>OZ010584.1:11982355-12167355 GCA_963932145.1 Acanthosepion lycidas
TAAGCATCGAGGGAAAACGACACGTACCATATGCAACGTGGATAATATAAACTCAATCAGTTCCATCGAATTACAACCGGAAGTCACAGTTTCTTTGCAGTTGACGTGCAATAAAAGCAATTTGCATCCGAGTTCATTAAAAGCTGAAATGTTTCAGAAATTCTATCGTTTGAAGGAACTAACTTTCTTGAATTGTTCTTTCGACAATATAGACAAAGAAGCATTTAAAGGCCTTAATTTCCTGCAGAGTCTAATCATTTTTAATCCTATTAATTTTACAATTCCATCAAATTTTTTTAATTCCATTCGAAATCTCAAGAAGTTAATTATTTCAAGAAGTGACTGGCATGAATTATCATTTGATAATCTGTGTGTCCTGAAAAAAATGACATTATTGGTTTTTATGCAAAATTCCATCAGCAATATTTTAGAAAATTCTACATTTTGCTCTGGAAATCAAAATTCTTTCTTTCAACTCAAACATCTCATACTTAGTTATAATGAAATCCAAATTTTGAGGACAGGATTCACAGAAAGATTTCAAAATCTCCAGTATTTAACATTCCGAAGAAATAACATCAAAGAAATCCAGGAAGGTTCACTTGTAAATCTTACGCATCTAAAATATTTGGATGTTTCCCAAAATTATCTTCAAAAGCTGCCAAATGATTTCTGCGACGGTTGCACTGAATTATGGGAACTTGATATTTCCGACAACCCAATCACTGACATCCCGGAATCGGTTAGTAAAATGTATAATTTGAGAAAATTCAGGGCAAAGAACACATTATTAAGTGACATTTCTATCATTCAAGAATTATCTTTATTATATCTGAATGTTATTAATAGCAGTTTGAATCCAATTCCGTCTCCTTTTTGCAGAAATAATTCTATTCTAAAGGATTTATATCTCGGAGGAAATCAAATGATCAAGATTCCAAAGAACGCTTTTGAAAATTGTAATTCTTTAGAAAAACTGGATTTATCTTCCAACAGCATCGAATCATTGTCTGATGAATCATTCAATGGACTTCCATCTTTAAAAATATTATCTTTATCTGAGAACAAAATATCACATATAGACAATGGGACTTTTTTTAGATTAAGCAAATTGAATATTCTGGATTTAAGCTCGAATTTCTTGACGAAATTACCTTTATTTTCACCTTCAACGCTCATGCTTAATTTGACTAGAAATCAATTAAGAAATATTAATTTTTATGAAACTAAATACTGTTCCGTTCAGCATTTAGTTCTAAGCAAGAATCAAATTCAAACAATAAAAAACAAAACATTTTTTAATTGTTTGTATCTTAGAGATCTGCATTTGAATGAAAACGGCTTAAGAAACTTGGAAGAATTTGCATTTGCAGCTTTAGTATTTTTAACCCATTTAAACCTTTCATATAATTACTTGGAAAATTTCAACTCTACTTTAAAACTGTTAACAAATCTGATGGAACTGCAGGTGGAACACAATCTTCTATTGACTCTTAAACGAAATACTTTCCCCATATCATTGCGTAGAATAAACTTATCGAAAAACAAAATTAAAACCATCGAAGAAGGAACATTTGAAAGTTTGAAATATTTGGAAATGGTCGATCTTAGATGGAACGAAATAGTTTCACTAGACTCATCAAGCGTTAAATTAAACCCCAAAATCATTGCAGTCAGTAATTTCTCAATTTTTGGGAATCCATTAAAATGTGATTGTCATTTGGCATTCTTGAAAAATACTTCAGTCAATAAATATCCAGTATTTACGGATCTAGCGCCATCTGGTGAATGTTGTCAACATGACATATATTACTTCAAGGGAAATCACTCCGAATCGACTGATGAAAAACAGTTTGTATGCGGTTACAAAAGAAATTCCCTTTTCAAATTATCTTTCTCATGTTACTTAAATTGTCAATGTTGTTTGACAGAAAATTGCCTTTGTCAACAGAAGTGTAGTCAAAACTGTCTTTGTAGATTTCGATACGATCTCACAGACTTTCGAGTCGATTGTAAAAATGGAAATTTAACTGATGCAAAAGGCATACATCCTAATGCGACATTGATCGACCTCAGTGGTAACGATCTGGGATATTTGAGAAATGGAACTTTTATCAGACAAACCAGGGTTGAGATTTTGTATCTAAACAATTCAAAAATTACCGGAATCGACCAAAAAACTTTTATTACTTTTAACTTTCTCAAAATATTGCATTTAGAATATAATGTGATCAGGATGTTAGACTCACACAGCTTGTTAGGTTTGTGGAACTTGAAAGAACTGATTCTCAATCATAATGAAATCGAGAGAATATTGCCAGGAATTTTCAACATGACACCAAATTTGGAAGTTCTAGACTTGAGCCATAATAATCTTGTAAGAATCGAAAGTCAAACATTCACTGCAAACAGTCTGAAAACAATCGCTCTTTTCGATAATCCTTGGTCGTGTAGCTGTGAGGATTTGAATTCTCTTCAGGAACTTTTAATCACTCGATCATCTGAAATTGATACCAAATCCATTCTCTGTTTCCAGAGCCAAATACCAGTCCTCCAATACGACATTACTTTCTGTCGGAACAAATTCTTAAATTCAAGTACTAAAAAGCTGCGGGCTCGTGTTACGAAACCTGTATATAGTTTATCAATTGGTCTGACACTGGTTGGGGCTGTTTTTCATAGCACGTATTATTTCAACCCCTAAAGAGATCAGAAATTATTTCCTAATGCAGTCACGAAAACAAATTCCCTTTGCGCTACCAACAACCACATCATGATAAAAAATATCTAATAAAATCCTATAACCTAATTCTAAGAAATGCTATTCTTCGTACCAAATCGTGGTAACATAAAAAGGAGAATACACGAAAGAAGAAATATATAAAACTTATCCTACTCCCTTTAATACCCCAGTGACCTATATACCGATCCAGTTATATATCAGCCCGTTGTAGTTGTAGTTAGTCTGAAGATTAAATACTCGTGTTTATTCGTTTCGTTTGTAGAATGTTTGAATATGAAAAACAGATTGTATGAAAAGGACAAGAATTTCGATGTTTTTGTAACGTACCACTTTTCACAAGAAGAATTTGTTGTAAACAAAAAGTACCAAAGCAGCCTATAAATTGTGCGTCTATTTCAGAGACTTTGCCATTGCAGCTGACATTGTAGACAACATCACCAAAAATATTGTAAACAATAAAAGAACGATTATGTTGCTCAACGTTCTGTTCCACACCAGTGAATGGTGCAGATACGAATTTCAAGAGACTCGCTTTGATGCGTTGTCAAATAAAATGAGAGCCTCTTTCTGGTTTCGTTCGATGTTAACCCAGATGTTATGGATCGTATCGTTCAATTTCATACAAAGGAGAAATCCTAATCAGGATATGATAATCCCAGATTTGCGGTTTAAAAATTTCGTGACAAAGTTTAAATGGCGTGACCTCAATAAAGTGGTGTCTCAATATGACGTTTTCTTTCCTTATTTTATACCGACTCTCAATCCCTCGCCAATGTCTATATTTAAAAAAGAGACGATTAGAATTTTAATAAAATCCTATCATAAGAACATGGATACATTTTCTTTGTTCTTTGAGAATTTACAGCAAAAATATTAAACACTTTATTTGTTAGATTATTTATTTACAAGAATAATTTTAGGTTTACATTTTAAAAATTTTAACCAACAAATATAATGCAATATTTATTATTTACCAATTTGCAAATAAATAAATATGAAAACAATTTTTATTCATAAATTTATAAATATTTACTAAATCATAAAAATATGTGAACCAATTAAAATGGAATTTTCATTATTTACCATTTTATAAAAGTTTGAATGGAAAGCAATTTGTCGATGTTTTAGCAATCATTTCAAAGAATACAATTTGCCAGCTTCGCCAATAGCTTTAGTCAAAAATGTTCAGTGTTTATTCTTCGTTTTTATAATCTTGTAAATAAACATTTGCCGATGAAGTAATAGCGGTGTCAACAGAAAAAATGTCCTTTTGAAATACCGTTTTTTTGTGGGTGTGTTCGGGCGCCAAGGTTAAACATTCATTTTGCATTGCTGAAAAAAAGAGGAAAATGAATGAACGAAACTTAACTGAAAGTAAATATTCAGTGTCAACCTGATATTTTTTTTTATTCATTTGTTAAAAGCTTCTTTCTCTTGTCTTTCAAGGATTCCTGTATATGTAACTGCCCTCTTCTCGACAACAAAGCAAATTCTTTGTATAATATGAAATACACAGATCTTTCTCCTTGGCTTTCTTTCTTTTTTATTATTCACTTTTTTATGACTAAAGTTAGAATTGGGCGACATACTTTTTGTCGGAATATTTTCAATGAGAACCATTGTATTAGTTACTATATTGTACCAAATGATATTGCCTTGGCTGAAACAAATTCAGCGTTGTGGCATGATTTCGTTTGCTTGTGCAGGCTCCCGATACTACACGTAGCTGAATGAGAGCAAAATATGTTATAATGTCACGTCTTTTATGTATTATAAGTATAATGAAGTGGTTTTAACCATGAAAACATATATAGATATAGATATATGTATATAAGTCAAAATTACACACTAATGATTTTTGGTTCTGCCCTACAGTTTTGTCGACAGTGATCAAAGAGACCACCACAAAGTTTAACATTCGTAAACAAAAAAAAAGATAAATAAATAAAATAAATAAAATAACGATGTGGAAGAAAACCAATCCAGCTTATAAACTGTGTACCCATTTTTAGCGACTTTGTTGTAAGAGTACAGATTGCAGAAAACATCATCAAAAGTATTGAAAACAGTAAATGAACGATTCTGTTTCTCACTAAAAAGTTCCTCACCAGGAAATTGTACAGATACATGTTTCAAGCAGCTCACCTTTAATGATCAAATTGTTTTTCCTATACATAATGAATAATTATAGTGTCAAGTTGTTATATTGAGATGAATCCTGTTTGACTTTGAAAAGAACAAATGTTACAACAATTTTTCTTTAAATTAACATTTAATCATTATCCCTGGGAAAATGGTTATAAAGCCAATACATAATATTAGAATTTTATTGAATGATCAAGTGAATTTCATCCAGCATCCACTCCTTTTTTTTTCTTGTATCTCTTTTCTTGGGGTGACCTCTTTTGCCATTGTCACTAGTGCTTCCATTAAAGTGTTCCAATTTGGGTTACTCATGTCTTGTAAGATATTATATTTGTTCTTAACTACGTCCGCATATCTTTGGTAATAATATATACGACTCATTTATAAATCTATTTAAAGATGAAATAATTTCTGCAAATTATTTTTATTGGTTGATTTCAATATTTTGAATATGCTGACTATCTTTTAATATCTATAGCTTATTTACTTTCATTTAGGTACCAGGGATGAAAGCTCACTTGAAGACATTCAGATCCAAATTCAGAATCTTCTCTCTGATTAACCTTATCTTCAGGAATATTGCTGTACTCACAGCGATTGACCAGGTGGGGTAATTTAACGGATAGTTGGAGTTGTTTTTTTTTAATTCAGACTTGTCTTTTTCCTAAATCAGTTGCCACCCAGTCAGTCCTGCTATTTTATCCATAGCTGGGGAGAGAATAGATGGATTCATAATTGTTCCCAAGGATATTTGCACGCAGGTGGATGTAACAAATATTATTGGAATTCGAACTCGACTCTCCGATTTCTCCATCCGAACCGCTATCCACTACTCCACAGCGACTCCATAGTACAAACAAACTTAACAAACAAAAATACAACTGTTAAAATAGAAATTTTATTTCTTTTATTTTCGATGCACTTTTATAATAAATTCATATGAAAGGATTTTCTATAACAGAATCCGGTAATGTATTTGCACAAGAAGGGCCACTGTTCTAATATTTTAAATCTAAAAACGTATACACATTTATTAAAAATAAACTCTTCTAAATGAAGGGTTTATTTTTTTATGTATTCCAATCGTCTATTCTTTTAATATCTTGCCATGTAATTCTTTTTTTCCAATCTGAATGAAAAAGTCACTTTTTATCCTTTCAACCCAAGCAAAGCAATAAAAGGATACAACAGCTTAATGAAATTGAAAGAAACAGAGTGAGCAATAAAAGAACAGAATTCCAGGAGGCAGATGACGATTGACATTGCCTTGAAATTTATGAAGATTGTTGTTGACAGAAAAATAGGAGGGTAACTGAAGAAACGTTACTGAGATGAAAAGAAAAAATAAAAAGAAGAGGATTCAAGGAGACAAAAGTTGATGATTGACCTTGCATTAAAATTTCTGAAGAACGTAGTAGACAGGAAAACAGGGAGTTGGAAGTACGTTCCACAAGCGGGAAGTGCGAAGAAGAAGGTAGCAATTCAGCCAGAGAAGTTAACCGTTATTGAATCATTGTGAATGATTGAATTCTGTGTAAAGCTACTAAGTTATCAACTTCTTATCGGTCATTTAATGCCAAAATTCAATTTTCTTGGGAACTTTGATGTAATATAAATATGATATATGTTATTCTGCTTTCATAATTGAATACATGGTAGATAATACGCAGCTTTTGTGCATATAGATGTGTTGTGCAGACATAATTACTTGGCGGTGATATGTGTGTTTTATGTTGGAGTGTTGTTGAAGTTATATTTTGGAATACAGTTTGATTTCTTCAAGAAATTGTAGGATATTATATGGATTAATGTCATGAAAGTGTTTTCACGTTGTCTGTTTGGTTGATTTTGTTTAGCGGCATCTCAACCTTACTGGGTTATTTAATGCTGAAATGTAAATATTTTGAACAATTGTATGTCTTCAACTAAATATATTTTGAACATAACTGTATGCCTTCAACTACAGATAAAATGTATTGTTGGACATTTTGCTTTAAATATGTATTGTTGGTAATTTTACTATAAATGTGGATTTTTGGTTGGTTGATTTTATTTAGCGGCATATCAACACCTCTATGGGTTATTTAATGCTGAAATCTAAATATTTTAAATTTATGGCTTCAACTAAATATATTTTGAACATAATTGTTTCACTACAGATATAATGTATTGTTAGTAATTTTACTATAAATATGTAATGTTAGTTATTTTACCATAAGGTTGTTGCAAAAATAATATCGTTTTTTGACGTATTTTTTAACGTCAAAAAACGATATTATTTTTGCACCAACCTAATACAAGTAGGTATTGCTGGTAAATTTTATATAAAAATTCACGTGTGTACATTCATAGTGTTTCGTTTTTGTTGGGTGGGGGTTACTTTTTTACCCATAGTTGGAATTTAAACTGCCTCTTCTTGATGTTAAATCTAAGTGCCGTTTTTCATTCTTTTTTTTCTCTTAAACTTCGTCGTAGCTCACATATCCGGTCCATGGTATCCCCAGCATCCTTCTGTAGAACGACATTTCTGTTGCTTCATGTCTCTTCTTCATCTGTGAGGAGACTGATCAGCATTTACTGCCATACACGAGGAATATTATTACATAACTGTGCAATAGTTTTTTCCGTTGCTTCAGCTCCTTCTTTCATCTGTGAGGAGACTGACCAGCATTCACTAACATATAGGAGAACTGATATCACGTAACAGTTCCGTCCTTTTTTCTTTGTTCTAACAAAAGAATAGGCGGGAAAATAAGCGAACAAAATTAAGGTATTTTTATCCTTACGAGGCTTTTTGTACACTTCTACTAATTTAAAGTTCTCTTCTCACTTTAATTTAAATTAAAAATTTAATTAAAATTAAAATAATTAATTCAATTTAAAATTAAAATAATTAATTCAATTTAAAATTTTTTTAAAATTATATAATTTAAATTAAAAAAATTAAACTTTAATTTAAATCTTTAATATAGCACACATTTTGTTTGTTGCCTGCTTCTCCAGTCCTAGTTATACGGTCACACCTAATCTCCCTGCGTGTATTTCCTTCGTGCTATAATGTTACAATAACCCTATAAGTTAATGGGTGTAGAGGGTGTCAGTCTCGGTCGAGCAGCTTTTGTTACGCACTTTTTCCAATGGATCCTTTTTTTTTCCTCCCAAACGGTGTATCGGTGTTTGGGCCGACCGATGAGTTATGATGTTTTTTTCAACTCATGAATGAAGTTTTGATTTCTCGGCAACAACCTCTACATTAGGCCTTGTATTGAATGAAGGAGACAAGAAAACAAACAAACAAAAGTAACTTGTATCGAAGTTGACAATCATTTAATACTGACCTCGGATAAATTGGCTTAGCCAACAAAAATATTGCCTTGTGATAAGATGAATGAATATAAAGGGCCAAATTATATCCAAACAATGTTTAAACAAAAGAACGAAAAGATCAATTTTGTAGTTTAATAACAGCTGAAATAAATATGTTTAACAAATTATACAAAATCGTAAGCTTTGAAGTCTGTATCAAGTGAAACATATTTCTTATTTTATCAACAAATTACATACATTATTTACATTATTCAAACTGTTATCCCCATCTTTATTGCTGTATACACAACGCTTCAGCCGTTGTACGCTCCGGCCTTCTTCAGGTGATTGGAATTTCGAATCGAACCATTTATTTCGTCCACCATGTTAGATTGTTCTAGTTCTACGTGCCACGCCTCTTTTGGATGTCTCAGTTATTTCCCTTTAACTCAACTGTAGCCTGACTAACACACAACTCTTTGGGTCTAGTCACTGGATCTAACCAACGCCCTTATCGGTGGACGAAATAAAGGGTTACGTTTTGAAATTTCAATCACCTGAAAAAGACCGGAGCATACAACACCCGAAACGTTTTGAAAATGGCAATGAAGATGTGGATAACAGTCCGAATAATTGAAATAATGTAAGTAATCATAATACATTATCTCACAGATATAGACAAATATTGAAGAAATCACAGTCAGAAAATAAGTCATTTGAAAATTGTGAGTGTATATATTTGTGTGTAGATGGACAATTGATTCTCTTTGGATAGCTTTGTGTCCGGTATATATATATATATATATATATATATATATATATATATATATATATATATATATATATATATATATATGTATATGTTCGTATATGTTTGCGTGGATGCGCGTGTGTTTAAAATAAGGCATTGAAATTATCGATACCCTCTCCTATTTAATACGGACTTCCCTTACCCTGAGCTGAGCGATAAAATCAAAAAATTTCAGACTAGAAAAGAAGTGTCAATTTTTTCAAACTCTAAAAATATCAGATAATTAAAAGATTTAATTAACTTTTAGGAAATTATTCGGAAATAGGATTATTTTTCAAACATTTTTTGTTTTTTAATTTTGTAGAAATATTTTAACTCTGTTATAGAATTAAAATATACACGTGCGCACGCAAGCCTAAACACACACACATACACACACAGACAACATACACAATATCAAAAATGCCACATATAATTTTATTTTAAATATCGATACGCATAAAAAATGATTTTTTTTACTATAAAATTATTTTATACATTAAATAAATATCCCAAAAAGCAACATGCGAATTAGAGATAACGAAAACAAACAAATACAACAATTTAAATATTTGGGATTTTTTTTAGCAGAGGACGGAAGGTACGATAGCGAAAGATGTTTTCAAAACCTAAGCAAAGTATTAAGAAACAGAAAAACTTTGTGAGAAACAAAGAAAAGTGTACTGAACTGATACATAATATCTGTCTTCCGAGATGGCAGTGACTGTTGGACAATCTCCTCAGAGACGAAGGACTTGAAGCAACAAAAATATTGCTCTACAGAAGGATGCTGAGAATATCTTGGACAGAACATGTAAGGAGATGTGGAACTACTCTGGTTCACTGCCTACATCCAACTCTTACACATGACACGACAACCACAGCACAGTCAACGGCATCGAACTGTCGGCTAAATTGTGTAACGGTAGTCGGAAAGGATTTACTCCCCAACCCAAGTGGCCATCGACCAATCGCCAGCCTGAGTGTAGATGATGCCTCGCAGAGGTTAACTGCTTCAGCAGTGGGTGGTGGAACTTCTGAGAGGAGGTTCTGAGTAACCTCAACATCCCCAGTGCAAAAGAAACAAGCAAGCCATTGCACTATTTTGCCACATGAACCACAATTAGAAAGGGTGGAGTGGAGAGCAGAGCGGCGCAAAATGCGCTACGTGAATGAATGAATGATGATGGTGATGATGATGATGATAGAATATTCTTCTTTTTATGTCCCCCCCACTTTTTTATTCTGATTCGTCTCTTTCATCTTTTATTTCTTCCTTTTCGTCGTCGACTTTTAGTTTTTCTTTGTTCAGATCCCAGAAACAGCCCAGTATTTCGCCTTTGAAATCTCACACACATACACACCAAAAAACTGTCTGACTTAATTAACAGTCAGAATTCAATTTGACGACTTTTTTTTTACAACATCCAATTTTACACCTGCAATACACAGAAACTGTCTGACTTATTTAAACGTCAGGCCTCATTTTGGCGGGTTAGTTGCTATTATTGTGTTTACATGTATGCTTTTTTTTACCGTTTGTGGTTAGCTAATATGTTTACCATTAACTTAATTTATTTACTTATTTATTGGTTTGGATTAATTTAGTTTACTTATTTTTGTTCAATTATTTTTATTTTATTTTTTTTATTCATATATATATAAATATATATATATATATATATATATATATATATATATATATATTTCTACAGTAGCTTTATATGATGTTTTAATTTATGATATGTTTATATTTTTAAACTGAAAACAATTTTAAGATTTCCTTATCTATATTCTGCATCTCTTTTGTGACCATGATTAAGTTTAGAAAAATAACTGAAAATCTTCTTTCTTTTATATTAAAAAGAGTGACTTTATTTGAATTTTCAGGTCTGGAATTTGATTCAACTCACACTTTTCATACAATTACTTAACAACCGTTAACAAAATGAAACTGCAGGCGGATCACAATTTTCTCTCGACTCTTAAACGAAATACTTTCTCTATATCATTACACAGAAAAACAAATTCAAAACCGTTGAAGAAGGGATATTTGAAAACTAAAAATATTTAGAAATGGTCGATCTAAGATGGAACGAAATTGTATCACTAGACTCATCAAGCATAAAATTAAATCCGATATCATTGCAGTCAGTAATTTCTCAATTTTGGGGGAATCCATTAAAATGTGATTGTCATTTGGCATTCTTGAAAAATACTTCAGTCAATAAATATCCAATATTTACGGATCTAGCGCCATCTGGTGAATGTCGTCAACATGACATATATGACTTAAAGGGAAATCACTCGGAATCGACTGATGAAAAACAGTTTGTATGCAATTACAAAAGAAATTCCCTTTTCAAATTAATCTTATCTTTGGGAATCCAGTGAAATTCACAGCGGTCCTACATGTTTTGTCTCCGATGAATGCAAGCTAAGTTTTCTCGGGATCACTTTTGGTTCTGGTTTTAAATTATCCCGGATTATAAGAAAACTCGCATAAAAGTCCTTTGTATTCGATAAATAGTTTTGTGCGGAAACTGACCATCGAAACAAGTGTTGATCTAAACATTGGTAAAGTATGTTCCTGACGAATCTGTCAACGAGTCTCTATGGGTGTTTGTCCGACAGAAAAGTAGGAGGGACAGAAAGAAAGAGAATGGGAGGTTTTATAAATTACTTCAATACTCTGAACTCTGTACTACCAAAAGAAATCTCGGACAAAGTGTCAAATTGTATTAAACAAAAGTGTCGAAATTAAAAAAAGGCTGAATTAGAAAAGCAAAAATTGTAAGTATTTCATTTCGTTATATTTTTTCTGAAAAATATTGATGAAGAAAATTTGTGTCTTTTTTTATACGTTAGAAAACTATATCTTTTTTTGTATGGCGGTTGAAAACTTTATCTCTTTGTTTGAAAATAGAAACGTTGGAGGAAAGGTTTGAAATAATGTTATCGATATTCCGCTAAAAATCAACGACAACGTTTAACACAAAATGAATTACAATCTATAAGTTTGAACGTTTTTCCTCGATAAATCTGGATGGTGGGTGTGTATGTATATATGTGTGACGAAGTTAGGAAAAATGTATTATTTTCCATATATTCAATGCCATGATAAATTACACATTTACAAAATACTCTCCAATGAGAAATATAATTGTTTATTCTTCGAAATCATGTGACTTAATATGGCTGGCTATTGAAGAGAACATTGGACGTATTCGGCCATTGTATGGATATCTTCGGTGGGTAAAATAAATGTGACAGTTTCCGATTGAGAGGAAGCGAGAACGTAATTTCTAGAGTCATCACCTTGAAGGAAAAATAATTCACACATTTACATTATTTCTGTAATTTACAACATATCTATCTATCTATCTATATATATATATATATACCTACGTTTACCGTAAAACGCAGAGTTTCATGGTTTCCAAACTCGTCAGGCACAACATATATGTATGTATGCATATATATATATATGTATATGTATTATGTATATATATATATATATATATATATATATATATATATATATACCTAGGTTTATCGTGCAACTCAGTCGTGCAACTCAGTTTCATTTTCGTCAGGCACAAATGGTAAATGAACCACATAATGCGTTTTTTTAAGAATGGTTCTCATGAGAGGAACGCTAAATTGAATGTAGATTCAAAGTTCAAAGTTATAATAAACTAAATATACTATTCGGTATAAATTCAAAATATAGAATGTTGATAAGGAGATAACGAAAAAATAATCAAAGAAAAATAACTCCGTTTTTTTTCGTCATGCTATCAATAGACGTTGTAATCGTGTCATGGAAGTAACCAATGTGTAACAAAAAGTATTAGAGACAGGTGAAAGTATTAAAAAAGTAGATGATGGGTTAATTAATCTAATCAGAATCAAAATATTTTAGGAGAGAGTTTTTTTTCCTATAAATTCATGCTATCAGAATTTCATTTCGTTTTTCAGCAGGTTACGGTTATTAATGTGCTTCTGGGTGGATCGCTTCATTTCTCAGTAGGTTACGGTTATTAATGTACTTCTGAATGCATCGTTTCGTTTTTCAGTAGGTTACGGTTATTAATGAGCTTCAGGGTGGATCGCTTCGTTTTTCAGCAGGTTACGGTTATTAATGTGCTTCAGGGTGGATCGTTTCGTTTTTCAGTAGGTTACGGTTATTAATCTGCTTGTTATTAAACTGATATTTTTCATAATGTATTCATGACACATGGGGTGTCAGTTTTGATTTTGAGTTGATTGATCTAAACACAAATTATGTGCAAATTTTCATCGGAATACTGCTAACTACTACAATTGAAAGACTGATGGGGCAGCAAGGTGTTCATGGGTCATCTTGGGGGACCCTTATGTAGTTTTCAAAATCTGATAATCGTTTTTGATTCATTTTAAAATTGTAACATACATATAAAATTCCGTTGAAATTGAAGAAATTTGAAAATTTGGGGGACCCTTTGGTTCACCCTAAGGGTCCTAAATTTCAAGCCAAAGGACAGGTTTATGACTAATTGTTATTGAAACAATAAAGTACATCTTTTTTAAGTTTTCTTTTTAATCGAATTTATGGCCAAGGCTGTAGAATTAATTGAAAATTTCGGGGTTTCCTGCTGGTCCCCTAACTCGTGGGGGTCCCAGTGTTGATTTTCATTGAATTCCAAGTGACTACTTCAGTTACTCGATACAATCTCAATATGTACTGAAATTTTCGTTGAAATTGGTGAATACTGCTACAAAATACACTTGAAAGCAATTGAGGCATCAAGGGGTTTATAGGGTCACCCTGAGGACCCCTCATGCGTTTTTAAAAGTCTGACAACTGATTTCTATCTCATTGTAAGAGCCTAACAAACATGCAAATTTCATCAAAATCGAAGCAATTTGAATTTTTGTTGTTCCCTTTGGGGCACCCTGGGGGTTCCAGTGTCGAGAGAAATGAAAATCAATATAGCGTATAATAAGCGTGAGAATAAGTTGCATACACTTATCAAGTTTCATTAAAATCGGCCTCAGGGTTTAGACTTCAAGTCCGAAAGTTTAAAAACAACCAAACTAATGGAAATTCCCATTTAAACATTATATTTATCGATTATTGATTTTTGAAAAATGACTAATTTTTTGCCCCAGAAACGCCCAGTATCGAGTACAATCTATGCTCCAAATATATGCCCTATGGTTTTCGAGTAGTTTGCGAACACACACACACACAGTCAGTTTTATATATATAGATGTTTCTTTACAGATATATTTTATTTATATCTGAATTTTACACACAGGCACAAACATATACACACACACACACACATATATATATATGTTTGTTTGTGTATGTGTGTTTGTTATTCATATGATCCGAGAATCAATTTATGTCACACTAATAAAGATTTGATTAAAAAAAAAATTCATTTAAAAAATAATCAAAAAAATTTACTGGCAGCAAACCGCCTGCATAAAGATAAAAAAACAGTTCAGCAGATCTAGAAAAATAGAAAGGAGTGTAATGCAAGGATGTTTCTTCTCACCGGACATATTCAACATTTACAGCGAGGCGATCCCGAAAGAACTGGAACCAGGATTCATCATTGGATGTCAAAATTTTAACAACAAAAGACACTGTGATGATCGCAGACACAGAAAGGAAACTACAACAACTCCTACAGAAGGTAGTGAAGGAAAGCGAGAAGAAGGGACTAAGCACAAACTATAAGATAGAATGCATGGTCATCAGCAAAAAGATGAACCCAAAATGCAACTTACAGGTCGGGGACACCAAAATCAAGCAGGTGCGGAAATTTAAATATCAGAGACGTCTTCTGACAGAGGACGGAAAGTGTGACACTGAGATCCGAAGATGTTTCGGGATGGCCAAAAACACATTCCAAAAGCTAAGCTGAGCATAACGAGACAGGATGATTTCGTTGGTAATAAAGAAAAGAGTACTGACCTGCTACGCCATATCTGTCCTCCTTTACGGGAGTGAATGTTGGAAAATCTCCTCAAAGATGAAGAAGAGACTCAAGCCAACAGAGGTATGGTTCCACAGAAAGATGCTGAAGATACCATGGTCCGAACATGTGAGCAACGATGAGATTTTAGTGAGGATGTAAACAAAGAGGAAACTTATAATTAACTTCAGAAAGATATAGGTGGAATTTCTGGGATAGGAAAATCTGATACACACGGGGCGGATAGAGGGAAAGAGGGAAAATGAAAAGCAACGGTTAACATCATTAACGGGCTTAAGCAAGTGGATGGCAGAACAGGGTCTGGGAGAAATAACGAAAAGACAAAACTTACTGTGAGTTATAAGAAAAAGGAGGATGTGGAGAGTCATGAACCCCACGTCCTGAAGGGAGACGGCACATAAAAGAAGAAGTAAACAGAGAAGAGTTATTGCGTATGATTAATTTAATTTAGAATAATATATAATTTTATTTTTTACTGCTATCAGTCGGGAATATATTAATACTTAAATGTTTTAAGACTTTTTTCATCTTGTCTTTAGATGAAAAATTGTATTCAAATGCATTCATTAAAATGCATTTGATTACGGCATCGTATGTTAATATGTTTAGGATTGTTATGTCCTTTTGATTTATGTTAATATTTCTAATAGCTCATCTAATTTGGTCATCAAAGATGTATTTAAGAAAGTTGTTATTAATGAGAGTTTTTAAACGTTTTTTATATATATATATATATATATATATATATATATATATATGTATATATATATATATATATATATGTGTGTGTGTGTGTGTGTGTGTGTGTGTGTGTATAAAAGGAAACTTTCTTTACCGACACGTTTCAATGACTCAGCAGAGAAAGTTTAACAGCTAAATATAAGGATTTTATTTAATAATAAATCAAATAATAAATAACATTATTCAACAATAAATATTATTTGATAATAAAATCAAATAGTAAATCATTACATTTACCTTCATAAAATCCCTCAGTGGGTGAAAAAGGTCAGAAAAAGAAAAGTTTTCATTTTGTCTTTATTCATAATGTCTCTTTACAGATACATTTTATTTATATCTGCATTTCACACACAGGCACAGACATATGCATACACACACACATATATATGTGAGTGTTTGTGTATGAGTGTGTTATTCATATGATCCGAGAATCATTTTATGTCACAATAAAAAAGATTTGATTGAAAAAATAATTCATTTAAAAAATATCATTTTTTACACATTTACCATATATGTGTGTGTATGTTTGTGTATTTGTGTGTGATGTCGAATCGTAAATAGAATCTAAAATTTACAAAAAATGGTTGAACAATTTACAATTCAATTGGACTCACAAGAAATAGTTATTTTTATTATCAGCAAAATTTTCGTTATTTCGAATCCGTCGACTGTTCTCAGGAGTTGAGAAAATTGGAGATTCACAAGCTTCGCTGGGTTTGTGGCTTGTGTAAACAATAGTTCAATTTTACAAACGGAGACCGCATAGATTTTATACTTTGATAAAAATTTCAAAATCAGCCTTAATACCTTTAATGTTGAGAA
Organism: Acanthosepion lycidas; assembly: GCA_963932145.1. Lineage (NCBI taxonomy): Eukaryota > Metazoa > Mollusca > Cephalopoda > Sepiida > Sepiidae > Acanthosepion > Acanthosepion lycidas. Next base: position 11,998,896 of record OZ010584.1, read on the forward strand.
AAACCTTCACAAACAACTACAGAAAGATAATCGTATATCTCCATTAATTTGTAGAATTTTCTCCTTTATTTCTCTTCTCTTCCTTTCTTTTTTCTTTTTTCTTTTCGTCGACATTGTAGCCATTGATGGTAGCAGCTTTTACTTTTTCTTTTGTTCAGATCCCAGAACAAGTCAAGGTCTTCCTTGTGAATGCCAATACCATTTTGCTTTCTTTTTCTTTCAACTTTCAGTTCTTCTTCCTATTCTTATTCTTCGTCTAAGTTCAGCACTCAGATGTCTTCTTTGTGAATAAATGCGGAAAACTTCTTGTTTGACAAGCCAGACATCTTAAACAGCCACAAACGGCTGCCAATTGGATCAGAAATTTCATATTATGGGTACGTAACTTAATTATAACACTGGTTGAGAAATCACAAAATGTATCTCTTTTAACAACGTATGTTGGCTAAATTTATTTGGGTGGGTTTTGAGAACATCATATTTCTTTATAAATTTTTGAAAACCAAATTTTCTACATGTATCTTTTCCATTAGCCACTAGGCTTCATTTTGGCGGTTCTTAAAAATTTCAGCCTCACATATACAAAATTTCACTCATCAAATATTATTCAAGTTATTTCTTTACTAAACGCCTGGCTTCATTTTAGCAGTTTTTTTTTTTTAATTAATTTAAAGAATACGTATGAGTAAATTGCATTATTTTTTTTATTTACCATTTATTTTTATATACTTTTACATTTCTGTTTTATTATATAATTTTTATACGCTCCCCTCAAAAAATGTGTAATAAACAAACCTAGCAGTTTATATAAATTTTTTATTTACGCTTTAATTATTTTCATAGAATTTTACATTTGTTTCGTTATATAATTTTTATATGCTCCCCTCAAAAGAAGGTTTGATAAACAAACCTATTATATTGTATTATTATATATTTACCCTTTCATTATTTTTATATAATTTTACATTCATGTTTTATTATTCTATTTTTTATATTCTCCCCTCAAAAGAAAGTTTATTGAAAAAAAATAGTATCTTGTATAATTTTTTTTAGTTATCCTAATTATTTTTATATAATTTTACATTTTCTTTCAACTTTCAGTTCTTCTTCTTCTTATTATTATTATTATTCGTCTAAGTTCAGTTCCTACAATCAGTTGATATCTTCTTTGTGAATGAATGCCGAAAGGTACTTGTTTGACAAGCCAAACTTCTTAAATAGCCACAAACGGCTACACTATTTTTTATATAACTTACTTATAACACTGGTTGAGAAAAGACAAATGTATCGCTTTCAGCAACATTTGTTTGCTAATTTATTTGGGTAGGTTTGGAGAACATCGTTTTTTTTTAATTTTTGAAAACCAAATTTTATACATGAATTTTTTTATTAGTCACCAGTCTTCATTTTGCCGATTCTTTTACAACATCAATTTTAAACCCCACATATACAAACTTTTTCACCCTAAATTTTATTCAAGCCATTTCTTTACTAACAGCTGCTTCATTTTAACAGCTTTTTTTTAATTTGAAGAATATGTATTAATAAGTTTCTTCTTTTTATAAATGTTTGCAAAACGTTCCGCTCAAAGAAAGTGTAAAAAAATAACCCTAGTCTACTGTATAATTAATTTATTTGCCCTTTAATTATTTTTATATAATTTTACATTTATGTTTTATTACATCATTTTTTTATACGCTCCCATAAAAGAAATTGTAATAAACAAACCTAATCTATTACCTTATGTTTTTATTTAGCCTTTAATTATGTTTATATGAATTTCTATTTCTGTTTTATTATTTTTTTTATATTCTCCACTCAAAAGAAAGTGTAAATAACAAACCTAGTCTGTTGTATTATTTTTTTGTTTACCGTTTAATTATTTTTATATAATTACCGATTAATTACTTTTATATAATTACCTATTTATTACCCCTTAATTATTTATATATGATTTTGCATTTCTATTTTATTTTATCTTTGTTTAATTAAACTCTCTAGGTATTTTTTCATCACTGCAGTCGTCAGTTTACTGAATCTTGTCTCCTCAAGGATACATCGAACAGTGGATATTATTTTTTATTTACCTTTTCATTATTTTTATATAATTTTGCATGTCTTTTATTTTTAATTGTTTCACATCAAGCAAAGCGATAATGTTACTAGAAGGCAGTGGGGGTGGTTACAGGTCGTGAAAGACGATGGGACAAAGACTAAGTGGTCCCCGTAAATGTTGTTTTCTAAATGACTACTGTTCAATACTAGATGTTTAATACTAATTCACTATTGAATACTAATTCACATGCTCTTTTGGCGACCCTGCCTATTCCAATAATGATTTTTTACTAACTGGTAATCCAATGAAAGACACAAGAACAACTCAAGGTAGAAGGTTTCTAACAGCAAGAATGACCATTCATCTAGCTCTTCAAAATGAAATCTATACATATAACACGACATCACTAATAACTTCCATCAGATGTTTTTGATAAAAGGCCCAAGAATCACTTAAGATAGAAAAGTTTTATTAGATGTTTTTAATAATAATAATAACAACAATAATAATAAAACATCGATATATTCTTTATTTTTACTTTTTACAAATAGATAATTCAATAAAATGGAGAAGAGCCACTCAAGTTAGAGGTTTAATAAATGATACTGTGATATGAAGGAACGAGGAGCGTATGTGTTGAACCCTTTTAGAAATTCTAGAAAGATTCAATAGACTTAAATAACATCACTAAGAATCTCAAATTATTTTTTGTGCAAAATGTAGGCTCCAATTTGAATTTCCATCTATTAACCAATGAGCGATGTTATATTAAACTCAGTTAAGGGTCTGAAATTTCAGACGACCATGTTTATTGACTGCTAGAAAGATCACTCCAGAAAGTGATGAAAAATATGTTCCCTCCAAAAAAAGTGATCTTTTAAAAATTCGGAAAAATATTTATTAACCAATAAGCTTCTGATTTCTGCAACTCTAACTTTTAACTGCCTTGATCCATCTATTTTCTATAGATACAATCGCTCAATTTTAAAAGTTAGTTATCAGTTTTTCGGTAAACCACTGACTAAGGGTTGTTGTTCTGCACAAGTTGATTACTCACACCTTTCATATAATTAATTACTTAACCTTCCACATAATTTATCAAGTAAGTACTTGCAATAACCTCGCGATTTTAAAGTAAAATAAGCAACACGTAAAAACATACGAATGGAGTTATGCAAACAAAATTATTAGTAGAAAGAAACACTGCACTCATTCACTCACAGTTGCCTGCTGGAAAAATGCACGCATACATAAAACAACGTAAATACGTGATTCCATCGTTAAGTAGACGCGTGCAGATTTTCAAATCATATTAACGCAAATGATACTGTTAGGGTGTAAAGAACAAAAACAAAATATTTTGTGGAAGTTTGTTTTTCGAGGACATTTGTAATTCGCATTTTTCAACTTGAAAGTAAACATATACTGAATCGGTATAAAATAACAATTGGAAAAAAATCTTAGATTTTGACGACGCGTTTCGTCTTCCAACTTTTTCAAGGTAAAAATGAAATCGAAATTTTTTTGTTGTTATAGTTTCATTAAAAATTCCAAATTTAAAAAGATAGACGCTTGTGTCTAAGCATTTTTTCTGGTTAATGTAAATTACCTTTATAGTAAAGGATTATTATTTTTTTTTCCATGTCGAAAATATAGCTGAATTCCCAGATGAATTCTGTGGACAAGACAGATTGGTATAAAATGACAATTGGAAAAAAGTTCTTAGATTTTGCCGACGCGTTTCGTCTTCCGACATTTTCACGGCAAAAATGAAATCTGGGAATTTAACTATATTGTCGACATGAAAAAAAAAAAATAAAAAAAAAATAGTAATCCCTTACTATAAAGTTAATTTACATTAACCAGAAAAAAGACTTTTTTAAATTTGGATTTTTTAATGTAACTCTAACAACAAAAACATTTCAATTTCATTTTTGCCTTGAAAATGTCGAAAGACGAAACGCGTCGGCAAAATCTAAGATCTTTTTTCCAATTGTCATTTTATACCAATCTGTCTTGTCCACAGACTTCATCTGGGAATTTAACTATATACTGAATCATAAAATTTGTAGAGCTGTGTATGAAATTTCTTTCTTTCTTCGATTTTCGAACGATTATTCCTCTACTTAAGAAGTACAAATTATGATGACATGTCAGAAAAATAACAGATGATTTTAAACTTGAACGGGTTAAGATTCTAGAGACCTCGGAAGTATCTCCTCGCGGACTATAATTTTTATATAATCATTTAACTCCAGGGCGATAATAGTACTTAGACGCAAGGGGTTACTTGAAGTGGAAGCCAATAAGAAGACCATATTGAGGAAAAAGGACAATAAAAGAACAGGGATCACGAAAAGAGAAGATGGTGATTGACATTATATTTACATTCAAGATGATTGTAGGTGGCAGGGAAGTAAGAAATCAGAAGTGAATTCCACAGGTGAGACGTTCAAGAAAATAATCTACTCGAATAGAACTTAGGTTTGCATCTTGCTATTTCAACGTTAAAACGATGAGACCTAATAGCCAATCTAGTAGTACGCTTGAATTCATGAATTCTTGATATCAAGGAGGAGAACTCATTAGAATGACTGACATGAAAATATTCATAGAAAAGACAGAGAAAAGCCACGTCATAGCGGTGAGAAAAAGAAATTGTTCGAATGAAACATTTTTTTGGAGCTGTTAAAATTAACAAGCCATTCTTGCCCCAACTAACAACAGATTGTAGATCATTTTTCACATCAGCTGCCACTGTGACCTACACAAAATTGCTTAAACTTACCATTAATGCAGGCGTAAATAGTTGTTTTATAAATAACGAGTTGAGGACTGATGACATCAGGAAGGTCATTGAAGAAAAATAGGAACAACGTAAGTACAAATATATGAATGATTTGACAATAGATGTTTTCCAACGACAAAGACTTCAGGAGACTAACTGGGCGTTCGATAATTTAGCAGAACAGAGATCCTTCTTGTTGCTGGTAGCAATCTGTCATATGCTACTTGGAACGGAGATGGACACTAGCATGTAATGCATATTGCTCTGAGATAGGCAATGAAGGAGATTTACTCAGCACGACACTCTGACAATCTAATGGGTCACTGAAAACACCAATTTGATTTTTCAAAGTGTCTTTTATTTTATTTTTTTGGGGGGTTGATGCCAATATGTTATCTGAATTACATTAATTTTTCTGATTCCGTTTGTAACGAGAGAATTCTTACCGTTATTCTATTTCAGATTCCAGAGTTGAATAATGGTACATTCCCAGTTGATACCGTCGATGTATGGCGCTTTGATCGTCTTTATTATTTTCCCGCTGGTCATTTGCCAAAAATGTCCAAAGGAATGTGTATGTCAGCATGAAAGTAACACGACGCATGCGATGTGCAACGTGGATAATATAAACTCAGTCAGTTCCATCGATTTACAACCGGAGGTCATAGTTGTTTTGCACTTGATATGCAATAGAAGCAATGTGAATCCGAGTTCATTAAAGGCTCAAATGTTTCAGAAATTCTATCGTTTAAGTGCAATAGTGTTCAAATATTGTTCTTTTGATTATATAGACAATGACGCGTTTAAAGGCCTTAATCTCCTGAAAAATCTACTCATATTTAATTCTGTCAATTTTACATTGCCAGAAAAAATGTTTCATCACATTCGAAGCCTGAAACAATTTGCTATTGCGAGAAGTGATTGGCATGAATTATCATTTAATAAACTCTGTGCGCTGAACAACCTCAAAATTCTAGCATTCATGTACAATCCAATTAGTAATATTTTAGAAAATTCTACATTTTGCTCTGAGAATCAACATTCTTTCTTTCAACTCGAGTATCTCTTCCTTGGATTTAATGAAATCCAAATTTTGAGGACAGGATTCGCCGAAAACTTTCATAGTCTCCGGTATATCGCATTCCAGGGAAATAAGATTAAAGAAATCCAGAATGGTTCACTTGTAAATCTTCCACATCTAAAATATTTGGATGTTTCCCAAAATTATCTTCAAAAGCTACCAGACGATTTCTGCGATGGTTGCACTGAATTACAGGAACTTGTCATTTCCGACAATCCAATCACTGACATCCCGGTGACAGTTAATAAAATGTATAATTTGATGAAATTCCAAGCAAACAACACATTATTACATGACATTTCCTTCATTACAAATCTGAACTTACATATTCTCAATATGCAGAACTGTAGTTTGAGAAAAATTCCTTTTCCATTTTGTGGAAAGAATTCTATTCTAAACATTGTTCGAGTTAATGTGAACAAAATCTACAGGATTCCTGACAACGTTTTCGAAAATTGTTATCTTTTAGAATATCTGGATTTATCTTCCAATCACATTGAATCATTATCTAATGAATCATTTAACGGACTGAGATCTTTGAAGTCTTTGTTTTTATCTTCGAACAATTTATCACAGATTGATGATTGGACATTTTACAAGTTAAACAACTTGAAAGTTCTAGATATAAGTTTTAATTTCCTGAGAAAAATACTCGTATTTCCATTGTATATTACTGGAATTGATTTGACTGGAAATCTGTTAAGACAGATTATATTTCCTGAATATAGTTATGAGGCACTTCATATTTTGATGTTAGGCAAAAATGAAATTCAAAATATTAAAAACCACACATTTTTTAATTGTAAGTATCTAACTGACATTTATCTAAATGAAAATGGTTTAAAAAACCTGGAAGAATTTGCCTTTTCTGGTTTGATATATGTACAACTTTTGAACCTTTCATACAATTACTTGGAAGATTTCCACTCTGCTCTAAAACCGATAATAACATTGAAGGAACTGCTGGCGGAACATAATCTTATATCGACTCTTAAACGAAATACTTTCCCCATATCATTGCGCAAAATAAACTTATCGAGAAACAACATCAAAACCATCGAAGAAGGAACATTTGAAAATTTGAAATATTTGGAAATGGTCGATCTAAGATGGAACGAAATAGTTTCACTAGACTCATCAAGCGTAAAATTAAACCCCAATATCATTGCAGTCAGTAATTTCTCAATTTTTGGGAATCCATTAAAATGTGATTGTCATTTGGCATTCTTGAAAAATACTTCAGTCAATAAATATCCAATATTTACGGATCTAGCGCCATCTGGTGAATGTCGTCAGCATGACATATATTACTTAAAGGGAAATCACTCCGAATCGACTGATGACAAACAGTTTGTATGCGGTTATAAAAGAAATTCCCTTTTCAAATTATCTTTCTCATGTTACTTAAATTGTCAATGTTGTTTGACAGAAAATTGCCTTTGTCAACAGAAGTGTAGTAAAAACTGTCTTTGTAGATTTCGATACGATCTCACAGACTTTCGAGTCGATTGTAAAAATAGAAATTTAACTGATGCAAATGGGATACATCCTAATGCGACATTGATCGACCTGAGTGGTAACGATCTGGGATATTTGAGAAATGGAACTTTTATCAGACAAACCAGGGCTGAGATTTTGTATCTAAACCATTCCAAAATTACTGGAATCGATCAAAGAACTTTTATTTATTTTAACCTTCTCAAAATATTGCATTTTGAATATAATGTGATCAGGATGTTAGACTCACACAGCTTGTTAGGTTTGTGGAACTTGAAAGAACTGATTCTCAATCATAACGAAATCGAGAGAATATTGCCAGGAATTTTCAACATGACACCAAATTTGGAAGTTCTAGACTTGAGCCATAATAATCTTGTAAGAATCGAAAGTCAAACATTCAATGCAAACAGTCTAAAAAGAATCGATATTTTCGAAAATCCTTGGTCGTGCGTTTGTGAAGATGTAAATATTTTAAGTACAGTTTTAATTAATCGATTTTCACTAAAACATTTTGAAAATGTTTTCTGTAATCGAAGCGAAGTACCAATCATTCAATACGACATTAATTTTTGTCGAAATAAACATTTCACTACAAAGTCAACAGTGCGAAATAGAATTTATGTCTATATTTTATCAATTGGTCTCCCAACAATTGTATTTTTGTTTGGAGCAGTAATTGTTTTTTATACGTATCGTATAGAGTTACAAATACTCTTGTTCACTTCTTTCGGTTGGAGAATTTTGTATAAGAAAAACAGATTAGATGAAGAGGACAAGAATTTTGATGCTTTTGTGTCGTATCACCATTCGCAAGAAGAGTTTGTGGTAAACGAAATGCTTCCTCGTTTGGAAGATACGAAACCTGCCTATAAATTGTGCGTCCATTTTAGAGATTTTGCCGTTGGAGTTGACATTGTAGATAACATAAATGAAAGTATTGAAAACAGTAAAAGAACGATTCTGTTACTCAGTGATCAGTTCCTCACCAGTGAATGGTGCAGGTACGAGTTTCAAGCAGCCCACCTTGATGCATTGTCAAATAAAATGAACAGCCTCATTCTAGTTTTGTTTGAAGACATCAATCCAGATTTAGTGGATGGTGGACTGAAGATGTATATGAAGGCGAGAACCTACTTAAGATATGATGATCCGAGATTTTGGGACAAACTGCGGTTTGCTTTGCCGGACAAAAACAGAGAAAACTAAAAATTGAAATCAAATATTTAGCATCAATAAAAGAGCATTCCCTAATTTGTGGAAACGAAAAGATGCAGGTAAATGTATTTCTCCATTGTGTAAACCACACCCTATCAACTCACTACACAGACATATCGCACTCTCTCGTCTTTCCTCTCAGTTGCTAGCTCCGCTAGTTTTGTTGAGTAATCCCGACTAAACTGGTCATCTGGTTTTCTTCTCCCTCCTCGGTTGAGGCCGGTATACCATCTCGACAAGGTTGGTTTAGGTTTTCAAAATCTTACGATATTATGATTGACCGCGAAATCTAATGTGGAGCCCTGTTTTCACATTGTGTGCCACTGATAAAATTGCATAATTCCTTTCTCTGGCCATGGTAACTTTTATCTCTTTGCGTCCATGGACCAAGTTTCGGAATCAAGCTGAAATAAGATCTCATTCAATAAAATTCAAAATACTGTTCATAACTCTAACAACAGATTCATTAAATATAAAGAAAAACTGGTTGAATAAAATGTCTGTATTGTCTCCTACAATATCAAGTTCTCTACTGCAGGATGTTGATTTGGGAAATCTAATCGCAAACGACAAATTACCAGTCAATCAACTCTTCCTCAATTCTTCAATCAGGCGTGTGTCTGTATTCTCGATACGGCCACGGGAATTATAGATATGCTTTTTAGCGACGACTGTCTTACGGACAACTCCGGTGGCTCCATGCTGACTTTTCTTGACAGGACATGTTTCCGTCTCTGTGTGTTTGTTTTCCCTCTATCCACAGGATATGAGACTGGAGCAATATTGAAACTCATTAAAAGAAACAAAAATCTTTACTGTCAGCAAACAGGCTGCATAAAGATAAAAAAACAGTTCAGCAGATCTAGAAAAATAGAAAGGAGTGTAATGCAAGGATGTTTCTTCTCACCGGACATATTCAACATTTACAGCGAGGCAATCCCGAAAGAACTGGAACCAGGATTCATCATTGGATGTCAAAATTTTAACAACAAAAGACACAGTGATGATCGCAGACACAGAAAGGAAACTACAACAACTCCTACAGAAGGTAGTGAAGGAAAGCGAGAAGAAGGGACTAAGCACAAACTATAAGATAGAATGCATGGTCATCAGCAAAAAGATGAACCCAAAATGCAACTTACAGGTCGGGGACACCAAAATCAAGCAGGTGCGGAAATTTAAATATCAGAGACGTCTTCTGACAGAGGACGGAAAGTGTGACACTGAGATCCGAAGATGTTTCGGGATGGCCAAAAACACATTCCAAAAGCTAAGCTGAGCATAACGAGACAGGATGATTTCGTTGGTAATAAAGAAAAGAGTACTGACCTGCTACGCCATATCTGTCCTCCTTTACGGGAGTGAATGTTGGAAAATCTCCTCAAAGATGTTGAAGAGACTCAAGCCAACAGAGGTATGGTTCCACAGAAAGATGCTGAAGATACCATGGCCCGAACATGTGAGCAACGATGAGATTTTAGTGAGGATGTAAACAAAGAGGAAACTTATAATTAACTTCAGAAAGATATAGGTGGAATTTCTGGGATAGGAAAATCTGATACACACGGGGAGGATAGAGGGAAAGAGGGAAAATGAAAAGCAACGGTTAACATCATTAACGGGCTTAAGCAAGTGGATGGCAGAACAGGGTCTGGGAGAAATAACGAAAAGACAAAACTTACTGAGTTATAAGAAAAAGGAGGATGTGGAGAGCCATGAACCCCACGTCCTGAAGGGAGACGGCACATAAAAGAAGTAAACAGAGAAGGGTTATTGCGTATGATTAAGTTAAATTTAGAATAATATATAATTTTATTTTTTTACTGCTATCAGTCGGGAATATATTAATACTTAAATGTTTGAAGACTTTTTTCATCTTGTCTTTAGATGAAAAATTGTATTCAAATGCATTCATTAAAATGCATTTGATTACGGCATCGTATGTTAATATGTTTAGGATTGTTATGTCCTTTTGATTTATGTTAATATTTCTAATAGCTCATCTAATTTGGTCATCAAAGATGTATTTAAGAAAGTTGTTATTAATGAGAGTTTTTAAACGTTTTTTGATATATATATATATATATATATATATATATATATATATATATATATGTGTGTGTGTGTGTGTGTGTGTGTGTGTGTGTGTGTGTGTAAAAGGAAACTTTCTTTACCGACGCGTTTCAACGACTCAGCAGATAAAGTTTAACAACTAAGTATAAGGATTTTATTTAATAATAAATCAAATAATAAATAACATTAATAACTGTTGTTGTCAGTGTCATTTATACGATCCGTGAACCACTTTCTGCCACACTAATACAGATTTGGATAAAAAAAAAAAAAGAATGAATTTAAATTATATGAGTTTTTTAAATTTTCATGCATTTACCATGTGTGCGTGTGTGTTTGAGTGATGTCTAATCGTAAATAGAATATGAAATTTACTAAAAAGCTTGAACAAGAATTTTCTTTGTGCGCCTGACACTTAGGTAAGATAACAAGTACTAATTACAATTCAATTGGACTCACAAGAAATAGTTATAATTATTATCAACAAAATTTTCGTTATTTCGAATCCGTCGACTGTTCTAAGGAGTTGAGAAAATTGGAGATTCACAAGCTTCGCTAGGTTTGTGGCTTGTGTAAAAAATAGTTCAATTTTACAAACGGAGACCGCATAGATTTTATACTTTGATAAAAATTTCAAAATCAGCCTTAATACCTTTAATGTTGTGACAAACCTTCACAAACAACAATCGTATATCTCCATTAATTTGTAGAATTTTCTCCTTTATTTCTCTTCTCTTCCTTTCTTTTTTCTTTTTTCTTTTCCTTTTTTCTTTTCGTCGACATTGTAGCCATTGATGGTAGCAGCTTTTACTTTTAGACCTTTTCTGATTGGTTTATTAATATCAAGGTCATATTTACGCCTACGCACAAGTATTCAAACCAGAGAACCGCCAAACTTATGAAAACGTGTTCTCGAGCCTATCACGTGACCAACATGTAAATAAATTGGGTGCACTACCATATTTTCACCAGCGGGAATCACGTTTTTGATTTACTCATTAATTAATTTTATAGAATTTTATATTTCGGTTTTATTATATAATTTTTTATATTCTCCCCTCAAAAGAAAGTTTAAAATACAAACCTAGTCTAATGTATCATTTTTTATAAATTACCCATTAATTATGTTTTTATAATTTTGTATATCTGTATTATTATATCTTTCTTTAACTCAACTCTCCAAATATTTCTTCACCAATGCAGTAGCCACTGTACTGTGTCATGTGTCCTCAAGGATACATAGCCCATCGGATAGAAGCGTAGGTTAAATCCAGTGATTTGATCCAAAGAGTTGTGAGCTCAATACCTGGCTACTGCAGTGGTGAACAAAAATTGGGGAGTTGAGTTAAAGGGAAATAACTGAGACATTTGGAATAGGCATGACACGGGGAACTAGAACAATCTACCCCGGTGAAAGAAATAAAGTGTTCAGTTCGAAATTCCAATCACCTGAGGAAGGCCGGAGCCTAAAACAGCCGAAACGTCGAGAACATTGCAACAAAGATGTGGACAACATTCCGAACAATGTAAATACATCATCTCATAAATATAGACAGATATTCATTAAACCATATTTCCATTAATCATCTGAAAGACCCCATTTTACCTTCTATCAGTATGGCTGATGCTAATCTCCAAGAAAGTGACTCGTTGCGTCTTCTCAGGTTAACCTTCTCAGTTGACATGAAGTGGAATAACTATATTGAATCCATTGTTAGGCAAACTGATAAGAAAATCAGTTCACTGTGTAGAACGAGACAATTTTTCTCTCCAGAATCTATAATATATATCAATCAGTCTACTCATCATTCATGCTTAGAATATTGCTGTCACATATGGTTCGGGGCCCTTACTATTTAGCTTGAGCTCCTTGCTAAGATACAAAGAAGAATCAGCAATATTATCAGTCCTGATCTGGCAGCTCAGCTTCAGTTACTTTCCCACAGATTGCCTCTCTGTGACTTTTCTATAAATACTGTCATGCTAATTGTTCGGATGAGTTCACCGCTATGGCATCTTGACTTTGAATTTAAGCACACGACTAGACTGGCGTCTAGATCTCATCAATTTACAGTTGAGCTGTCCAGATGTAGCCGTAAATTCTATGCTAACAGTTTCTTTCCCGCACAAAATTGATGTTACGTTTTTGAAAGGTTTAATTGTCTTTTTCGAAGTCTATTATGAATATTAAGTAATTACGACGGTCTGTAGGTATTATATATATATATATATATATATATATATATATATATATATATATATATATATATATATATGGATAATATTTTTTCTATGCAGAGTGCATCTCTTTTTTTTAATTGAATGTAACGCAGGGGATTACAGACAGTGAAAGACGATGACGAGACTTTTGTGGGGAGGATTGAGGAAAGGGCAAAAAAAAAAAAAAAAGGAAGAAAGTCAGTGTTCTACACAAATATTATTTTCCAAATGACTACTGTGCAATACTAGATGTTGAATACTAATTCACTATTGAATACTAATTCACTATTGAATCCTAATTCACTATTGAATACTAATTCACATGCTCTTTTGGCGACTCTGCCTATTACGATAATGATTTTTTTTACTAACTGATAATCCAATGAAAGACACAAGAACAACTCAAGGTAGAAGGTTTATAACAGCAAGAATAAACATTCATCTAGCTCTTCAAAATGAAACATATACATATAACACGACATCACTAATAACTTCCATCAGATGTTTTTGATAAAAGGCCCAAGAGCCACTTAATGTAGAAAAAATTCCCTTAGATGTTTTAATAATAAGAAGAATAAAACATCAATATATTATTTTTATATTTTACTAACACATCATCCAATAAAATTCAGAAGAGTCACTCAAGGTAGAGGGTTATTTACTGATATTTTTGTATGAAGGCAAGAAGTAAAGGCAAGTGTGCCCCACCCCCCTTAAAAATTCTAGAAAAATTCAATAGACTTAAGTAAGATCACTAAGAATCTCAATTGACTGATTTTTATGCAAAAAGTCGGCTCCAATTTGAATTTCCATATTCGCATTTATTAACCAATCGGAGACATTATATAAAACGCGCTTAAGTGTTTGAAATTTCAGATGTTTGTTGCCTGCGAGAAAGATCACTCCAAAAATGATCAAATATATTTCCCTCCTAAAAATAGATATTTAAAAATTAGGAGAAATATTTATTAACCAATATGCTTTTGAGTTTAGCAAATCTAACTTTTAACTGCCTTGATCCATCCATTTTACATACATACAATCGCATAATTTCAAAAGTTAGTTTTCAGTTTTTCGGTAAACCTTTGACCCGGTTTTGTTGTATACGAGTTGATTACTCACTAGTTTCATATAATTAATTGCATAACCTTTCACATAATTTATCAAGTAAGTTCTTGCAATAATCACACGATTAAATAAATTAAAATAAGCAACACGTAAAAACATACGAATAGAGTTATATCAACAATAATATTAGTAGAAACAACACAGCGCTCATTCACTCACTGCTACCTGCTGTAAAAATACACGCATACATAAAACGTAAATTCGGGATTCCCTTGTTAAGAACACACATTCAGATTTTCAAATCATATTAATGCAAATGATTTTGTTACGTTGTAATGAACAAAAACAAAAACAAAATATTTTGTGGGACTTTATTTCGCGAGGACATTTGTAATTCGCCTCTTTCAACTCGAAAAAAGCTCAATGATAGAATGTATAAAAAAAAATTTCGTTTGAAAATTATTGCTTTCTTCGATTTCCGCACGATTATTCTTATGATAATAATAACTACAGATTATGATGATATGTTAGAAAGATAACGGTTGATTTTAAACTTGAACAGGTTCAGATTATACTGACCACAAAAGTATCTACTCGGGAACCTCATTATAATATATATATATATATATATATATATATATATATATATATATATATATAATCATTTAACTCCAGGGCGATAATAACACTTAGACGCAAGGGTTTACTGGGAGTGGAAGACAATAAGAAAAGCTTTTTGAGGAAAAAAGGACAATAAAAGAACAGTGTCCAGGAAATGAGAAGATGGTGATTGACATTATATTTACATAGACGAAATTGTTCCGAATGAAACTTCCTTCAATATAATAAAATACGGGAATTGAGATAATCTGTCCCAGTGTATGTGGCATGGCGGTTCTTAGCTTTAAAGGTCTGAACAGTAGTATCGTTTCGGAGGTATTAAAATTAACAAGCCATTCTTGCCCCACCTAACAACAGATTGTAGATCATTTTTCACATCAGTTGCCAGCTTAACTTTATGGAACCGATCAGACTTACTGTTAAGACAGGCGTAAATACAACATCAGATTTTACACCTGCAATGCACAAAAACTCTGTCTGACGCATCTAAACTTCAGGCCTCATTTTGGCGGTTTGGTTGCTATTGCATTTACTTCTCTGACTTTTTTTTTACCGATTGTGGTTAGCTAATATGTTTACCATTAACTTAATTTTATTATTTATTTATTGGTTTGGATCAATTTAGTTTGCTTATTTTTGTTCAATTATTTTTTATTTTATTTTTTATTCATTTATTTTTTTCTTGTTCGTTTTTAGTTTTCGAGCTTTAAGTAAGGTAGTAAAAATTTTTTTTCATGTCTGCCTCTTGAGATGAGTTCTGATCGTTTATTTAGCAGATTTTGTTTTGGTTTGGGAAGGTAATTATATATATATATATATATATATATATATATATATATATATATATATATATATATATATATGCGTGTTTGTGCGTATATATATACAATAGACTTAATGAGTATAACTAATATTTTAAATTTGTGTTTTTTATATTTTGAACCTGAAAACAACATTAAAATATCCTTATCTAAATTCTGCATCTTTTTTGTGACCATGATTGAGTTTATTAAAAGCAAAATTGTCAGCAATACATTTTATATTAGAACTACCAACAGTACATGTTATATGAAAATGACCAATAATTCATTTTACCTGTACTTGAAGGCATATAATTGCGTTCAAACTATTTATATTTCGGCATTAAATAACCCATAGAAGTTAATATGCTGCCAAACAATGAACTATCCAATCCCATATTGTTGGTGTAATATTCCTATAAATTGTTGGTGTAATATTCCTATAAATTGTTGGTGTAATATTCCTATAAATTGTTGGTGTAATATTCCTATATATTGTTGTTAAAATATTTTATGTTTTTCTTACAATACTTTTATATCGTAATGTCCGTAAATTTTATTTACGTATTTTTGCTAAAATATTTTCCTCACATGGCTGGTAAAATATTTTATATATTGTTCGTAATCCGAGAGTCTAACGTTTAAATTAAATGCCATGTTATTTTAGAAGAAAATTTACTTTTGTTAGAGAGAAACATTCCGTATATTGTAAAAGGTGATAAAATCTGTTCACTTTCAATCATCTTAGAGGAGATTACTTTTGCCTTTCCTCAGCATGACTGATGCTACTCTGACCGAAGCGCCGTTTAACTCAGGCTGCCATTCAGACAACATGTGATATGTAGGAGTAATATTAAAAATATACCTGGTATGATGTGTACGTTGTTTGCTATACAACGCATATTGAAAGATATTACAGCTAGTGTCCTAATATAAATGTAAGTGGAGTGATCTTATGTAATTTTGGCCCAGGTTATTTTAAACTGGGTGGTTTTTAAGCATTTCACCCCAACCACACATCTCGCCTAACAGCTGATACACTACGTGAAAACACTGATCGTGGCACCGATTACATCATTGATGCAAATGGCGGATGATATATACTGTGTTTTGCAATAACATACGGTACGTAGCAGTCATATCAAAAAACTAGCTAGTATTATGTGTAAACTACTTCATTATCATTTTATAGCCGTTCATTTTGAGATGTTTATCATTAGACCTGACGAATTTCAAATGTTCGCTAGTTCATACAGATACAATATAACCGTGTGTTGTAGGTTGTTTGTATATAAAGAAGTTCAGAGTACAATTAAATTACAATATAAACTCACATCCCATCGCCAGTCATCCTTGTTGGTCTTTTTGCCAAATAGACATACCTTAACTTGCGACGTATAAGTCGAGTTTGCAAACCCAAAAACATATTTCCAAAACAAGGGTGTCGAATTGTATGGCGGCTGTACAAATCAAACCTTTACCACCAAGCTGTAAACAAGTGGGTCATCATTGATAATAATTACTGTACATCACTTACCATACCTCCAGTAGGCTCACACAAATATATCTCACTAAAACTTGATATAGAATAATAAAATACTCACACAAATTCTGTATTCGTTTAACGCTACCGCACACAACAGTTGATACACTAAGTGTAAACACTGACCGAAGCGACGTTTAACTCAAGCAGTCATTCAGACATTAGATATGGTATGTGTGTCATCTGCGCAATTCCATGAGACTAATGACAGTTCGATGGCACCCAATGGCAGTTTACTGTAGACTCGGTAGATCTAAGTTTTAGGCCACTGATAGCCTACCTTATGTTTGGGGTATCGCCCTATACGGTAAGTATAGACCTAACTTAGAATTTTTAGCTAAAAATCTTGAGGTCAACTTGTATGCCGCAATTTACGGTACTTAACAGCTCTTACCTTTCATGAATTTATATTTGAAAGGCAGGCACTTCCAGAATATAGAAATACATTAATATGCTGCAGTTCTAGCTACAGTCCCAACTTACAGTGTTCTATAAGAAAGATTTCCATAACTGTGTCAAGCAATGAGAGAAGTGTGTAATTTTGATTGGAAGTTATGCCAGTGAAATGATAACGCAAGACTTGAATCTTGGACGCCTCTCGACCAATAAGTTGCCCTACATTCATCAACTTGACGTCCATATTTTCTCATTTTGATCTTGCCGAAGTAACCTCCATATTCTGGCTTTCTGCTTCTATATTTTGGATAGGAGTCTTTCCTTTGTTCAAGTTTAAATTTAATTTAAATCAAATAGGAAAAAAAAAATTGTGGGTGGTTTGTGCTCCTCGTGGACCCTCTTTGATCAAAATGAAATATACGTATCCAATCATCCTGGGTAATGTAGTCTCAGTATATAGGTGGTTATGGGGTCTGTTTCCAGAACCCTAGGAGGAACAGAGGAGGAGACATAAACTACTTCATATACATAGATATATTTTTCAAAAATTATTGTTTGATTCACCGAATATAATTCAAGAACCCGTCAAGTCTACAGAATCAGTATTTTTTCAAGTAGTAAAATATCTACATACTTTTTCATTCAGAGAAATATTTACTAAATTTTTTATTTTCAGTTCCCCACCGCATTGTTACGTTTTTAATTAATTTTGTGTTCTTATTAATGTAAATTGATTTGAATTATTAAAACTATTCATACTGATAATATTTATTATTGTATCATAGCGAAAAAATATTTTCTTCGTTTTCTGTGAAACGAATTGTACATCTAACAAAAATCACAATAAATTTTCTTAAAGATTATCAAAATTATTGTTTTCCCTGGAATTCATTTTTTTTTTGTAAAGAATTTTCAGACTTTGTTAATACACAGTTTTGTAAAATGATGAAATTGCTTTCTGATTGTTTTATACAATTTTATATTTTCTGTAATCAATTGGTATAAATAAATTAACTTATTATTTCTGCAATATCATCTAAAATGTCTAATTTATGACGAATGAAGTGATTTTTGTGCATTTAGTTATTTTATGGTAGAGAAGGTTACTTCTGTTCCTTCTTTGTACATTTGCTATTATGGAAATAAGTCAATAATTCTAAGCCGCTTTCTAATATTATGTATAGTTGCTAATTAAATAATTACTGGATATTACTAACAAGTTCCTTGCTAAAAATATTCTCTGAAATTAGGATTTAGTAGTAATTTAGGTCTCCACATGTCCGCTCCCAGTCCTGGACACCAGTTGCATGGTTGCCAGGCCTGAATCAACAATGTTTTGCGGCAATTTTTAACATCAACTTGAGAATTTTCTTGTTAATAGTTCAACAATTTAACACATTGAACATTATGGATAAAAGGAAATTCTATATGTTGTTTTTTTTTTCTCGACATTTAGCATGAGCAAAATAAATTCACGGATTTGAACGAAAAAGAAAGGACCCCAAAATGACGTCAGAATCCGCGAAAATTTTTCATCTTTTAATAGCCACTTGTGCTTAGTTTAATTTTCTCACGTACATAAATGCAGACAGAAAAATAGCAAATGTTGATAAGTCAGCGAGGGTCACAAAGCAGAGCTTGAAACACTCAATAAGGCTTGGGTCATTCACACCCTCCTCCGATCGAAGAGGTTCAGGGTAGTACGAGGCGCCCCTGTTTTCAAGCATCATTAAAATTTATGCTTACGCTTTTTACCTCCGGTAGCAACATTTGCACCTTCTGATCTCTTAAATGATATCCTCTGCTGCGGATTAATGAAACTTAGCGAAGAAAGTCTCTTGTAAGAAAACTGAAAATATTTTGGTATTTGTTTACTGTAATATAAATTTGGACTTCTGTCTTATAATCTGTACAAACCGGAAGTGATTTGATGCATTTCTGTACGAACCGGAAGTATTTCTAGGTAAAAGATTGAAGTTTACGCAAGTTTAAAACCACCTTCTTGAATGCAGCATGACTCCTGTCAAAATAGAAGCAAGAGCTAACACCAAATTTATGATAAAACTTGGTTGAAAGATTACTGTCATGTATAGGTTCTTTGATAAAACATAATGGGAATTAATATCTAAGAGACTCCTTTCTGTCTTCCACCAATATGGCGGATGCTTACCTCAGCTGATATGAAATGGAAAGACTATATTGAATCCACTGCTAGGTCTGTTTGCTAAGAATGTTGTTGGTTCATTTTGTCGTGCTAAACAATTTTTCTCTCTTGAACCTATCTTAAATATCTATAAGTCTCACATATTCGATCCATGGTATCCTCAGCATCCTTCTGTAGAATCATACCCCTGTTGCTTCGAGGCAAATCTTTAGGGAAATCGTCCAACTTTCGCTCAAGGACAGAGATCACCTAACAGTTCAGCACTCTTCTTTGTTACCAACGAAACTCTCCTGTCTCTTAATACTCTGCTTAGCTTTTCGAATGCATCTTTGGCCATCCAAATACGTCTTCACATCTCAGCATCACACTTTGCTACTAATACTAATTGCTATTAATCATCTGAGAGACACCTCCATGTCATCCATCAGCATAGTTTATGGTACCCGCCACTAAATTGACTCGTTCGCTTTCTTGGGTTAACGTTCTCTGATAACATGAAGTGGAAACACTATATTGAATCAATTTCTAGGTCTGTTTACTAAGAAAGTTTATTCACTCTGTCGTGCTAGTCAATTTTTCGTTCATATCTATAAGTCTACAGAAGAAGAATCACAATATTGGCCCTATCCTGGCATCTTGGCTTAATATCTCTGCAAAAAAAAAAAAAAAAAAAAAAGAAAGAAAGAAAAAAGAAAACTGCTGATCACAAAAAAAAAATATTTATATATTTCTCTTCGATAT
Organism: Acanthosepion lycidas; assembly: GCA_963932145.1. Taxonomy (NCBI): domain Eukaryota; kingdom Metazoa; phylum Mollusca; class Cephalopoda; order Sepiida; family Sepiidae; genus Acanthosepion; species Acanthosepion lycidas. The sequence continues at coordinate 12,019,162 of OZ010584.1, forward strand.
ACAATAAGGTCAGATTGGCAGCTGATTTTAAAAATTACTTATTATCTGTTGTTAATTGGGGCAAGAAATTGCTTGTTAATTGTGACGCCTTCAAAACAAAACTGTTCTCTTTTAATCATCTTAGACAACCTTTATTTGCCTTCCATCATCATGGCTGCTGATACTAACCACTAGAGCGTGACTGTGCCTTCTCGGGTTAACTTTTTTCGCTGAAATGGAGTGGAAAGATCATATTTAGTCAATTGCCAAGTCTGCTGCTAGGAAAGTTGGATCCCTGTGTCATGCTAGACAATTTTTCTCGCCAGAATCTATCTTACATATTTATAAGTCTACCATCCGTGCATTGAATATTGTCATCACATCCCGTCTCATGCTTCTACTATGTATTTAGAGATAAATAAAAAAAAGAATACGTATTGATTTTGGTCCTGACCTGGCATCTCGGCTTTAGTGAATGTCCCACCTCCGTAACGTAGCTTCTCTCTAACATTTTTACAAATATTTTCGGGGTAATTGTTCTGATGAGCCTTCCTCTTTGATACCTAGACTTTACGAATTTAAGCACGGTGCTAGATTGGTGGCAATGCCTCATTATTTTACAGTTGAAATGGATAGATGCAACCGTAAATTTTATGCTAATAGTTTCTTCCCTCGCTGTTCTCGCTTGCGGAACTCTCTCCCAGCCTTTTGCTTACTAGTCAGGTTTGATCGTCAAAAATTCAAATGCAATGTCAATTGTTATGTTTTGTCTTCCTTTGCTTTCATTTTTGCGTCTTACTGGCTTTGCTGCCTTGCTTGGAGTGAAATAATTGAAAAGAAATATTTGCACGTTGTTGTTTTAAAGCTTACAATTGCCTTTACTGTTGATCAGTTTGTTTTTGCTTAATTTGTCTTGCATGGAAAGAATGCCAACGATTCAAAAGAAATATAAGGTGATATTTTCGGACTTGTTAGGCAAATGAATAACAAATTGGAAAAAATTATGTGTAACATGTTTCGTCCTATTCATCGGACTCTTGGTTTCAATCTGCAGAGGAATGTTTATTTAAAATCTGAATACATGTTTTTGTGGAATAAGACTGAAAGGGAAGCGAGAAAAGGCTGGTCAACACTGCCTGTCCTCCTCTTAGCTAATCCGACTCGTGAACCATTCACTCAAAAAATTGATGTACTCCCCCACAAGAACCCATCCTCTCCATTCAATCCCAACATATCACATTTTCACAGGGGACCTCATAAAACTGCCCTGATTCTTAAAAATTTCTGAATATGTACAAATATTATTTATTTATTTATTTTTTACAAAAATACATAAAAAAGAATTTCCGTGATATAGCGTGCGTAAGGGTGAGCCCATTAAACCAAAATAAAACAAAACAAAATCTGCGTGTCAATGACTGCAAAAACATTCCACTTTCCAAATTTATAAACAAATCTTACAGAATCATGCTGGGATTTTTTTTCCTAGCTAATAAGATAGACCACTTCTCAGTCTCATCCGCCATATTTTTGCTCTTTCTAGTCATAAAGTCAAAACGCCACACTTACTTGTCTATACCCCCTTTTTTGTGTGTTAACACCATCCTTAGTTTGTAAAATCCTTGCCTCATTATTGTTGCTTTGCCTACTTTTATTTTGCCTGTATATTATTTGCTTATTATTACTTTTGTCTTTTCTTTTCTTTCTTTTGTTATTGGCTATTAGAAGCTTTGTTAATTCTGTCTGTTAAGTATTTCTGCTAGTTACATTTACCGAGGTCAGTTACTCTATAGCTTCAATTAATGTTTTTGTTGAGGGAATTATATATATGTATAAAAATATTGGGCCTTGTATTCGGTTATCATTAGTTTAAAAAAAAAGTATAGAGGATTTACAAAAAAAAAAAAAAAAAAAAAAAGGCGAAATGCTGTAAGAACCTGGACACAAATTTACTGTGGATGATCTAGAAATCAAAGCACTTTCTATACACTTTCACCTTAGTATGTTGTTTTCGCTTTTAATTAAAACAGCATTAAGTGGCAAGGTCTCATCAGTTTACTGTTGAAATGGCTAGATGCAACGGTAAGTTCTATGCTAATAGTTTCTTCTCTCGCACACCTCACTTCCGGAACTCTCTCACAACCTTTTGCTTTCTACTCACGTTTGGTCATCAAAAACTTAAATGCAATGTCAATTGTTACTTTTTGTGTTTTGCTTCCATTTTTGCGTCTTAGTGGCTTTGTTGTCTTGCTTGGGGTGAAATAGTTGAAAAGAAATATTCGCGCGTCGTTGCTGGAAAGCTTACAATTAAATTACCGAAATTAGGGTCATACTCATTATAGTGAACGACTAATGCATTGTGTTGTTTTGTAAAAAAAAAATCCTCTTTTGTGGTCGTATAATCTTTTATTTAAATTCCTAGAGGTTTCTTCTATGTATTCCTTGTGGTAATCATTACAGGTCAATGAATTCTTCCTTCAAGTTTTGACTTATTATTATTTTGTTTTGTATTAATTATGTGTCTTTTAATTAAATCGTCACGTATATAATTCCGTCAACAAAAACATTAATATAGTTCGATGAAGTCCTTCTTTTCCACTTTGTCATTCATATGCCTAATATTGTTATGATATATAGAAATGTATACATCCTATTCTTCCATCTTCTGAATTTCATGAATTATGAAAGGCTCTGGGGTTGACACTGAATATTTTGCTTCGTTTCAGTTTCTGTTTTTTTCTCCGGCATAGCGAAACGTAATTTATCCCAGAATTTAGAGTCATCATATTTCAAATAGGTTTTCGTCTTCATGTAAAGCTTCAGTTCACCATCTACCAAATCTGGATTGATGTCTTCGAGCAAAACCAGAATGAGGCTGTTCATTTTGTTTGACAATGCATTGAGATGGGCCGCTTGAAACTCGTACCTGCACCATTCGCTGGTGAGGAATTGATCAGTGAGTAACAGAATCGTTCTTTTACTGTTTTCAATACTTTCGGTGATGTTTTCTGCAATTGGAGCTCCGACAGCAAAGTCTCTGAAATGGACACACAGTTTATAGGCTGGGTTTGTCTCTTCCAGATTAGGAAGCATTTCGTTGACCACAAAATCGACCTGTGTACTGTGATACGATACAAAAGCGTCGTACTTCTTGTCCTCTTCATCTAAACGGTTTTTCTTCGACAAAAATCTACAACCGAAACGAACAAAAAGTACGATTTGGATTTCGACACGATAAACGTACATGAATGCGCTCCCGATAAAGATAATAACAACAGTTGAAATGCCAATTGACGAGCTATAGATAGTTGTATCCTTCACCGGTAACTTTTGAGGGCTATTAACTGAGGTTTTGTTCCGACAAAATGTTATGTCGTATTGAACGATTGCCATTTTGCTAAGATTACAGGAAATCTGCTGAGAATCGTCTGGTAAAAATCCATTGATTAAAAATGTACTTAAAATACTTACATCTTCACAAACGCACGACCAAGGATTATCGAAAAGAGCGATTCTTTTCAGACTGTTTGCATTGAATGTTTGACTTTCGATTCTTACAAGATTATTATGGCTCAAGTCTAGAACTTCCAAATTTGGTGTCATGTTGAAAATTCCTGGCAATATTCTCTCGATTTCGTTATGATTGAGAATCAGTTCTTTCAAGTTCCACAAACCTAACAAGCTGTGCGTGTTTAACATCCTGATCACGTTATATTCTAAATGCAATATTTTGAGAAGGTTAAAAGTAATAAAAGTTCTTTGGCCGATTCCAGTAATTTTTGAATGGTTTAAATACAAAATTTCGGCCCTAGTTTGTCTGATAAAAGTTCCATTTCTCAAATATCCCAGATCATTACCACTCAGGTCAATCAATGTCGCATTGGCAGGTAAGCCAGATGCATCAGTTAAATTTCCATTTTTACAATCGACTCGAAAGTCTGTGAGATTGTATCGAAATCTACAAAGACAGTTTTTACTACACTTCTGTTGACAAAGGCAATTTTCTGTCAAACAACATTGACAATTTAAGTAACATGAGAAAGATAATTTGAAAAGGGAATTTCTTTTGTAATTGCATACAAACTGTTTTTCATCAGTCGATTCGGAATGATTTCCCTTTAAGTAATATATGTCATGCTGACGACATTCACCAGATGGCGCTAGATCCGTAAATACTGGATATTTATTGACTGAAGTATTTTTCAAGAATACCAAATGACAATCACATTTTAATGGATTCCCAAAAATTGAGAAATTACTGACTGTAATGATATTGGGGTTTAATTTAATGCTTGATGAGTCTAGTGAAACTATTTCGTTCCATCTTAGATCGACCATTTCCAAATATTTCAGGTTTTCAAATGTTCCTTCTTCGATGGTTTTGATGTTGTTTCTCGATAAGTTTATTTTGCGCAATGATATGGGGAAAGTATTTCGTTTAAGAGTCGATATAAGATTGTGTTCCGCCTGCAGTTCTCTCAATTTTATTAACGGTCTTAAAACAAAATGCAAATTTTCCAGTTCGTTGTAAGCAATATTAAGTTTATTTAAATGTGACTGTTTCTGAAAGGCATTTATATCCAAGTTGTTCAACAGGTTATATTTGAGATTCAATTCATAAATAAATGGACAATTCCACAATGCAATATAACTAATTCTTTCTATACGATTGTTTTGTAAATATAACTCCCGAACAAGTTTTTGCTGATCACTGGGTGACAAATATACATACTTTATCTTATTTCCACTTACATCAATTAAATAGACGTTATTTGGTAATGATGGCATTATTTTCAGCAAATTAAAGCTCATGTTGATCTTTTGTAAGTTCGTTAATGAGGAAAATATTGTCTTGGATATATATGATATTTGATTGTTGGATAGTGATAAAACTTTCAAAGCTTCAAGTCTGCGAAATGGTTTCCTTTGCAAAGACTCAAGATCGTTATGTGATAAATCCAGATATTCTAAAGAATTACAATGATCAAAAGCACCTGGTGGAATTTCAAGGATTTTGTTTTGTCTTAGATTCAGTTTATTCAGAATAGAATGATTTCCGCAAAGATGCAACGGAATAGAGTTTAAACTACTATTGCGTACACTTAATTCGATTAAACGTGCCTTTGTAAGTGAAGATATATCCTTTAATAAAGTGTTCTCCGCAATAAACCTTCTTAGTTTATACAGTTTGCTAATAGATGACGGAATTTTCTTTATTGGGTTGTTTGAAATCTTCAAATAGTAAATTTCTTGACAACCAACCAAAAAATCACCTGGGAACGTTTGGAGATAATTTTTTGAAATATCCAAATATTTCAGTGTTGGAAGATTCACAAGGGATCCATTTTGGATTTCTTTAATTCTATTACCAGTGAATGATAAATACAGAATATTTAAAAACGATTTCGCGAAACCTGCTCGTAAGATTTGAATTTTATTAAAATCTAATACCAAAATCTTTAACTGACTGAAGAAGGATTGGTTCTTTGAGCAGAGGTTTAAGAAGTGCGAAAAAGTCTCGATTCCAGTTCGTATTAAAGCCAAATTAGTAATGTTATTTAAGATGCATAGACTATCACGAGATAATCCTTGACAAACGGTGTCGGTAATTTTCAAAGTACTGACATATCGAAAAGCGTAAAACATCTTGGGATTTAGCGTGAAATTAATAGCCTTATAAATATAAAGTTCTTTGGAATAATTGAAACTCGTAAGCATTCCTCGATCAGCATAACGGAAACGACATTTTTCAAATATTATAGACGCTAAATGGGATAATTTCTGAAACATTTTTGGTTGTAATGAACTCAGTTCCAGAATGTTCTGTCTGCAAAGCAAAAATAAAACAGTCGTATTTTCTGGAAGGAGTGTGTCTGACTCGATAATATCCGCGTTGCAAAATATAGTCAGTTGGTAAATTTGTTGATACTCTTCAAAAATGTAAGAACATTGACATCCCTCTGGGCAATTGTCACTGCTGATCATGGAGCATAGAAACAAAACGACCAATATATGAGATGTTAGCATAAAATAAACACACTTCATGGTGCCATTCTCTAACCTGAAATGTAAACGTGTAGAAACGTGAGATTAAAACTTAAAAATCAAACAAGTACGAAAGTTTAAATATCTTGGAAATGTGTGAAAAAAGGACAGAAAATGTAACCCGAATGCGTATTGGAATAGCGAAAGGTGTTTTCCAAAAGCTAAGCAAAGTATTAAGAAATAGGAAAATCTTCTTATAAACAAAAAGAGTTCTGAAATCTTATTCAATACCTAGCCTCATATATGGCAGTGAATTTTGAACAATTATTAAAGAAAACAATGAAAAGTGGCTCTACAGAAGGATGCTGAGAATACCATGGATTGAACATGAGAGTAACAGCAAATTTTAAGGAAAATGGAAACAAAGGGACACATACTTAAAATCAGAAAGAAGCGCTTTAAATTTCTGAGAAAGACATGAGGAAAGCGAGTTTGGAGAATTGGACACTCACAGGACATAGAAGACAATTGAGACAGAGAAAAGCAGTAAATAACCTACTTACTGAGCTTGTATAAATGGTTAGAAGATCAGGGATTAGAAGTGATTCCAAAAAGACAAAATTTGCAAAAGAGTAAAAAAGGACAGGAAATTTTTCTTAGAGCCATGATCGCCCACGTCCTGGAGGGATATGGCGCGTAAAAAAGGAAAATTTCAAATTGAACCAAAAGTTTTCTAAAACGCAGTTCTTAATTTCTCCATGAATGTCCACTCCTCATTTTTTGGTACTGTGTGTGTTAATAGTTTATATCAAATATGGGTAGACTTTTACAAACAGTGGGCCGTATGTAGTACAGTAGACCATAACGTGGACCGCACTGCTAAAAAAAAACAAAAAATCAAGGTAATTTATTCATTAAAGATAACGCCGCCATTTTCCCAGCAAGTGAGCATCTGCCTTAGAAAAGGAGAAAAGTTGAAAAAAAGAAAGAAGAGAAAATAAAATGTTGTCAATTTCAAATTGTTGTAACCTAGAAAAGGTTACTGAATGCGGAATAACAAAAACGGAGGTGGGAAATGAAATGGTAATCTTTATAACATCAACAAAATACAATACTCGCCAGCGGCGTGAAGTAGGTAAACCACTGCTAGTGGTGGACTACTTAGCATATTACAATATTTATTTCTGTGAAATTACAAAAAAGGGGGATGGGAAAAAGGACGGTCTTCATTTGTCTTAATTTTAAATTTACCTAAACACAAAGACTGGGCCAAACATAGAAACAATATTCCTAATACCAAAACAACACATTCTTACTAACCTTTCTTACTATATCCACCATAATATCTCATTGTCTCTATGAAAATCCTAAATAGTCTCCATATGTACAAATCGTCGTATGTGGAGGGGGGATAAAACAACAAATTAAAAAGATCCCCAATGAGTATATACAATATGAATTAATCTATTTACAAGATCTATACAAAAACACTATTAGTAATAACCCCCCTCCCCAATACTTAAATGTGGCAGAAATATCAGTTCACTGGACGAAATCAGTGCGGGTCTATAAGAATATAAAAAAAACGTTCATTCATCCTTAGCACTCATACAGACACGCACTCATACAGACACAACAACAAAAACGAAAAATACACACAGGTGAAAAAAAAAAACGAAAATCGCCCCGGATCCACCAGAGAACTGACATCTCTGACCACCCAACGAGGCAGGAGATGGTGAATTAAAATAAAGAAAAAACAGGGATAGAAATAAAAGGGGCCAATGAGCAAACACACCCTAGCTAAGTTTACTGAAAAAAAGGAAGAAAAAAAACTAAAGATTCAAAAAACAAAGCCTACAATAGCCTAATTTCGGGATTGGTTGCCTAAGAACCGTGCAAGAGTCACCCACCTTTTGCCAAATTCTGATGAAGTGAGCCGCCGCTTTTCCGTCCTAATCTTGAGTTTGATGCTTAAAAAACAAGATCAGTTGAGAAGGGAACATCTCGCCATCATAGAATTCCTTCTTATGCGTTGTCCAAATCACGACTCTCATAACCCCTAGTAAGCAAAAGAACACATATTGTTCAGGCTTCATCATCTGCGGCACCACATTGCTACAAGCAGAACTGGCTTCAAGGACAAAGAACTTTCCTTGCAGCATGCGGATCATGAAACCTTCAACAAATCTGCACAACGGCACTATCACCCTGCAATGAAAGAAGGCGTGACCAATGTCTCGACTTCCCCGCTACAGCGACGGCACTTTGGAGATTTCTCCAAGCCCACTGAATAAAGTCTTTTGGCGACCCAGGGGGCCCTACGAATCACCAGCCAGGTGAGTGATGCCTCATCATTATTAAGGCATTTCAACCCGGACGCCCAAGGCCATATTGAGCGAGCCTCCTGCTTAGTAAGACCGAGCTGGTCAATAAACTCATCACGCACGCCCCCCCCCCCCCGACTAACACTTGATATAATGCCCTACGAGACAACGCCTGGACGTTGGAGAGGCCATCCGACGCCCATAAGAGGCGTTTCGGAGCAATACAACATTTACGATAGAAGGAGCATTCGGCTCGGGGCAAACAGTGGGCCTCCTCCAGGTGCGAAAGTACGGCCCGAAACCAGCCGCTGAAAGGACAGCCTCCAGAAATCGATGGTCAACCCTATCGAAGGCCTTAGACTGATCTAAATTGATCAGCGCGGTTTCACTGTCGACTTTCTCAATGATCAGGTGTACCATATGAAGGTTGTCCTGAATACTCCTACCCTTCACAGCACAAGTCTGTTCGGAGCCAATCAGACTAGACAGGACAGCCTGCAAACGGTTGGCTAAAATCTTTGCCAAAATCTTTAACTCTGTATTTAACATAGTTAAAGGGCGTAAATTACCTATGCCATCCCCACCGTTCTTGTCCTTTCGTAGCAACTTGATCACACCCCTGGTGAAGCGCTGAGGTATAGACTCCTGCTTCGCCCACTTGTTGAAAATCAGTTCCAGCAAAGGAACAAAAACTGCCGTACGGAAGACCATCTAATCCTGGAGATTTATCCCGGCCAACCGGTTTCAACGCTTCCCGGATTTCCGACTCTGTGATGGGACCCTCGCACCCAGTCCCTTCAGCTGCCTCAAAATAGGGGAAGTCGGCTAAATAGGCGTCGAACTGAGCAGGGCACAGACCGGGCTCCCTGGTGAAAAGTTTCTGAAAGTAATCACGAAAGCCTGACATATGCCCTCGTTTGAAGTCACGGTCCGCTTATCCGGCAATGTGACGCACGAGATATGTCGCCGAGATGCATTCCGAGACTCTTCTGCGCGCAAGTCAGCGGCCATATTCGAGGCCTCAGAGAACATTCTTTTTAACCTAGCCTTAAATACCAGAGCTTGATCCTTCTTTATTAGCAAGGAGGACAACTCTGCCTTGTTTAAGGCTATTTCCCCACTATCACGGGATTTCACTACCCGATCTACTTTTTGCTATAAAGCCGTTTGCGCCTCTAATCTATCTAGGTGGAGTCGACGGCTAAAATCAACAGCAAACGTTCTAATTTTAAATTGTCCCACGAGGCATTCCCAACAAGTGCAACCCTCAATTCCCTTTGTATCATTAGTAGAAGCTGGTCTCGGAAATCCTGCTCACCAAATAGTGAACAGTTTAATTTCCAGTATCCAGACAACCTAATCTTAGGTTTATCTAAGTTTACACAGACCCGGACAACCCTATGGTCCGTATAAACTATATAATGAAAACTTGGACACCCTAAGAGTCCTACATCGACTCTCCTAACTAAGACTCGGTCGAGGTAGCTACAAATAGCCCCAGCATCCGAGCCGCCACTATTTGTCCAAGTCCAAGCTACCTCCCGAGGGTGCTCATTCCGGTACTTATTGACAAGATCAAACCTGTCGATAAAGTCCCGAAATGGTTTCACGTCTCGGCTGTAAGTACCCGAATTTGACCCTATACGATCTATATTGGGGTCAAGGGCGGCATTCCAATCCCCCGCTAAAACTACCCGACGAGATTTCATCAAAAACAGCTCGATCAGGTCGCACAGAATGGACATTTGGCGCATAAATCCCAATGAGATGAAGAGCGTTATCCTTTATGGTAAAATCCAGCAAGCAAAGCCTGCCCGCCGCATCTGCGAAGGCAAGAGTACACGCAGCCTTCAAAGACTTGCTCACCAGCCAAGAGACACCACTCGAACGACCATCAAACATGCTGAATAGAGGCCCCCACCTCTAGACAGAATGTCCTCATAGTCATAAGTAGAAAAACGGGTCTCTTGTACACAACCATAATTCACTCCGAGATGCTGAAGGTCACGAAGGATCCTCGCCCTGCAAGACTCCGCCCTCAGGCCTCGGACATTCAGACTAGCTAACCAGAGATCCACAATGAAACGCATTAAACATGGACGGGGAAAAGACACCAACGGCCTCTCCCATTGAGCCTGTTCCCATCTCAGTTTTGATGGTACCGTCGGGAGACAGACCGTCAATGTCCAGAGGGAAAGTTAATTTCAACGCTCTATACAGGGAGGGGTGGACAAAAAGCGGGAACCTCCCTGAACAAAATTGTTGCAATTTCTTTACTGTCATTATCAAAGCAGGCCATGGACAGAAACATGCCAAAGACTTCATTTGCCTCCGCAATTATGGCCCAAATTTCCTGCCCGGCTTCGCTTTCTCTGACGGCAGTTAAAACCCTTTTAGCTTTAGGGTCATTTCTGGGGTTTTCAATATCAAGGTTATTAATCTTCCTGAAATTCACCAGGGATTTGATGTTCTTTATTTTCTTGGAATATTGTAGGGCCTTGTCTTCTAGTTGTTTAGAGACACGGCACACGTCTTCCCCTGTGTTAAATATGGGTTTCTGTTTTTCATGGGATGTAGGGTCTATATTTAGGAGATGGGCTTCTTTGCCTTTTGGGATTTTCAATCTTTTTTGGAGTTGCTGCAGGAGTTTTGACAGGGTTTGGTTTGGGGCTAATAGTTGAAGTTTGGTCTTTGCTCTGATGGGGGCCTTTTTTAATGTAGTTATTTTTGTGGGAGATGGAGATGAGGATCTTAGGACTGAAGGAGGGGTCATGATGTGTTGTTTGGCTGACGGGGAAGACGATGCCGAGGAGTTGGTGCCAGATTTTTTCCATTATTTTGTTTGAGCGAATCTCTAAGTTGCCGCAATTTTTCAGCTTTCTCGAATGATGGTTCATATCTTTGTTTTTGTTGTCGTAATTTTCTGAATAGCTGGTTGGGGATACACCCTTAGAACTGCTTGAGGGAATGGGACTGTTTGTGTTTTTTCCTGTTGGGGCTTCATTGGGACGAGGACCCGCTGTCCGGAGCTTCCCTGTAGCTTTACCATCAATCTACCATTCCCCCTTTTCCTCCTCCACACTCCACAACCACATTAGCGGCGGGCGAAGGCTTTTCGGAGAATGGGGGCCGTGAGACGGACCCAAACGAGGGTTTTACCACACCGGTCTCGGCGGTTGGCATACCCAATACAGGCGAGACGGAAACAACAGATTCAGCCCGAGGGGGATTTGGGTTGGTAGGGGCCAGAACTCCAGATGCCTTCATCTCTGGGAAGGGAGAGGACAGGTGACAAGTCTTTCCACACTTCTAGCAAGCCGATCTTCGACCTGTAACTATGATCGGCATCTTCTGGCCCTCAACATCCAGGCAGTTGGGGATGGAGACGAAGGCCTTTCGATCCACCATCAATTCAAAACTCCATACCCCCGGTCAGATCTTCGGAGGACACACTGAGTATCTGGCCAAACTGAAGAGGGACCTCATAAACTGAAAAATTGGTCCTACGCCTGCCTTGATATTCGGTCCTCAGTATGAGATATTTTGTAATTAGGTTACGAGTGCTCACCGCTTCACAATCGTCAGTCGTGGGTAACAGTATGTCCCATATGAAGAAGTCTTTGCCTTTAATGACTCTCTGTGGTTTAATCCTCAGGGACGTCAATGACTTTATGACGGTGTCTTTAGTGTAGCGACAAATTTTGCGTTAACGCTTGTCCACCACAAAGACCGACACAATTCTTTTTCAACCTTCTGTACCTCCTCAAGATTTGTCAAGAGCCCATCTTTTGTAGCTTTCTCAAGGAACTCCGTGATGTTGATGCTGCATTTAGGAGGGGACGACCAGCAAGAGGGTGTCTCCCCGTCCGCTACATTGTCATCTTTGTTGGTGTTGTCGGTTGTCAGTTCTTTTCTTATATTATTGTCTTGTCCAGTTTCGGTTTCCATATTTTCTTTATTTTGGGTACTTTGGCCTGATTCGGCCTTCATAGTTTCAGCAGGAATGGGAGAATTTTGACTCATTTCCGCTAAACACTTTTTTTGAACGTTTTGGCCATTATCGGCCACCATACTTGTTGACAATTCATTTGAAATATCCGAAGTTTTATTTTCTTCATATTTATCAGGTGGATCAGTCATTTTTTCTTTGTCCCAAACAATTTTTTTTACCTTTTTCCTGGGAGCCATTTTTAAATACACTTAAAGCCTTTTTTATAATCTTTTCTTTTACAAAAATAATGTATTAAGGAAAACAAGAATAAATAAATCACTAAAGCAAATACAATATGACAGACGTGCAAAAGGCAAATCCTTACGCAAAATACAGACAAGAATAAAACGTTGAATGGCGGATAAAAATAAATATACAAAACAATTACAAATTTCCTTTAAAAAGGATTATACAAAAAAAAGGACTTAAGGAATAAAAAAACACAAGGAACTTCAAACAACAATAAATAATACAGTAATAGAACAAGAAAACCAAAGAAAATACGGAACTAATACGAAACTAACAAATCACAAAAACAAATATGGCCGCTAAAAATACCAAGTCCGACTGTTAACAAAGAAAAACAAAAACGGAAAAAACGGACCGATTAGACAAAAATGACAAATACAAGCAAATAAAAACAAATATGTACAGAAAATATTTAACAAGTACAACGCATAAGACTTAACGGTATTTTAAAAAGAAAAGGAAAGAACGAAAAACAAAGAACGATATAACACGTAATAACGTAAACAAAGAAAAAATAAAGTCTGGCGTAAATGAAAAACGATAAATTTTAGCAGGGGATTATAGAAAATTAAAAAGGAAACGGAAAATATAAAATATTAATTAAAAATCAAATCAAATCAAAAAGCTAATAAAAGAATGAGAGGAGAAAAAAAGAAAAAATGGGAAGGATAAGAAATTGAAAAAGAAAAACTTTTCAAAAATCAGTCAGTTCAAAATTGAAAACGTAAGAAAAAGTAAAATAAAAACAAACATAACAGAACGAAATGGAGATCACAAAATAATCTATAGGTAATAGCACAAATATGCCGTGGCAAAAACCGGCCAGTAAAAAGTCTAAAAAGACAGTATATTGATATTTATTGTATTTCAAATACAATTACGGCACGTGGCCAAAAGGGGGAGGGGTTAAGTCTGATCGTCACTATCTATCTAATACCTAGCTAATCCGATTCACGACTCATTCACTCATACAATTTGTACATTCACTACAAATCTCGTCCGTCACCAATCAATCCTCCATACACCGTAATACCACCTCTCAAGGAGGTCCAACAAAACACGTCCCATACCATAAAAGTATAATGATTATTATATTTGTAGTTAAAAATTAATGGATGAATAAAGTGAGAGGGAAGGGAGATGAACCCATTAACAAACTAAACATCAACACAAAGTAAACTAAACATAACTGATGTTAGTAGGGCCTGTCCGACCCTCAAAAAACAGTGGCCGCTGTATTCTGCCCATTGGACAAAATCAAGTAGCTCTCTAGCAAAGGAAAGGAGAAAAAATATACGGACATGGGAGATAAAAGCTGACCCAGTCGAGATGAAAAGGGGGCCGAAACAAACTGGGGGGGGGGGAATTTCAACTTGGATCATAACCAAAGAGGCAGCCGGGAACAGGCCAGGAACAACACTTACTTACATTAACTAGGTACACAAAAGCTTGTCTAACCTAACCAAGGGGAGGGCTCCGCAGGAAACCACCCCGATGTTACGGAAGAGAAAATCAAGGCTAGCTCCGTTCAAACGAACCAAGCTCGCCTCTTTCACCCATCTTTCGCTGAAGACTGTCGAATGCAAGCGTTTTCTATCAGTTCTAATCTTCATCTTGAGCTGATGCTCAAAGAATCGGATTAGATCCTGATGAGAAAGACGGTTGCCTCGCAAGATTTCCTCCTGTCGCGTAGTCCAAATCACCATACGGGCCGTGACCAGTAGCGTGAGAAATACCATTCGTTTCACCCCAGAACACGGGGGCAACACATTGTCACACGCGTATGCGCGATCAATGAGCACGAGTTATTCGGGAACGAGACGAGCGGTCAACTCGCCATAAGGGGCGGACCCGGCGACAATGGTAGAAGGCGTGCGAAACCGTTTCTTCTAAACCAAGATCACACCGTTCACAGTCTGGCAAAACCGCCAAGCCCCATATGAAGGCCTTGTCATTGAGAGGCAGCCGATTCAGAGCCAATTGCCAGGTAAGCGAAAACTCGCCCAAGACCAGAAAAAGAGAAATTCCTCCTCCGACAGTCGAGCCGCTCATGTAGAGGATCCTTTGCGCCCCCTCCACTACATAATGATAGAAGACCTTCCTAGGATGTAAAATGTCACTGGACCGAGGAATGATCATCAAAGCGTACCGACACTCGCGAAGGAAATCTGATTGATCCCGCGGTTTACGACGGCGCTCAATCAACGAGATGGAGGGGGGACTGATAGTAAACCAAGGAAACGCGTCCTTAACAATCCCCGCCATAATTGAATCTCCTGTCAATGCGCGGCGTAGGAAGGCCAACCTCGAGGCGAGTTTGTGGCTCACCACGTGTGGCATTCCCAGCCCCCCATGACACGGACGTTGTGCACACGCTGCTCTGTCGACCTGATGCTTGCGTCCCCTCCACAAAACGGAGGATAGCGAGCGCTCGAGCGGCTTCCAATGGTCTTTACAGAGCGGAAGTACGGACAATCGATAAAGGACAATCGGGAAAACGTATGTAGCACACACCTCCGCCCTGCCCTTCACCGACAACCTCCGTCGACGCCAAGTCTGACCGGTAGCGTCGACCTTAGACCAATTTTTTTCCAGGTGGAGGTCGGGTCCAAACCACACTCCAAGAATGCGGACAGGGCCGTCCGTCCGTCCAACCGAAGCGGCCCGGAAGATCGACCCCCTTCCAGGCATCTAACCGCAAGCCGGACGACTTGTCGCGGTTTATCTTGGCTCCTGTCACCTTTTCGTACTGATCAAGCGCCTTCAGTACCGCCTCAATGTCGCTGCGGGACGACACGAAAGCGGATACGTCATCGACAGGTCCAAAATAACTCAATGGCCATCAAACAAGACCTTCAGAATGATCTGAGTTTATCAGGAGTTAACGTAACTAAGCAAACAATTAGTAATGAACTACGCAGAGATGATATAAACTCCCGCTCCCCAAGAAAGACACCACTCCTTCTGAAACGGCATAGAGATTCCAGGTTGAAATTTGCAACAGATGATAAAGACACGGAAAATTCTTATTGGAAAAGAGTTCTTTGGACAGATGAGAGTAAAATTGAGTTGTTCGATCGCAATTCCCTGAATCATGTATGGAGGAAAGATGGCGAAGCATACGCACCCAAGAACACCATACCAACTGTCAAATTTGGTGGGGGTAGTATCATGGTTTGGGGCTGCTTTTCTGTGCGAGGTGTTGGCAAACTAGCAATTATAGACGATAGAATGAATGTAGAAAAATATCAACAAATCCTAAGCGAAAATTTATCGCTTTCTGTAGAGAATTTTGGGCTTCCTCCTGATTGAATCTTCCAGCAGGACAATGATCCCAAGCATACTGCTAAGAGTACGAAGAATTGGCTTTGCTAATAACAACGTTAACATCTTACAATAGCCCAGTCAGTCGCCGGATTTGAATCCAATAGAGAATTTATGGCGGTTTTTGAAAAATAAGATCCATGATAGAGGTTCAACAAACATGAAAAACCTCCAGACCTAGAAGAATGGGACATAATACCTACTAAAGTATGCAAATCGTTAATTAAAGACGACAGGAAGAAATTGGCTGCTGCTAATGAAGACTTTGCTACAAAATATTAAATGGAGAAAACATGTTTTTGTTCTGCTGTACGATCATGTTTTAAAACCCTAAAAAATTAAATATTGCTATATTTTCTTAACTATGGAATATTATTTAGTTTATATGCATACATTTTTGTATACAATCTGATACAGTAGTTATATTCCCGTTTTGTTAATATGTTACAAATAAAAATATGAAATATTTTCATGTGTACGATCACTTATTCAATCCCACTGTATATATATATATATATATATATATATATATATATATATATATATATATATATGTGTGTGTGTGTGTGTGTGTGTGTGCTGATTGAATTGTTCTTTTGCAGGTTATTTAAAGCTAGAAAACATTTATATTGTAAGAATTTGGGATGGGAGATAGTAATATTTTACTAATACTAGTTCTATTAATTAATTCTCATCTGGGAAAGAAAAAGTAGATTCATGCCTTACCCATAGTTATTTGCGCATAAGGGAATATAACGATCCCGATTTGAATTGGAACTCGGCTCTGAGCCGTTATCCATTACACCAGGAGTGGTTGCAAAAAGACAAAATTTGCAAAAGAGTAAAAAAGGACAAGAAATTTTTCTTAGAGCCATGATCGCCCACGTCCTGGAGGGATATAGCTCGTAAAAAAAAGAAAATTTCAAATTGGATCAAAAGTTTTCTAAAACGCAGTTCTTAATTTCTCCATGAATGTCCATTCCCCATTTTGGGGGACTGTGCGTGTTAATATCAAATATGGATAGTCTTTTTCAAAAGTGGGCTGTATGTAGTACAGTAGACCATAACGCGGACCTCACTACTAAAAAAAAAAAAAAAAAATGAAGGTAATTTATTCATTAAAGATACTGCTGCTATTTTCCCAGTAAATGAGCATGCGCATAAGCATCTGCCCTAGAAAAAGAGAAAAGTCGATTTTTTTTCTTTGGAAAAAAAGATTCCTTCTATAATTAAAACAAAAACTAAAGGTGCAGAATTAATTTCAACTCGGAACTAATTTTATCTCGGAACTAAGGGTTAGGGTTAGGATTTTTAAATCGAATTGAAATTAGTTTCGAGTTGAAATTAATTCTGTCACTCAGTTTTTTTACTATGAAAATGTATTGCTGGTATTTTCACTATAAAATGTATTTTTATACTTTCATAGTGTTTGGCCCTAGTTTGGGGATTAATTATTTTCCTATAGCGGGTCAGAGTGGACATAGTAACAACAGCAATTAAGATGTGGTTCTATACTCCTGAAAATCTCAAATCTCCCGATCAGAGGCCTTGCTGTCAAATGTATTTTATCGTCATACCCAAGATGAGAATTTTTTTTTTTTTGTTTTTTTTTAAGTATATCACCCCAAGCAAGGCGGGAGTGTCACTAGCACACAAGGGGTTACAGGGAGTGAAAGTTAGAGTAAAGAAGGGTGTAATTACTTAACTCTAATTGGTTCTTTAATGATTGATTAGTTGCTGCTCGATCTTGTGACTCGTCATTTAAATGTTATTTGAAGATAACTTTCGTCTTTCGTTCTGCTCTTCTCGTATGGCTAAACAAGTAACTGATTTTGAGCGTCAAATTATCGTACTTTTCAAAGAACATCCGACGTCGGGATCGACGAAATATGCAGAAATTCCTCCTGAATTTTTCAGTCACATCAGTCGTCACTAGTTTTCAACGGTTATCTCACGTCTTACTGACTTTACCGCTTTTTTTTACTGACCACCCTGTAGTACTACGCTTAAATTCATGAAGTCGATGTACCAAAGAGGAAAGCTTATCAAAATAAGTCATGGAAATATCTGTAGAAAATGCATAGGGAAGTGACGTTACGGGGTAGGAGAAAAATGACTGAAGCCGTAATGCCAGGTTAGGATCGATAACATTGTAGATTCTTTGAAGTCTATCAAGAATTTCTAGATGTATAACATGAATAATAGAATTTAAAAATGGCGAGACAAATTATTTATCACGATTTTAAAGCAGATTTTGTTGAAATTAAATTCATTTTTCTGATAATGCCTGTTTATCGACGAAACATCAAAATCGCATTCCAAACTGACTTCTATATTTGCCGTATAGAAGAAATTAATGTTTTTCTTTAATCATTTCACTCCAATCAAGACGATAAAGCAACTAAGACACAAATGGTTACGGAATGTGAGAGAGTATGCAAAAAAAAAAAAAAAGAAAAAAAAAGAACATTGTTAAGGAGGAAAAAAAAGAACAGGAATTAAGGACAGAAGATAACGATTGACATTGTATTTAAATCTTTGAAGATCAAAGTTGACTGGAAATCTAGAGGCGGTAAGACAATTCTACAAGCGAGAAGAAACTGTTCGCAAAGAACTTACGCTTGCATCTAACCAATTTAACTGTGAATTGATGAGACATAACCGCCAATCTAGTACTGCGTTTAAATTCATAAAGTCTAGGTACAACCGAGGAAAGTTTATCAGGACAATTACCATTAACGTATTTATAGAAAAGGCACAGGGAAGGGAAAGTGACTGAAGACGAGATGCCAGGTCAAGACCTGAATATATTTATATGTTTATGAGTATATGAGTGATGACAATATTAGCAACTAAATTAATGTAATTAAACATGTTTGACATTTTTAGAACAAATTTCAGTTTATCAATACGAGTTTATAGTTATTACCGGTGAAATTTTTTAAAATAATTTCACCTCAAGTAAGGCATTAAAGCCACTAAGAAACAAGGGGTTACTGACTGAAAAAATAAGAAAAAAGAGAAACTTTATTAAGGAACGAGAAGAATAGAGGAATAATCAATAAGACAGTAGATAACGATTGACATTGCATTTAAATTTTTGAAGATCAAAGTTGGCTGGAAAGCATGGAACCGGAAGAGAGTTCCACAATTGAGAAGTCCGAGTAAAAAAAAAAAACTGTTAACATAGAACTTACGGTTGCATTTAAAGCATTCAATTATAAATTCATGAAACATTGCCGCCAACCTAGTACTGGGCTTAAAGTCATAAAGTCTAGGTACCGTAGCGAAGAGTTCATCCAAACACATGAAATGGGATCGATATTACAACAGTGTGGAAGTGACTGAAGCCGTGATGCCAGGTCAGGATCAATAATATTGCTGATTCTTCTTTGAATTTATCAAGGAGCTCTAAATAGATATCAGAAGAACCGTGGCAGCAATATTCAAAGCATGAACAAAAGATAGGCTTATAGATATGTAAGATAGAGTTTCGTAAGAAAAAAATTACCTATCACGACACAGTGAACCAACATTCTTATCAGCAGACATGGCAATGGATTCTATATTGTCTTTCATTTTCATGTCATCTTAGTTAACCCGAGAAGGCACAATGATTTACTCTCTTGGAGGTGAGTATCGGCCATACTGATAGAAGCTCAGAAACGGGTCTCTCAGATTCTTAATTTCTATGAGATTTTTCTTTTTTGGGGAAAGAAAGTATGATCAAATCATTCAATAGACTCTGCGACCAGAAATAATATTTTTTCTTCAAAATTTCTTTTCATATTAATACAAATAAAGGACTGCAAATCACGAATATAAAAACATTATTAAACTTTATAAAAGTTCATAGGAAGCTCCAGTTTTCTCTGTAAACTCATTATAAGTTTACCCCATTCTTCTATGTGCCGTGTTCTTTCAGGACGTGGGCAATCACGACTCTCCACAACTTCTTATCAGTTGTATCTCTTAGTAAGTTTTTTTTTCTTCATATTATCTTTCCCAATCCCTGTCCTGCCATTCATTACTGCTTTTCTCTGCCTTTAATGTCCGGTCAGTGTCAAATTCTCCAAGACCTTTTTCTGGTTCGAAGTATAAGCACTCTTTTTGTTTCCATTTTTCTTAGATTTTCTTTGTTTCTAATAAAAACTTCCTGCTTTTTAATACTTTGCTTAAATTTTGGAAGACATCTTTCAGTATTCCAATGCAACATCAGATTTTAACGCAAGCCAAAACAAATATTTTTATTATTCTCTCAATATCATTTTATCCCAAATAAGGCAATAAAGTCACTAAGACGCAATGGATTACTGAATGTGAAAGAATATAAAAACAAAGAAAAACATTATTAATGAAAAGAGAACAATAAAAGAAGAGGAAGAAAACCCGAAATGCAGATTCTGTGATGAATATTCAGAAACAATTGAGCATCCTGTATCAGGTTGCATGGTATTGGCATCCAGCGAATATAAAACTCGGTATGAGAGGGTAGGCCAATATCTGCATTGGAAAATCTGCAATATTTATGGGAAAGAAACTGCAAGAAATTGGTATGAATAAAACTTAGACCTGGTTACAGGCATAGGATCTGTCACAATTATATGGGACTTTAAAATATACACCGACAGAACAACTAAAGCTAACCATTCACTCATAGTGATCAAAGACCTCAAAATAGAATCTACTTTTTTATTGACATAAAAGTTCCTGCATACTGTAATGTAACTTTGAATATCTCCCGCCACACACACACACACACACAAAAAACTATCAAAATAAAAGGATCTTGAAATGGAAATTACAAAAATGTAACAGATGAAGACATCAATGATTCCACTTGCGCTTTGAGCCCTTGGTTTAAATGAAAAAGCTTCTGCTAGATTCATTAAAGAGATCCCTGGCATCTCATGCCTTATAGAAATACAAAAAATTGTTCTTACATTTACAGTTCACCACCTTACGAATGGCTTTATGCAAGATTTATGTGCTCTTCGACTGTTTGTTGGTACAAAACTTTTCAGTGGATGCAGTTTCTAACCTGGATGGAAATGAGCAGCAATAGCAGCAGCAGCAGCAACAGCAGCAGCAGCAGCAACAGCAGCAGCAACAGAAGAAGAAGAAGAAGAAGACATAATAATCATGTATGTTTACTCGAAAAAGAAATTTTACAGAAGAATTTTTTCAATGTAAAATTGCCAAAAACAAATATATTCCTTTCCTTTTACGCTACTAATTTTTATTACACAGTGACTATACGTTACCGATGTCGTCGAAAATGTGATGAAACTATAATAACATTTTATAATAGCAACATCAAAGGTATATATATATATATATTCACAACATCGCCGACGTGACGCCGACGTGATCGTATTGCGAAACAAAACGCTGATCTTAAAAATTTCAGGTATCCTTTTTTGATTAGTCTTATGTCTGTCGTCTTTTCATGTTGACTTGAATATCGTCTAATTTTAATTATGTTTTAATAACTATGTCTTGAAGAAGGTCTACTAGACCGAAACGTTTGACGTCGACATTGAAACATTATTAAAACAGCATACTTGCATATTCGGATTTTTGTTTTTCCATATTTTTCTTCATATATATATATATATATATATATATATATATATATATATATATATATATGGTGGACTTTCCCGTCGTATTCGACGTATGAGGATCAGTTCCTAGGAACCGACAGCCCAGACACAGGTGAAAGCTTTGTGCAGAACCAAGCACACTTTTTGAAGGGCCAAATACAGAGATCTGGTGTGGGTTTTGAATTCGGAGTTGTACTTCACCTAGACCGTTCTCATCCAGGGCAACATATATATATATATATATATATATATATATATATATGTGTGTGTGTGTGTGTGTGTGTGTGTGTGTGTGTGTGGAGGATACTTTTAAATATTCTGTCGTATCCTGTCGGCACTCCTAGATTACATTATATCCGGGTTTCTCTTACATCCGGGTGTGGTCTATTTTGTTTAGGTAAGTATGGTCTCTAATTTGGGACCAGAGAAAATCTCTCTTATATCCGGGTTTCTCTTGCATCCGGATCTCTTATATCCGGGTTACTATAAAAAAGCGCCAAAGCTCGAAAAAGCAACACTGCGCGGCACACCTCGTGGTTGGATTATCATCTTTCACTTACATCTCTGTTTTCGGGCATAGTGCAACTCGGTTGTCCGAGTTCAGAGAGGCAGCTCGGGCAGTTAAAAACTGAGCTGTCCGGTCCTGGGGAACAGCAGCCCGATGCTGCTCCCTCCCTCCAACCATTGCATTAGAGAGGTGGGGATCGTTAGTCATACCGAGGCCAGCGCAACCGAATTTTGCGATGGGGGGATGGGGAATTTTTTTCTTTGGCCTGAGTATATGCGCTCGGGTTCCCTACGTTAAAAACGGCATTGTGTCACTGCTCGTCTCAGTGGGAAAGCTGGGGTAAATAAAAACCACGCCGCGGCCCAGTGCCTACTACCACTGCCCTCGGGCGCGCTCGTTCTGGAATCATGTCGGCTCGTATCGATCCCGAACATCTTGTGTCCATTGATCTCGCATACGCGTACGATAATGTTGATCAAGGATCCAAGTGTTCGCGTTCCCCGCGTTAAAAAACTGGACTTGTGTCGCATCCCGTCTCAGTGGTGGGACCCTGGGTTAAGTAAATACTCAGGATCAAAGTGTAGTCAAATCGGCCATGTTCAGAAGCTATGAGCATATTGTAGTATCTGTTCCGCGGCCTTAACTAGCTAAGACTAAGCTTTGTGCCTGATCCAACGTAAGCGGAGCCTGGGTAAATTTTGACCGAGTGTACGCGCTTTGGTTACCCACGTTAAATAACTGACCTTGTGTCGCATCCTAAATCCAATGGGTTAGGGGCATTCATATATACCCATGTGTTCCGTGACCCAGATGAATCAATGTGTAGTATCTGTTCCAGCAGCGGCAGCTGACCGCCTGACCACGGCTCCAGTCAGTTCCAGCTAGCCAATCATCATCACCTTCAGCTTGCCATCTGCCGTCCCCCAAAGCCATCGCCAGCTCTTGCTGCTCCAGCCATCTCCAGTTCCCGCCGCTCCAGCAACCCTTGCCAACGATATGCAATAAATCGCATAACATTCTCCAGCGACCACGAAACTGTCCAATCTAAGGACATCCGCTCTCCAGAGATCACGAAACTGTCCTTCTCAGGACATCCGTTATTCAGTGATCACGAAACTTTCCTTCTAAGGACAACACTCTCTCAACGCTGTTACTCACCCTCTTATCTTTTGTCCAATTCACATTATTTTTGTTTATGTATTTTTCTTTAACAAAAAAAAAAATTAGCAATATATATATATATATATATATATATATTACTGAGATTTTCGTTGTTTGTTTTTGCCTTCCTTCATTCGATATCTGTTTCCGGGCCAATATACCCACCCACAATAAAGCTGCTACCTGGAACTAAAAAATCTTTGGAACACCCAGTTGAAAAACTTACGACAAAGAAGTAGAAAAGAAAGAAAAAAAAAGAAAAAGAAAAAAAACTCAAAAACCTACGAAAATTTTCTTTCCAAAGAATGTCTTTTTCTAAACTAGAGATTTTTCATTTTATTCAAATGTTTATCTAAATCTGAGATGTTATCTCATTTACCTGATTTATATCAGAATATTTTATCGAAAGGCCCGAGAAAACCAACATCGCCTAAAGTAGGTTTTACTTTCTCAGCCTTTCGACCTTCAAATTTGAGAATTTTAAAATCCAATAAAATATAAGAATGATTAAATTGTTTAAAATTTTTAAGATCACTATCTAGTTAAAAAATTATATCGTAAAAGCGTTTACACTGTATTCGTCATGTAACTTTATGACAATTATATCCTTCTTATGTAAATTTAACAAACATCAGGCTGTTGATAAATGTGCCAACACATCATAAAACACCCACCTCTATGTTAAAAATGCTCTTCGGTGATATTTTAAACTAAAAGTAAGTAATATTTTAATTTTTCAATTAACCTTTAGCACACTTCATTATTAATATTACTTCCCTTTCTACTGTATTCTTTTTCAAAGTATTTCAATCGCATTATGCTTATTGTTAAGTTTACTTAAAGTTGGTTTCTGTTGCATCACATCTATGAAATTCACACTATAGTTCAGGGATCAGAGTCACCTTCAGTGACAGGATAAACTTATTTTACAGCATATGAAGTCACAGACAGAGTGATAAATGTTAAAGAATTATGTTGTGTTGACAGATTTGTCAATATGGATGAACTTATAGATTTTACTGATAATAATAATAATAATAATAATAATAATAATAATAATAATAATAAATCTAAATTTGGTTTGAAATACAGCAAAGTATTTTGCATATTGAAGGGTGATCTATCACAGTGTTATAGCATACCTATGGACTATAATGGGTATGTCCCCATTCCCATAAATACTGTATTGAATACTGTATGTTGGTCGACAGTTGGAGATTCACTGTGGAATTTACTTAACTCGATTCTAGCAATTGACTATTTCTACGCGCCGCTTGCGAATCTTATATGTGTTGTTCTTGTCCTAAGTATCATCGTCATTACCAACTTTCATTTGATTATTCTATTCAGTAACCTTTCCTACAACATTTTGGCGACGAGGATTAGCCAAAATTACAACACACGGTAAGGATATTTAAAAAAAAATTATTCTACACGCCGTAATTATCAGCTCTGTATGCCTGTTTATCAATTTAGTTGTTTTAATGAAGACGTTGTCTGCCTCCAGAAACGTGGCCCCGGTAAACGATAGTCAAATCGATCTTTTTCAAAGGAATTTTAAATTTGCTGTTTACATTTATCATAAAAAAGGGCGACGTATGAACGTGTCAATGCTAACAAACTTTTCTTTAAGGATTAGTTTTAGAGTCTTAGCTTTCATATAAAACCAAAATTTAACTTTTAAAGAAGATATTTAAATTATTTATAATGCGTTTTTCGTTTGTTTTTAGGAAGTTCTTGGTGTTACCTAATATATATATATATATATATATATATATATATATATATATATATATATATATATTAAATAAAAACAGACCACTTTAAGTTTCCATGTAATAAATTATTTCACCACAGCCCTTTTAAAAGGGCGCGTTATTAAACATATGTAAATTAACGAAGTGAGGAAGTGAGGGGAGAGAGAGAACATGAGTGAGTTAGCAGATATTGACACATTTAAACGGTTAACTTAACGGAAGTTACTTCCGTTAAGTTAACCGTTTAAATATATCAATTCTCTCTCCCCGCTCACTTCCTCACTTCGTTAATTTACATATGTTTAAAACGGCCTGTCAAAAATGTGTAAATTTTCTTTTCATTTTTTGTTTGGAAGTAAAGTCTGATGATCCACAGTCCTTTTAAAAGAGCTGTGGTGAAATAATTTATTACATGGAACCTTAAAGTGGTCTGTTTTTATTTAAATTATTTGCCCTGTGTTTACATTGAGCTCTCTGGATTTTATCCTCGTTAGGTTTACCCATACGGATTACCTAGTTTTTCATAAACGAAATACATACATACATACATACATACATATATATATATATATATATATATATATATATATATATATATATATATATATATAATGAAAGCGGAGTCTTTAGAAATCCATAGGTAATAGTTTATTTTATGGGATCAGGACCCATTTCTTCAAACCTAAACATTTTACAACAATAAATGGATTTTAAAGTTATCCAGACACAAGCAAAAATGGGTAAAAAAGAGAAAAGAAAAAAGAAAAATTGAAAAAAAAAGAAAAAGGTTGAGAGAGAGAGAGAGAGAGAGAGAGAGAGAGAGAGAGAGAGAGAGAGAGAGAGAGGGAGAGAGAGAGAGAGTTTCAAAAATAAGAGGTGGAGACAGAGATTTCAAAATAAGGTTTTCCTTAAGGGGAAGAGCTAGAGAAGGCGATATAAACATGGGCTAAGAGGTTAAGAGAGGGAAAGAAAATACTTCCTTTTCCCAGGACATGACAAGTAAAAAGGGTAAATATATTCAAAAATAGATACATTGAGATGTCTATTCATTTCATGCTGTCGTATGACATCATCTCATTATAACTGTTATAATTCCCCAAAACGAAATTGTTGATGATTATGAAAATGTTATGGGACCTTACCCATAATAACATAATGGACTATCTCATACGTAATAAATACTGCGCCTCAAGAGGAAGAAGCAGAGTTCCGGCTGAAGTCTGAGAGTTGCGTCTGAAGTCTGGAGTGAGGTCTGAAGTCTGAAGTCTGAAGTGAGGTCCGTCAGAAGTCCATCAGCCAGTTAGAGCGAGCGAGTCAGTCAGTCGAGTCAGAAGCAGTCCGAAACAGAGTCGCGTTCAGACAATTACTACTAAACCTGATTGTTCGTACTAACACTTTCTACTTCTCTGTATATATTCCTGTTTGTTATTACATATCCACCTTCGAATTCTTCTTTATTGGTTCTACCTTGGACTATCACCGTGGTACAAGGAACCGGAACATAACAGATAATAATAATAATAATAATAATAATAATAATAATAATAATAAACTTTTTAATATAAAAGAAATAATATGAAAATTTTCATTAAATAAATAAAAGATAAAGTTACAAGTAAAGGACTATTTTAAGTGACTAAAAACATAAGATTACGATATATATATATATATATATATATATATATATATATATATATATATATATATATATATATATTTAGAAAATTTATAACATAAACATGTTATAAAATCGCTACAAAAATAGCCATTTTGTTTCAACACTCCCGGTGTCTTATCAAGTGATGATGTTGAATGCAAAACAAATGGTTTTAAAAGTTTCAAATTCGTTAACGATCTTTCACAAGCGGAAAACGTTGTTCCAAAAGCTAGAATGACCAATCAAAATACAAGTATAGGAAAATTCAAAAAGCCTGACAACGAAGTCATGTTATAATAGCTATTCAGATCGTTAAAATACGGGTAAAATTAAAAAAAAGAATTTATTCTAACCAATAATTATTAAATTATATGATAGAATTTGATATTAAAATTAAAAACTGCCAATCCTAAAATCCAAATTTAATCACTATTAAGTTTAAATTTATAAAATTACCGAGGAGAAAAGGGGAAATACATATCTTATTTAATTTATTTCTTCGTTGAAATTACGTTAGAATAAGACGTTACTTCATCCGGTCCTCCGACAATATATATGTATACATTTTAATCCTAAGTGTGTGAATGGGGTCGTAAACTCATGCGTAAAACAACACAAACACAATCAGATTATAATACATAAGCATCCAGACATATTTACATATATATACACACAAAAAAAAGTGACGAGACAGAGAACATCTGCACGGCCCTTTATGAAAAAAAAAAAAAACACATCGATATACATATTTAAATATATATCTAAAAATATAAATATACATACATACATACACCCACCCAAATATATTTACATACATAGGTACAGATACATAAGCACAAATATATGAGCTGTGATAAAGCGAAACAGTTTGTCTGTGGATGGTATTATATATATATATATACACGTCCATATACGCAATATATATATATAAAATGAATATATATATATATATATATATATATATATATATATATATATATATATATATATATATGTATAAGTTGGATATATATATATCTAAGATGAATATATAAATATATATATATATATATATATACACGTACATATACACAATATATATATATATATATATATACATACACATACATATAAACATATGCACATGAAAGTACACACATAAACATAATATATCCGCACATATACAAAAACACAAACGGCTATACATAAATACATATGAGTATCCATACATACCTATAAGTATATGTTGATAAAGATTAATAGTAAAATTACTTTCAGTCTCCCTTTTATATATATATATATATATATATATATATATATATATATATATATATATATATATATATATTAATTGATTTAAAATATGTTTTTTTTCGCTACACAGTTCTAACCATGTTTCAAAAATGGAAGCTAAAAGCCCCGAATTTAATTTTGTAATTTAATTAAAGTCATTAGTTCCATTTCATACTCAAGCGAATTTTGGAGTAACTTTTAAATTTACTGGGTTTTAAAGACACAGAAAAAACATAATTCATGTTTCCAAGGTTACAGATAAATCCACTTCACTAGACAAGGGGTGTCTGCGTGTTCATTATGTCTATATTCTAATGTATCAGTTATTAGCTACGTTTTGGTAGGGGGTAGGGATGTATTTTTCAATGAAATCTAACATCCGTTAAAAGCATGTCATCTGGATTTTTACAAATTTTTATTGTTAACGGCAAAAATTCTTACGGCATTTTTTTCCATTGGTATATTTAAAGATTTTTGGGGGGGTGTTTAGGTTAGAATACCTTTTTATTTAACTACGATTTGAAATATTTTAACTTTTAATTTTTAATATACTATATTTCTTTTAAGAACAATTAAATGTAATTAGAATCCCTTACAGCATGTAGAATTATTATCACATCAAGTATAAGTATGTAAATTATTAGGTTACAAATTTTGTTATATTTAAATATTATTTAAGTAACATTTATGACAATGACAGCAAAATTAGCTACTTAATTTCACTGATTTAGTAAACTTTCATTTTTTATATAAACCTAGTAATACAGGGTGTTTCAAAAAGAAAACGCCAAAATCATTACTGTTTTTTTCAGGTCTATAGTGGACTCAATTGTAGTGGACTCAATCAGTAGTTATTTGATAGAGTAGTTATCAAAGTTTGATTGGGAGTCAGTGTCACCGCTGTCGTTAGTATAACTTCCGGTACAGCTGAATTGTGGAAAGATCAATCAAAATGGCGACTCCTTAGCAGAAGGCGTTTTGCTTGCTTGAGTTCGCGAAAACAAACGCCATTGTCACGGTGCAGCGTGTTTTCAGGACAGAATTCGGCATTGTCGTCCCATCGTGAGAGCATTCGACGGTGGGTTAGACAGTTTAAAGAGAGTGGGTGCCTGTGCAAAGGAAAGAGTCCTGGAAGACCACGTGTTACAGAGGAGCAAATGGAGAGGATTCATGATGCATTTGAGAGCAGCCCAGTAAGTCCGTACGTCGAGCAAGTCTTCAGCTTGCCATCCCTCATACCACTGTCTGGCGTGTGTTAAAGAAACGATTACACATGAAACCATACAAACTAAGCCTCGTCCAAGCACTTACTAATGACTTGAAAGGTCGAATAACAGCTGCAATCAACACGGTGGACCGTGACATGCTGAGGCGCGTTTGGGAGGAATTCTCATATCGGCTTGATGTTGTCCGCGCTGCCGGTGGTGGCCACATTGAGCACTTATAAAACATGAAATGAAACTTGAATGTATATACAACATATGTGTTCATGCTAGAGGTTTGTAATTTTTTTCGTTTTTGAAACATCACGTGATGATTTTGGCGTATTCTTTTTGAAACACCCTGTATATTGTTTCTCATGTAAGTACAAAGGACATGGGTCATTCAAAAGCTTACATCTCCTAGCAATATTACATATTAATTTCATTTTACTCATTTTTTTCATATGTGTTTTATTGGGTTCTTTTTATTGCGTGTAGTCATTAGGTATGGAAACGTTTTATTTAATTACTATTTAAAAGAAGTTTAGGTAGGAATTCATTTTATTTAACTACAAATTTAATTACAACTTTAAAATATTTTCATTGTTAGTTTTAATAGGCTATATTTCATTTAATAGAAGTAAATGTATTAGAATTACTTACAGTAAGTAAAATTATTTTTCTATATCAAGTATATGTCTATTCCGATTGTAAAATTTTATATTAAAATATTATTTAAGTAAAATTTTTGGAACTTATGGCAAAAATAGCTAATTCATTTCTCTGATTTAGTAAACTTTATTTATTTATTTTATTTTATATATATATATACATATATATATATATATATATATATATATATATATATATATATATATATAAACTTAGTATATATATATATATATATATATATATAAACTTAGTAAATATATATATGTATATATATATATGTATATATATATCATATATATCATATGTATATATATATATATATATACATACATATATAATATATATATATATATATATATTAAATATTAAATTTTCCATATTTTGGTTATAGAAGATCTATTAAGAATGGTGAGACGTTGTAAATTCGTTATGGATGAACTAGCAAAAGTGCTCTGTTTGTTTGTTTGAGTTTTATGGCATATCAACCACTGTGGGTTATTTAATGCCAAATCCAGTTTATATGAATTTTAAATGTCTATTTTGTATGGAATAAAAAACGTATAGCTGGCAACATTACTCCTTTACAAAAAAAAACGTATAGCTGGCAACATTATTGTTTCAAAAACTTAGAGCTGGCAACATTATTTTTCTGAAAATATTATCTGAGACCTTGTTGTTGGATGCAGTTTATCGCCGTACCCAGGACGCAGATGTAGTTTATCATAATACCCAGGACGTGAGTAAGACTTGGAAAACTAGGAGTACACTATTTGCCCATAGCTGGGACCCTAACAGGTGCTACCACCCCGGGTCAAGGTGGACCTGGGAACACCAGCAATTAAGAGGTGGTTCCACGCTCCTCAAAACCTCCTGATCAGAGGCCTTGCTGTTGGATGCAGTTTAACGTCATACCCAGGACGGGCAAAAGTGCTCTAATTGCTAAAAAAAAATAAAAATAAAATAAACTGAATAAAACTAATAAAAAAAATTGAGTGTTAGTATAATATGATATCTGCGGTCCATTTTCTACTATAGTATGATATCTACTATTCATTTTCTACTATTCTATGACATTTACCAATTGTTGGAAGTATGAAATATGTTAGGCTGAACGTTAGGGGTTACGGTTAAGGTTAGGAGTTGTAAGTACCTCCATGAAATCACTATAGCATGAATTAAAATTGCCTTAATCTTGATGAAATTTTTTTTATTGTCTAAATGTTTGTTATTATTAAGAGGAAAGATCGAAGTATTTTGGGGGTATTTTTTTAACATTTCTTAATCGTTCCTAGCTCGTCCGAAATTTTCGTTAAAAATCTTTTTTTTTGAGTCAGCAAAATTGACAGATAATCAATCATGCTATCATTTTTTCTATTTTATAAAAAAAAAAAAAAAAGAAAATCTCAGTTTCAAATTCTTTTAAAAATCAATCATAATTTTTTCAAAATTCATTTTAAGAAAAATAGAAAATATAATGTTTATTTAACATATTTTGAAACAAACATTACTTACTTTCTGCGCCGGAAAGATGTAGTTTAAAAATAAGACAAGGCAGCTCTGAACATTTGGTGTCACTTGACAGATGATGATTGAAGATTTCATCACGTATTGACAGTTTACGTGAGGAAAAGTTATCGTACGTTAGGACAGAAGTGACATAATTATTTAGATTTAAGTGAACAAATTATTTGCCTTGATATTTTTAAGGAAAACTTTCAGCGCTCTAATTTTTTTTTTTTTTTTTTTTTGCATTTAGCTTTCACCGTTACGTTTACGATGCTTTATGGAATATATATTATAAAAAATAAAAATAAGACTGTTGAGAGTGAGATTAAATTTCATAAGAAAGGCATCTAATTAATTTATAAGTACCTTTCTTATGAAATTTTATCAGTGTACATAAAATACTATAATTTTATGTACATTTATTACATTTTACTGTTATTTGTATTTCCATCCATTTTATTATTAATTTTGATATTTCATTTATGGAAAAATGTCATAACTGAGATAATATAAAAATAAGATCCTATAAATTTCATAAGATAGGTACCTAATACTTGTAGGTACTATTCTCAGTTGAAATTGAAAATCAAATTAACTTCTCTACGTGTGTTTCGCAATAATAAAGGCTCTAACAGCGGGAAACAATGCTTAACTCAAATAAAGCGACTTTTAATTGTATTCTTGCTGGTCTTCCGTACTTTCTAATTACAGCCGTTTTATGGACACAAAATTACATATCTTAATTAGTGCGGGTCTTCTGATTGTTAGAAGCTATACAATTTATAATGCTGTAAAAACAATCTATTTAATAACGCCATTGACTAAACAAAAGGCCATCTACACTAATTTTAAAATATTTTAACAAATTTAATGTAAAAATAATTTAAGAAATAACAAATAATTATTATAAAATTCTTTTTTAATGGAAAAAGTTTTTTGCTTTCAGTCAGTATTATCCATATTCATAAAAACAACTAAAAGCAACTAAAAGCATTTGAAATTAAATAATATCTTTGTTTTATTGAGTTTTGTATGTTACAATTCAGAGCTAATTTTGAGGTTGGTGGGTCCAAATAATAAAAAAAACATGATTTACTTTCCTCAAAGCCTTGCGCTTTTAACTATAATCACTAAACTGAACAGCACTGAATTTCTAGTTTTCATAAAACTGGTTAGGAGGGAGTGCGCGCATGTGTGTGTGGGGGGGGGGAGGTTGTAATAAATATTAAAAAAAAAATTTGCCATGACTTAAAAAAGAAAACCTAATTTTCATCATTTGTGAATAGTTTCTGGAAGTTTCATTAACATCCAACAATTATTTTTATTTTTGCAAGATTTTCCAAATTGATGTTTGACATACAAAACAAAGAGTGCTACAATTTTGTATGTTATTTAGTAATGCTTCTGATACAAAGAGAAACAAGTTTGTTTATTTTTTAATCAAAAGTTAGATTGTTCTAAAAAGAAGGAAAAATTATAAAAATAATTAAAAAATACTTTGTTCTTTCCTCTTTAATAAACAATCAGGCGATAAAATTTTGCTTTTTTCGTCAAGTTTGGCGTCTTTTTTTTATCATGCTATGCTTATTTTTAGCGATCTCGTGGAGGTACCTAAATGGAATATCGATACATGAATTTGCACATAACAAGAACAATTTGGTGAGAAAGATGGATAACAAAGTGTAAAAACCTTTCGTGTGACGCGTATTGTTCTTTCGGACTTCATCGGACTGGGTTTGTTTGCGTTGGTGTGACTACACATGCGCACGAACGAGAGACGCTGCGAATTTTTATTCTTTTTTTTAGGTATGTCCATTTTTTTCGCTAAAAAAATGGCACACCCTGATGAAAAAGGTCCCAAACTTAATAAAAACAACGTTTTATCAGGAAAAACTTTATGTTATTAATAAGAGTAGAGACCAAAGTATTTTTTAATTATTTTTTGAATTTTTTTTTTCCTTTTTATCACGTTTTAATTTGTGGCTGAAAAATCTCTTTTTTGTTAGGTCTGAGATCACCTAATATTTTGAAATAGCTTTTTTTCACTAAAAAAACACATTAATTTGGAAATTCTTGTAAAAATCAAATAATTGTCGCAATTTAAGTGGAACTTTCAGAATTTATTCCGAGATGACTGAATTTATTGTAGAAATGTTTGTCTTTTAGAAAGTCACAGTAGAACTATTTTTTTTTTTACGTTTAATACCCACCTTACTTAAGTTTATGAAAACTTTAAAACTAGAATAGTTGTCTCTAATTTTATTTTTTTATTAAATAAAGAAGACTTTGAGGAATATAAATCATAAATTTCGTGTAATATGATTTTACAAATTTTCGTGAACTGTATATCTATCGAGGCATTTGCACCCTACCCTAGATGCACTCATCATTGGTGGAAAATGCTCAGGAAAAACAATGATCTGTACCGTTTTTTTTTGTTTTTTTTTTTCAATTACATCAAATCAGTTTAACAAACATTAAACACATTATTTGATGAATTTTAAAAAAAATTGTATAAAAAATTGTTTTTTTAATATACATAACCAGTTCACTGTTCATTGCCTTTAAACCTACCGTAGCCACTAACTCTATCCCTAACCCAAACCACTATGTGTGTGTGTATGTGTGTGTGTGTGTGTGTGTGTGTGTGTGTGTGTGTGCGCGCGCGCGTGTGTGTGTATTGTTGCGGATTATATAATTTTTTTTATGAGAATTTATAAGGTCCTGGTACATTTGAACCGCTAACAATTTTGGTGGAATCGTATACATCGAAAGGAAAAATAAGACATAGAATTTGAACAAAGAAATATTAACAAATATATTGACAAGGCATTTTACAAAAGAAAAAAATGAGAAATAAAATGAAATGTGTAAAGTTCAAAGCAACTTTAAGTGCCTGTAGTAGTTGATTACACACACAAAAAAAACATAGATAATAAAAATAAAATGAAATGTAGGTGTAATTTTCATTTTTGCGTTATTTAGACGACAATTTATCCATCGCACTATCTATCTATCTATCTCTTTCTCTCTCTCTCTCTCTCTCTCTCTCTATATATATATATATATATATATATATATATATATATATATATATAAGAAAGACAATGATAAAGGAAATAAAAAGGTATGGATATATAAACTGTCGGATACAAAAAAGAGCAAAAGAGATATCCGTGGATAGTGAAGTAACGAGATATGTGACAATCGAAATATATTGAATTCAGATATTAAAGATTTTGTTAATGATTCCTCCTGAAAAGAATTTAAAAAGAAAACGGTCACATACTTACAAAATATTTCACTCAAATGCTTTCACTGTATTTGTCACGTCACTCACTAATGATAATCGTTCGTTCTTTATCAAAGATTCACACACACACGCATATATATATATATATATATATATATATATATATATATATATATATATATATATATATATATATATATATATATATATATACGTATGTATGGATTTGACAGGAAAGTTATTTTCCCTCATCTGACTTATGTGGTCTCTCTCTGTTACAGATACACGCCCACAGTACAGACAAACAAGCCAGCAAACAAAAACCACGAATGTAACACTCCCAAACACTTATACACAGAGGAAGACTATAGACTCACAATATTCAATCCAGAGAATTAGTTATGTGCCATCCTTAAGCGATTATGTAACGAAAGATACATGACTGACAAGGGAGATTTTTCCCGCAGTAGGTTGCCATTTCTTTTTGCGGTTCTATAGCCATCCAAGGCAATAGAACCCGTTATCCTGCTATTTAGCTGGAGGGGGGCAGAAGAGGATTTATACCTTACCTAATTGAATGTAATGAACTACAATTCGAACTCGGCTCTCCGATTCCTCAATCCGAGCCGCTATCCATTACTCCACCGTAACCATTCATTGACCGATCCAAACCAAATTTGGGGAAGAAGTGCAAACAGATAAATGGGTACAAAGTAAAGTTGGTTTTACTAGGGTGCGTCGCTTTAGTACAATACATTTTCATCAGTTTTTTTTTTGTTTTTTTTTTGAAAAATTAAGTTTTATGATTTAACATACAAAACGCTCCCACTATTATTTAATGACTAAAATAACAAATACTTATTTAATAAAAATGCAATATTTTTTGGCATATCGTTTCTTTAAGTTTTTAATTCTATCGATTGGTTTGAGAAATTAAACGGAACGTAGAGTTTTTAAATCCCGACCAAAAATGTTAGCGATAACTTCAAAAATACTAAACACTGTAAACATTTCAACACGAGTCGTAAACGTATTGCAAAAAGCGAATGTTACGCATACAACGATATAGAAAAAACAAAATAAAAACATACAAATAAAAGGCGTTAATGAAAATAATTAGAATGAAAGTATTATTATATCTTAAAAACAAAACATTATTATTATTCTTACAGTAAGAATAATAATAAGAATCTTACTTGACTCAACAAACGACTTTCCACTTTTGCAATGCACTTGCTATATTATGCAAATTCAAGTTGTCCTTTCTATTTTGAAATTTAAACTGAGGCAGACACATTTAAGCCTCTGTCCTCGGTATGAGATTCTTCGTCTCCGTCTTCTTCTTTGTCCCGTGTCCTTTCAGAACGTGATCGATCATGGCTCTCCACAATTTCCAGTCCTTTGTAGATCTTAGTAATGTTAGTTTTATTGATATCTCTCTTCTTAATCACTATTCTGCTACCCATATTTACACAAGCTCTTCTTCTTCTTCTTCTAGTTGCCGTATACCTTCAGGACGTGAGTGATCATGGCTCTCCACAATTTCTAGTCCTTTGTATCTCTTATTAAAGTTTGTCTTTTTTTGCTATCTCTCTTAATCACTGTTCTGCCAAATGTTTACAAAAGTTTCTTCTTCTTCTTCTTCTTCTTCTTCTTCTTCTTCTTCTTCTTCTTCTCTTCCCATCCTCTTCCTCTTTTTCCTCCTTTTCTCCTTCTCTTCCTCCCCCCATCCTCTTTCTTATTCTCCTTATCTTCTTCTATTCCTAGTCCCTCATTCTCTTCTGTCTTCTCTTCTTCCTCCTCCACTTCTTCTTCTTCTTCTATTTTCTGTGTCCCTGAAATTTGAACTTTCTCATTCGTATTCTAACGTTTTTGGTCCCACTTTCCTCAAAACTACGTACATGGCATTCTTAGCATCTTTCTGTAGAACCACATCTCTGCTGCTTCCAGTTTTCTCCTCATCTGCATTTGGTCCAACGATGCTTAAGCATTGCAATCCCATCGCGAAAGAAATTGGTATCTTGGTTCTCCAAAAACTCTCCCACGGCATTGTTTAGAAAATGGTGATCAAGCAGGTGGGATTTGAGTTTAGGAAACAGAAAGAAGTCAGATAGAATTAAGTTTGGTGAATAAGGGGGATGAGGTAGCAATTCAAAGCCACACCTACTGCAACCTGAGCAGTGTGAACAAGCACATTATCCTGGAGCAAGAGCACATCTGCCCTTAACTTCCCTATGTGTTTCGATTTGATTGCTTCATTCAGTTGTCTTAATTCTGATGCATACTACTGCCCATTAATAGTTTTTTTCCCTTTTCCAGGTAGTCTGTCATTATTAGGCCTCAGAAAAAAAAAAGGCCGCCACCTTGCCAACAAGTGCTGGCTGCTTGAACTTCTTCGTGGGTGGAGAACCAAAGTGTTTCCACTGTTTGCTTTGAATCATTCAGGTTCGAAGTGGTTAACACAGGTTTCATCTTGGAACCGAGTCAAAAATGTCCTGGAAATATTATATCTACCCTTTTCAGCTTCTACTCTCGTGTTAGCATTCTTGGGACCTATCTTGCAGACAGCTTGCTCATCTCCAAGATCTCAGTTAATACAGTATGGACGGAACCAGAACTAATGCCTATGGACTTAGCTATCTGCTGGATAGTAAGACGTCTGTCATACAAAACCATGCGGGGAATGGCATCAACTTGAGTGATTGAGGTTTTTGGATGACCTCACCGAGGGTCATCTTCTGTGCTGTCCCTGACCCGCTTGAATTCAGTAGGCCGCTCCTTCACGGATGCATAGGAAGGAGTCTCCTCAGTCAGTAAGTGTCTCTACCATGTTCTCATGGATGTCCTTGGGTCATACCTTTCTTTTACAAATATTTTATGACTGCATCGGCCTCTGATTTATGCATTTTTAGATTTGCTGCACACCTTTCAAGTTTGTATGAGTCTCGGTGTAAAATATATTTGCAAACGTCGTGTGTTGTTCGTGTGTGTATATGTATATTTAAAGTTTTTATTTGTTTTAATTTGTTTAATTTAATTTTATTTTAGTTTTATGTTAATATAATTTTGATTTCAACCTCTGCGATAACCCTCAGAGAGGTTCTAATTATCTAGCACTTCACCTTTCACCTGGAAGGGGTCTAGAGTCTTTTTCGGCAACCTTCATAGAGATGGTGCCTCTATGAAAAACGTCTAGCCTCCTGTGCTGTGAACAGGTTAATAGGAATAAATACGTTCGCCTATCGCCCGATTAGCACTTCTTCCCTGATTATTGAACAGGTGTAGAGGTTTATCCTTTGTTTCCTGTTTAGGATATGGTTTACCGCTTCTTTCTTTCTTCCTAGACCATAATGATTTAACCGAGCCTATCACGCCAAGCATCAAGTTCGGAATGTCATTAGAATGACATTTTGTGTCATAACATAGCTGGTCAATGTAGGTGGTTGCTGGGCGACCAACTCGTCTTGTTCCAGGGCTGGGTGTACAAAGCAGTAGATCACTCGCGAATTCTGATCTTGCTCGACAGCAGTGTTCCGCAAAGTGCATTTTGCGTTCACGCAAGATTGTAAAAATATCAGGGATGAGTCCATAGAGCTGTGATTTAGTTGGATGTTGTTTCCAAGAGATGTTAAGTATAGCTCTCAGTGTAGGTTTCATCAAGATTAGACTCTAGGATTTAAGATTATAGAAATATTAGGGATGGCTCCATAGAGCTGTGATTTAGTTGGATGTTGAGTTTAAGACATGTTAAGCATAGTAGCCTCCGAGTGTATGTCCCATCAAGTGTAGACTCTAAGATTGCAGTTAATATCCAAGCAGTGGCACCACACATTAACACCGCCTCTACAGTGGTACGAAAGAATCTCCGTTTGAGGTTGTCTGGTAGATCAGATTTCCAGATTACATCCATTTCATTCAAAGATATTCGCATAGCTAAAGCCTGGGATTATAAAGTACCCTTAGGAATTCCTCCAGTGCGTCGTTAAATATTTGAGCTTAACAATTTTGACAAAATATTGCAATAAGAATCATAAGTAAGAATGCATGTCTTTATTTAAAGAAGTAAGAGGGTACAAATGAAAAGGATAAAAAGAAGTGAGAAGGAAAAGACGAAAAGATTAAAAACTGACAAGTGTTTCCATTTCAATGAAGTAGACGTTAAACGCCTAACCGCGTTATCATCTCCTCTACCCCACCTTTTCTTTCTTTCTTTTATTTTTCTTTCTTTCTTTCTTTTATTTTTCTTTCTTTCTTTCTTTCTTTCTTTCTTTCAATTTTCCCCCACTAAAACATAATAGTGCCTCTCATATATGATTTTCTCTCATTCCCCACCCCCAATCAAAATGAAATGCCCCATTATTGATCTGAGGTAATATCAGGGTGTAACGCGTGTGCTCACTTACTACTACTACTACTACTACTACTACTACTACTACTACTACTACTACTACTACTACTACTACTACTACTACTACTACTACTACTACTACTACTACTACTACTACTACTACTACAACAACAACAACAACAACAACAACAACAACAACAACAACAACAACAACAACAACAACAACAACAACAACAACAACAACAACAACAACAACAACAACAACAACAACAACAACAACAACAACAACAACAACAACAACAACAACAACAACAACAACAACAACAACAACAACAACAACAACAACAACAACAACAACAACAACATTATTACTGGAGTTCATGTTCTACTTTTTTTTTCAAAATTACATTACATTTCTCTATATCTCTACAATGACAAGGATTGGTTCAATTCACAACGACTCCACATTTTTGTTTTTGTTTTGCTGTGTTTTCTTACCGATGTAAGTACTTTTACAATTCCCTTGAATCTCTTTTGGTTCTAGTTTTAAATTATCCGGGATTTGGAGACATGGAACACGTATAAAGGTCCATTGTATCAAGGGAAATGTTTCGACGGAAGATGACCATCGAAATAAGTGTTTATCTCAACGCTGGCAAAGGTTGTACTTAATGAATCTGTCGATATCGTTGGACGAGTGTTTTGTCGGTGTCCCAGAGAAAGGAAACTGGTGGGAGTGAGAGTGTAAAGAAAGAGAGAGAAAGTGAAAGGACATAGAGAGAAAGAGAGAGGGTGAGGAGGTGATTCAAGGTTTGCGAAACTACTTCAATTGTCCAAAATGTCTTCTCCGCCAATGAAGTTATTCGCCAGATATCAGTGTGCGTGTGTGTGTCAGTGAGAAAGAGAGAGAGAGTGTGTGTGTGTGTTTGTGTGTGTGAGTGAGAGAGAGAGTGTGTGTGTATGCCAATGAAGGAGGCCAAGAAACAAAGAGAAGGAAAGAGAGAGTTGTGTGTGTGTGTGAGTGAGTGAGTGAGTAAGAGAGAGAGAGAGAGAGAGAGAGAGTGTGTGTGTGTGTGTGCCAATGAAGGAGGTCGAGAAACAAAGAGAACGAAAGAGAGAAAGAGAGAGTGTTTGTGTGTGTATGGATTTATGAGCATTAATTCATATAATTTCATTTTACGTCGATACTTACACAAACCAATATCTCGGAGAAGTATAGCAATTCTTTTAAACAAAATCGTCGAATTGAAGACTCAAGTCAAAAGGCTGGAAGTTAAACATAAAATCTGTGAGTATTCATTTTGCTTTATTTTATTTTAGTTTTCGAAAAGAATTCGCCAGGAAAACTTGTGATTTAACATATCTGGTTATTTTGTTGAAAACTATATAACTTTATCACCCGACACAGCAAACTGATACAAAACATAAATATTAAACATAATATATATATATATATATATATATATATATATATATATATATATATTCATGTTCTTAATTAACTTTGTCACATAGAGACTTTAATGTGGGTGTCATGCAAACATCTACACTGTCAGCTGAATACAGACACTTTCTCGGATCAATGGTTTAAAATGGCTTCAAGTGAATGAATGAAGTATGTGGGTCTTGGCGAGGACTAACTTTCTTTGAACCTCGTGTACTGGCGCTACAGAATCACAAACGAAAACCTGTACCGAATAATAGATACCACGTCACTTGTGGACTTTCACCAACAGCAACAACTAAAATTGTTGGCACATGTAACTTGAAAAGAAAGAAATGGCATAAACAATGTATCTGACGCTTCACGCTACTTAAAGGTTAGGAAAGAAATTCCTATCAATACTGGAAAGATCAATAACAGTTAGTGGGCTTGAGAAATCTATTTCTATGAAAAAAGCCCTTATAAGGAAACATCTACCATTAAGTGTGCGTGTGTGTTTGTGCCTTTTAAATTAAGCCATGCTTGTGAAAAATACTGCCCCAACACGATTCTAATTCATGCATATCTACCTATATATATATAGCCAACACTCAATAACATTAACTATGAACACGGTCAGAACGTACTGACCATGTTTGGAAAATAAAATATTCCTATAATTTCAGATACATACATAAAAATACACACATTCAGTTAAAAATAAAAGACAAAAATCGTCCTTGATAATGTATAAAAGAATAGCCGAAAACGATGAAAAATGGAGAAGTTCTGGGGAGTTTGTACACACTTTGTGTCCAGAAAACAAAACACTTGTAGGAAGACAAAGAAAAATTAAATAAAAAGCTTAACCGTTGTACCTTATCGGTCGTCTTTAATGAAACTTGTATAAAAGAGGGTATGCTGCCTAAATACACAATATATATATTATACCGAACCCTATTCGTAACATACTTGTTGACAACACAAATATAGCATCATCTACATGCAAAAAAAGGTTAAAAAAATGGAAGCTTTATTAATTAAAACAAAAACAGACAACACTCAATAATATCAACAAGGAACATGGACACAATATCTTGACCGTGTTTTGAAAATAAAAACCTTATATAAATACACACATACAACAATCTATTTCTTGTTAACAGTTAATATATTTCAACTTTGAAAATGACTAAATGTATAGACGAAAGCGCTCGAAAAGAAAGAACAATTGGAGAGTTTTTATATAATTTATCATCTGAAAAGAAAAAAATTACTATATCACGAGAAATTGTATAAAAAAAACTAAATATAAAGCGCCTAGTCTGTCGAAGTCAATGAAATGTGCATGAAAGAAGAATTTCTGCCTAAATGCACAATATATATATATATATATATATATATATATATATATATATGTATATATATAAAGAAATATAGTCTTAAGGTGTGCTATATTTATGGAATAAAGTGCTCAATATCAGAGATAGAGCGTGTGTAAATATAAAAGTGAACATAGAAGTCAACACTTAGAGGCGACAGTCTGTTTCATGCTATATGCAATCGTCAGGCCACATGTGCACACACATATATATATATATATATATATATATATATATATATTATTTCATTGTTATAATTACTGTTTATAATATTATTCCTTATTTTCCACTAGCTGCATTTAACTGAATTTGCCATCTGACTTGTCACCGTTTTCGTACTAATTAAGGAATCTTAAAAATTTGGGTTTCGATATTTTAAGAAAGGAAGAGGGTTGGTAGAGAGGGGAGGAATCTAGAAAAAAGAAAGAACACCGCAAATCGATCCGAGATATCACTTCCTTCTCTTTCCTGCTTGACCTCTCCAACCATAGTAGTAGAAGAGGTTGGGGGTGTAGAATCAGTATCATATTTAAAGACACCATCCCCATTAAAGTGGGCGTACCGAACTTTTGGCCATGCGGATTTAACACTGAATTGGCTTGTCAATGCAAGCTGATTCCTTAGCCAACTAATCTTCACATTTTCTTTTTTTATACAGATATTCTATCTGTATTTAATGCTATTTTTAATTTATACACATCTAACTATATATATATATATATATATATATATATATATATACTATAATTTATTCGAAAATTATAACACTATTATAACATGAATGGTTTAAAAATGGCTTCAAGTGAATGAATGAAGTATGTGGGTCTTGGAGAGGACCATCTTTCTTTGAACCCCGTGTACTGGCACTACAGAATCACAAACGAAAACCTGTACTGAATAATGGAAACATTATAAGGATGTTATAATTTTCGAATGAATAATTATATTTGCTCTACTCTCTATTGAGCACTCTTTTACGAATGGTATTTGTTGGTTATTGGAATTTATTTCGTATACACCAATCCTATACTTGGATATATATATATATATATATATATATATATATATATATATATATATATATATATATATATATATATATACGTCTCTATGTGTTTGCGTGTATGTGGGGGAGGTTATGATAAAGTATAAAAGTACATATGAGCAACCTCAAGGA
This sequence comes from Acanthosepion lycidas, assembly GCA_963932145.1. Taxonomy (NCBI): domain Eukaryota; kingdom Metazoa; phylum Mollusca; class Cephalopoda; order Sepiida; family Sepiidae; genus Acanthosepion; species Acanthosepion lycidas. Next base: position 12,061,941 of record OZ010584.1, read on the forward strand.
ATCTAAATAAAAGATTATGAACACAAAATGGATATTTTACAAAACAATACGTCAAATGCGTTGGTTGCCCACCGTTAAAAGGGACTGACCACAATTTTTACATAAAAATGCTACTCTGATCAAAGGGCGAAATATCTAGAGAGTGCCTTGATCATAAGGTTATCCAGAATAAATTTGCACCCTGGTTCTTACAACAGTTCACCTTTCCTAGCAAAAACTTCTATTATCACAGCGTGCGATATCTATGAATAAAAGGGATGAAAAGAAAAAGAAAAAAACAACGAAATCAGCTAAAAAAAAAAAAAAATCCCAGTATTCCTGGTTCCTGCACATATGCAATCTCACCAATATAACAAATTTAGTCTGATGAAGTCCTAAATGACCGAAACCCATCACAATAAAACTTTTTCCACTTTGTCATACAGTTCTTTTGGTGACCTATCCAGAGTGCAGGCTTGGCTCGATGGGATATGGAGGCCGTGCACTGTCCAGACAACATACCCTCCGTCTCGGCTATACCGACAAGATCCAAGGCAATGGATATCATTACATTTGAACCTGCCCTAGCTGCCGGAAAGTTGGGGCAACACCCGGTGATATATATATATATATATATATATATATATATATATATATGTGTGTGTGTGTGTGTGTGTGTGTGTGTGTGTGTGTGTGTGCATTCATATATATATATATATATATATATATATATATATATATATATATATATATATATATATATATATATATATTCTCACGAGCGGGGCGAAAAGTATAATCGAATTTTCCCTGATGACCCCGGCTGCTGTGTCATAAAAAATTATATTTACGTCGGATATTCTAAACCCAGGTTGGCTCAGGGATGTGGTTCGGGTATAAACATGGATTCAGACAAAATTTGATAATAGAAAGAAAGCAGAAAAATAAAGGTAGCAACGATTTATTCAAATAAATGATGAAGATAAGACGATCGTAACAATAACAAAACAATTTAATTTGTAACTTGAGGGACATTGATTTAAGAGTGGAGATAGTTTTGAGGTGTGATGGAATAAAATAAAATGCTTTTAAATTCAATGTCCAAGTGAATTAATATTCACATAAGGAAGAAAGTTATAGAGAGTGATATCCAAGACAGTCATTTCAATGTAGAAGGTAATATTCTACAAAAGAAGATTATTTTTACTTAGCTTTCTGTTCGTTAGTTGCAATCCATCTTCTACATTTTCTTCTAACTGTTTCAGCAGAGCCTTTTTAAGACTCTTTTTCTTGGTTGCCATGGATATTCTCGATACAATATTGACCATCAAACGTTTTGGTGGTGCATCCATAAACCGTTGTATCATCAGCATAGATATTCACAAATGATCGATGAATATTCTTAGGCAGATCATTTATGTAAAATAGGTTTTGACAAGACCAGAGAAAGAACTGGATAACCTCTTCATCGTATCCACCAAACGTCTCAGCTGAAGCACAGGATTCAATCTTTTAAACTTTTTTTCTAATAGAAGTAGATACGTTTACCTATCGTTCGGTCCACCTCCATCTTTTGAATAGGATTGGGAGTTCATTCCTTATTTCCTGTTTAGGATTGGGTTTCCAGTTCTTTCTAAAGTCTTTTCATTCTTTTTCACTCCCAGTAACTCTTTGCGTCTTAATGGTATTGTCGACTTGCTTGGGTGGGGTTCATTAAAAAATCGATAAAAAGTTTATTTTCACAAGAGATTTTTTTAATTTTTATTTACTAGTTGATGCCAGTATATAATCTTAATTGCTGATTCTTCTAATCTTCGTTTTAACGAGTGAATTCTTACCGTTTTTCTATTACAGATTCCAGACTTGAATAATGGTACATTCCCACTTGATACCGTTGACGTGTGGCGCTTTGATTGTCTTTATTATTTTCCCGCTGGTCATCTGCCAAAAATATCCAAAGGAATGTGAATTTCATCGAGGGAAAACGACACGTACCATATGCAACGTGGATAATATAAACTCAGTCAGTTCCATCGATTTACAACCGGAAGTCACAATTTCTTTGCAGTTGACATGCAATAAAAGCAATTTGCATCCGAGTTCATTAAAAGCTGAAATGTTTCAGAAATTCTATCGTTTGAAGGAACTAACTTTCTTGAATTGTTCTTTCGGCAATATAGACAAAGAAGCATTTAAAGGCCTTAATTTCCTGCAGAGTCTAATCATTTTTAATCCTATTAATTTTACAATTCCATCAAATTTTTTTAATTCCTTTCGAAATCTCAAGAAGTTAATTATTTCAAGAAGTGACTGGCATGAATTATCATTTGATAATCTGTGTGTCCTGAAAAAAATAACATTATTGGTTTTTATGCAAAATTCCATCAGCAATATTTTAGAAAATTCTACATTTTGCTCTGGAAATCAAAATTCTTTCTTTCAACTCAAATATCTCATACTTAGTTATAATGAAATCCAAATTTTGAGGACAGGATTCGCAGAAAGATTTCAAAATCTCCAGTATTTAACATTCCGAAGAAACAACATTAAAGAAATCCAGGAAGGTTCACTTGTAAATCTTACGCATCTAAAATATTTGGATGTTTCCCAAAATTCTCTTCAAAAGCTGCCAAATGATTTCTGCGACGGTTGCACTGAATTATGGGAACTTGATATTTCCGACAACCCAATCACTGACATCCCGGAATCGGTTAGTAAAATGTATAATTTGAGAAAATTCAGGGCAAAGAACACATTATTAAGTGACATTTCTATCATTCAAAAATTATCTTTATTATATCTGAATGTTATTAATAGCAGTTTGAATTCAATTCCGTCTCCTTTTTGCAGAAATAATTCTATTCTAAAGAATTTATATCTCGGAGGAAATCAAATGATCAAGATTCCAAAGAACGCTTTTGAAAATTGTAATTCTTTAGAAAAACTGGATTTATCTTCCAACAGCATCGAATCATTGTCTGATGAATCATTCAATGGACTTCCATCTTTAAAAATATTATCTTTATCTGAGAACAAAATATCACATATAGACAATGGGACTTTTTCTACATTAAGCAAATTGAATATTCTGGATTTAAGCTCGAATTTCCTGACAAAATTACCTTTATTTCCACCTTCGACGCTCATGCTTAATTTGACTAGAAATCAATTAAGAAATATTAATTTTTATGAAACTAAATACTGTTCCGTTCAGCATTTAGTTATAAGCAAGAATCAAATTGAAACAATAAAAAACAAAACATTTTTTAATTGTTTGTATCTTAGAGATCTGCATTTGAATGAAAACGGCTTAAGAAACTTGGAAGAATTTGCATTTGCAGCTTTAGTATTTTTAACCCATTTAAACCTTTCATATAATTACTTGGAAAATTTCAACTCTACTTTAAAACCGTTAACAAATCTGATGGAACTGCAGGTGGAACACAATCTTCTATTGACTCTTAAACGAAATACTTTCCCCATATCATTGCGTAGAATAAACTTATCGAAAAACAAAATTAAAACCATCGAAGAAGGAACATTTGAAAATTTGAAATATTTGGAAATGGTCGATCTAAGATGGAACGAAATAGTTTCACTAGACTCATCAAGCGTTAAATTAAACCCCAAAATCATTGCAGTCAGTAATTTCTCAATTTTGGGGAATCCATTAAAATGTGATTGTCATTTGGCATTCTTGAAAAATACCTCAGTCAATAAATATCCAGTATTTACGGATCTAGCGCCATCTGGTGAATGTCGTCAACATGACTTAAAGGGAAATCACTCCGAATCGACTGATGAAAAACAATTTGTATGCGATTACAAAAGAAATTCCCTTTTCAAATTATCTTTCTCATGTTACTTAAATTGTCAATGTTGTTTGACAGAAAATTGCCTTTGTCAACAGAAGTGTAGTCAAAACTGTCTTTGTCGATTTCGATACGATCTCACAGACTTTCGAGTCGATTGTAAGAATGGAAATTTAACTGATGCATCTGGCTTACCTGCTAATGCGACATTGATTGACCTGAGTGGTAACGATCTGGGATATTTGAGAAATGGAACTTTTATCAGACAAACTAGGGCTGAAATTTTGTATTTAAACCATTCCAAAATTACTGGAATCGGCCAAAGAACTTTTATTACTTTTAACTTTCTCAAAATATTGCATTTAGAATATAATGTGATCAGGATGTTAGACTCACACAGCTTGTTAGGTTTGTGGAACTTGAAAAAACTTATTCTCAATCATAACGAAATCGTGAGAATATTGCCAGAAATTTTCAAGATGACACCGAATTTGGAAGTTCTAGACTTGAGCCATAATAATCTTGTAAGAATCGAAAGTCAAACATTCAATGCGAACAGTCTGAAAACAATCGCTCTTTTCGATAATCCTTGGTCGTGTAGCTGTGAGGATTTGAATTCTCTTCAGGAACTTTTAATCACTCGATCATCTGAAATTGATTCTGAATCCATTCTCTGTATCCAGAGCCAAATACCAGTCCTCCAATATGACATTACTTTCTGTCAGAACAAATTCTTAAATTCAAGTACTGAAATGCTGCGGGCGCGTGTTACGAAACCTGTATATAGCTTATCAATTTGTCTGACACTGATTGAGGTTGTTTTTTATAGCACGTATTATTTAAACCCCTAAAGAGATCAGAAATTATTTCCTAATGCAGTTACGAAACCAAATTCTCTTTGCGCTACCAACAACCACATCATGATAAAAAATATCTAATAAAATCCTATAACCTAATTCTAAGAAATGCTATTCTTCGTACCAAATCATGGTAACATAAAAAAGAGAATACACGAAAGAAGAAATATATAAAACTTATCCTACTCCCCTTAATGCCCCAGTGACCTATATACCGATCCAGTTATATATTCAGCCCGTTAAATGAGGAGTTGTAGTTAGTCTGAAGATTAAATACTCGTGTTTATTCGTTTCGGTTGTAGAATGTTTGAATATGAAAAACAGATTGTATGAAAAGGACAAGAATTTCGATGTTTTTGTAACGTACCACTTTTCACAAGAAGAATTTGTTGTAAACAAAAAGTACCAAAGCAGCCTATAAATTGTGCGTCTATTTCAGAGACTTTGCCATTGCAGCTGACATTGTAGACAACATCACCAAAAATATTGAAAACAATAAAAGAACGATTATGTTGCTCAACGTTCTGTTCCTCACCAGTGAATGGTGCAGATACGAATTTCAAGAGATTCGCTTTGACGCGTTGTCAAATAAAATGAAAGCCTCTTCCTGGTTTCGTTCGATGTTAACCCGAATTTTGTGGATCGTATCGTTCAATTTCATACAAAGGAGAAATCCTAATTTCCTGGCAAAGTTTAAATGGCGTGCCCTCAATAAAGCGATGTCTCAATATGACGTTTTCTTTCCTTATTTTATACCGACTCTCAATCCCTCGCCAATGTCTATATTTAAAAAAGAGACGATTAGAATTTTAATAAAACTCAATCATATTGTCGCGGTCGCCATTAGCCGCTCCTTAGAAAGACGGCCTTGACCTTCACAACTCCTGATCTCGCAGTTTTAAGTCAAGCAACATGCGAGAAACCAGACGACTAGTTCAATATCGTTGATGCCAAACCGTACCTCGTGAGCATCGGATTATGCAGCGCTTTCTCAAACATCGGACAACAATTGTATTAATTTAATATCTACGGTTTTCTACTCCCTCTAGCCGGGGAGTTCTTGAATAAATCGCTCCAAATATCATAAGCCCCTTTTTTCGTCCAAATCCAAATGTGTGCTTTGTGATCATCCGGGCTGGCTTCTGTCGAACTCTCTAATGCAGAGAGGAACTCGGAGGAAGCTTTGCCGAAGGGCAAGGTTTCCTTCGGGGAGGTAGACAGGACCTGAACCCGTCAGGGCGGGTTCAAAGGTCATATTTTTGGCTCGGGGGGCCTGGATCAAAGTGTAGTACGCTGCCTTTGTGAGCTTCCGGTGCTTTGTCGAGAGTGATTCCGCGGTCGATCCGCCCTGTGAAGTCTATCACTGTTCTCCCTTGGCCCTGTTTAGGGACTCCGCCTTCGCCAAGTGATACACTTTGGCGCGATCCCGTTTCCGCGGTCGATCCGCCCTGTGAAGTCTATCACTGTTGTCGGTCCGCCCTGTGAAGTCTATCACTGTTCTGACTTGGCCCTGTTTAGGGACTTCGCCAAGTGATACACTTTGGCGCGATCCCGTTTCCGCGGTCGATCCGCCCTGTGAAGTCTATCACTGTTCTGACTTGGCCCTGTTTAGGGACTCCGTCTTCGCCAAGGGATACACTTTGGCGCGATCCCGTTTCCGCGGTCGATCCGCCCAGTAAAGTCGTATCACTGTTCTGACTTGGCCCTGTTTAGGGACACCGATCAACCTGCTGCTGTTCCCGTCTATTCTCCCATCCGGCAGTTGACCAGCTACATCCGTTTCACCGATCAACTCTACATTCGTTTTTACCGATACGACCGAAAGCAGCTACCCCTAAACAAAACCAGTCATACCGGACCCGACACCGACTTGAACACATTTCTTCAGAGTACACTCTTGTACAATTGGCATTAATAAAATCGACATTATTGTTTCATAAACCTTCGTCTTTGTCCCCTCATTGTCTTGGCTGTTCACACGTTTCTTCATAAAGCTTGCGGGGGCGACATCCTTATCGGCCCCGCAACAATATGAACATGGATACATTTTCTTTGTTCTTTGAGAATTTACAGCAAAAATATTAAACACTATTTATTTCTTAGATTATTTATTTACAAGAATAATTTTAGGTTTACATTTTAAAAATTTTAACCAACAAATATAATGCAATATTTATTATTTACCAATTTGTAAATAAATAAATATGAAAACAATTTTTATTCATAAATTTATAAATATTTACTAAATCATAAAAATATGTGAACCAATTAGAATGGAATTTTCATTATTTACCATTTTATAAAAGTTTGAATGGAATAGCAATTTGTCGATGTTTTAGCAATCATTTCAAAGAATACAATTTGCCAGCTTCGACAATAGCTTTAGTCAAAAATGTTCAGTGTTTATTCTTCGTTTTTATAATCTTGTAAATAAACATTGCCGATGAAGTAATAGCGGCGTCAACAGAAAAAATGTCCTTTTGAAATACCGTTTTTTTGTGGGTGTGTTCGGGCGCGAAGGTTAAACATTCATTTTGCATTGCTGAAAAAAAGAGGAAAATGAATGAACGAAATTGAACTGAAAGTAAATATTCAGTGTCAACCTGATATTTTTTTTATATTATTCATTTGTTAAAAGCAAGGTCATGGAAGATTGTAGTTTAAAAACAGTAAAATCGACCTTGCTAACCGAACGCTCCTCTGTGGCCAAATCGGTTAAAGGCACGTCAGGCAATATGACAGTTCCGTATAGGATACAGGTTCGATTCCTGTCGGAGAACGAATAAAATTCAGACTGTTAAATGTTGTTTAATAGTGTTTATTATAAACAGAGCATTTACTTAAATATTTGTATCTATAAAAAGAATGTATAAACATAAAAATGTCTTAAAATATCCCTTGTTCCTATATGAAGCTAAGTGCTAATATGCACATTTTTGATAAAGATTGGAATTTGACACTATGGTCACCAACATAGAAGAGAAAGGTAGCTAGCAGATCGAAGACTGGTCTTGAAAAAGAACTAAGTGGCATTCACTTTGACCAAAGGGCAATAGAAAATAAAGGGATTTTTGGTGATCTAGAGGCAACAAGATCAGAAATATCCCAACGTTGGTCTCTAATTATAGTTGGGAGTTGGACGGGCCAGTGTCGCAGTTCCGAAGCATCCATTTCATATTTGGCAGCCACCACGTCAGGTTGAATAGATAGGCGAGGAGTTGGGAGACAAGCTGTCATATCAGAAGTTGTCGCAAGTATCAACTACTGACCAGTCAAAGCCCAAAACGACACATACACATCATATGGTTTGGTTTGTTTTGTTTTACAACATATCAACATCACTGGGTTATTTAATACCAACAAGATTTTTATTGCTGGTAATATTTTTTCCAGAGATGTATTGCTGGGAATTATTTTCTTTAAAAAAATTTATTTCTGGTAATAATGTATTGCTGTAATAATTTTTCGTCAAAAAATTTATTGCTGCTTTTAAAACCTATTTTTACACTTTCATAGTGTTTTGATCCCGGTTTGGGGGTTAACTATTTACCTATAGCTGTGACCCTAACAGATGCTACTACCCTGGATAAGGGACCTGGAAACACCAGCAATTAAGAGGTTGTTCCATGCTCCTCAAAACCTCCCGATCAGAGGCCGTACTGTTGGACGTAGTTTATCGAGTCTCAATCTTACAATCCACTTAGTGATGTCCACCAATTTTTTCTTCTGTCTTCTTTTTTTTGCTTCAGGTGGTAATTTGTAAAACAGAAAATAGGAAGAATGTTGCTGATACCATTTTGGCTTCCTCTTCCAAAAAGCCAGTTTCTTGTCTGATTGTGTCTTGTACAGCATCATAAGAAATGCCTAAGATGATTCTGCAGCATCTCATTTCTAATGCATGAATTCTTTGCTGTAATTCTGTTTTTCAGAAATCTGGAAAATCCTTACTAATATTGCATAAACTAACAAAAAAAAAAAAAAAAAAAAAACAACAACAAGCATAATATCAAACAACGCAATACCAAATTTAGAAACAAATGTACTAAACATATTTTAAAAAAAAAGAAAAACAGAAGAAAGGAGATAGAAGAAAGAAAAAAGAAAAAAAAAAGAAAAACAGAAGAAAGGAGATAGAAGAAAGAAAAAAGAAAAAAAAAAGAAAAACAGAAGAAAGGAGATAGAAGAAAGAAAAAAGAAAAAAAAAAGAAAAACAGAAGAAAGGAGATAGAAGAAAGAAAAAAGAAAAAAAAAAGAAAAACAGAAGAAAGGAGATAGAAGAAAGAAAAAAGAAAAAAAAAAAGAAAAACAGAAGAAAGGAGATAGAAGAAAGAAAAAAGAAAAAAAAAAAGAAAAACAGAAGAAAGGAGATAGAAGAAAGAAAAAAGAAAAAAAAAAGAAAAACAGAAGAAAGGAGATAGAAGAAAGAAAAAAGAAAAAAAAAAAGAAAAACAGAAGAAAGGAGATAGAAGAAAGAAAAAAGAAAAAAAAAAAGAAAAACAGAAGAAAGGAGATAGAAGAAAGAAAAAAGAAAAAAGAAAAGAAAAAAGAAACAAAAGAGAAAAGAAGGAAAATTTTGATAATGGCTAACATCAGCCAAAACATACAATCAGGGCCCCCAAGAGAAATCATACAAAATGGTACAAGACCCACTTTGGGGATCCAAGGTAGGAAAAGATTTTTTTCAAAATTGAAGATTGGATGCCCAGTAAATCTAGGTGTAAACTCATAAATGCTTTATTTCCATTAACAGATATAACATACATAAACTGCTTGCAAAACAAAATATATACAGGCACATGAGGACATGAAAATTCTCGTGTGTGCTAATCACATTATTGCAGTAATTTATGCATCTACTTTGGGCTGTAGGTAGATACTCTTGGTTTTATATGTTTATACAATTTGGCCTACAACAATTAAGAAATACTAATAAAAAGAAGCAAGTGTGGTGTGATAAATATAGTGATATTTGAGTATGTGAATGTCGAGGGAGAGTAGAAAGTGTTTTTTTCTCTAGTGTGGGGATGGTGGTATTAGGTTGGTGCAAAAATAACATCGTTTTTTGACGTTAAAAAACGATATTATTTTTGCACCAACCTAATACATGGTTGGTGCGGGGCCTTTGTTAGTCCTTGGGCCCTGAAACAAAGTACTGGCTGGGCCCCTTCTCATATACAATTTATAATCAAATATGTGCCTGAAATAAAAAAAAGAAAAGAAAAAGAAAAAAAAGAACTGATCCGAATGTAGAAAAAATAATTTTAAAAATATCCTTAACTCTGTATTAGCCAACTTAGGTTTCCAGAAATGGTTAGTCCTCTGTCGTCTGCACCCCCCCCTGCAACAATTCTGCCACACTGAGTGCTACACACCATCACTAAGTCAGTAGAGTAATGGGAGGGAACAAAGATAAAAAAAAAAAACAAGTTGCCAACTTGTTTTTGAGTACTTTTAATTTCACGGTTTTCTCTATTTTAATTGTCTGATAACTTAATTCTTAAGTTAATGATTCAATAAGCTTCTGGTGAGTTCCATGACTAAAATACCAGTGGAACATTCCCCTATCACATCATTAAATACTTGAGCTTAGCAACTTATATACTACAAGTATATCTTAAGTATCTTAAGTATCAATGTAGCCTTCTTCTAGTCTGTTCTGTCCGATGTCCAAACCCGCAGCTGATCGATATATTTGCTTTTGATCTTATGGCTGGCAAAGATTAAATCGGAGACAGGAATTGTCATATTGGGTTGGTCCAGGCAGAGTGAAGTTACAAGTGATAAAAAAATGATTTGAATAAAAGAAAATGTCTTTATATATACAAACTTTGTACAGGACTTGGTTAATACTTGGTATAAAAATTATTAGATTTTCATGCAGCAAAACATCAACCGTTCCTGCTTCGTAAGTTAAACGCAACACTTTGGTTGATTTAGCTAAATCTAGATGTCGGAGATCCTTTTCTCAGCCTGGATTTGTTTAAAAATAAGAAATTTAGCAGGTTGATCTTCGGTCAGCCATTCCCTCAACCCTGCCAGGGTCATTGCACTCCAAATACCATAGCTTACACAAAGAAACCATATTCACAGATCAAATCTTATCCGTACTACAGTGTGTTTTCGTAACCGATACTTTGGAGCTGGGGCATTAATGAGCTGTTAGCTTAAAGATTGTCACCTGGCTACAAGGTGGTTCTTCGGTCAAGCAATACTCCTAACCCTGCCAGAGTCATTGCACTCCAAATACCCCAGGTTACACAATGAAACCTCATTCACAGATCAAATTGTTAGTTATCCGTACTGTGTATTGTTTTCGTAAACGACACTTTGGAGCTGGGACATTACTGAGCTGTCCAGCTTAAAGATCGCCACATGGCGTCTTGTGGCAATATTGCCTTTCCTTAAGTAATTTTTCTGGTTTTAGAGAATTAAGCTTTTCTCTCTTGGAAAAGAGAAACCTTCCGGTTTTCTCTCTCTATTCTATTCCTTTACCCCCCTTATCTCATTCTGAGCTATGTTTTTGAGTTAACCTTTTCCTTTCTATTTGCCAGTCCCAAATAGTGCCAAATGAATGCAGGTCATTACTTAAAGAAGAAAGAAGGTACAAATGAAAAGATTAAAAATTGACAAAGTTTTCCATTTCAACACCGTAGAAATGAAAACAAGTACACAAATAATACATAAAGAGACGATTGCAAAACACAAATCACCATAATTCTGAATAAAATACAAATAGGAATATTCTACTTTCGTCTGTCGGTGAGCTAAGACGGTGGTCTCATTCCTTAAGTTGAAGAGACTTAATTAGTAAGGAGAGAATCCCTTGAAGTTGCTGCTTAGGCTGGAGGAGACACCAATATTGATTAGTATTCGAAAGTACACAGACGACCCCTAGGGGCGGTGGTCTCAGTGAAAAGTGGATATAAGCCTATGCCAGCAGATATGACATTAGAGACTATACACAATATAATACATTAGTGAATTTATTTTACAAACTTTATTTCATTAAGAATTTGATACTATGGACACCCAGGTAGAAGAAGATGTGGCTTTCTCTTGATGTTTCCATTCGATAACCAGTAGGTAGTTCTTTTTGAAGGCTAATTTTCAGCCAGATGAGCAGGTGAAGCCCTGAATAAAACATCTACATGGGAAACAGGGTTAATGTTATTTCTTGACATAGAATTTGTTTTTAATCTTGTTACCTTGTGAGTGTGCAATGGGCTCTTTCTCAGCTTTCAGTGCACAACACAATTGAGAATTGAAATTGTTATGGAGTGGTTTCACAGTGGAGTCTTGTATTTGTACTAAGTCGGTCCTAAAATAGGTTCGACGTGCAAAACGTTAGGAACTTGATATAATAGGTAATGACACAGAGTAATCTAGTTGCGGTTGCTGATACTTTAGTATCCGACTAATGGTTGTCCGGCATCGACTTACTGAGCCACTGAGTGACTCCCTCCCTCCCTCCCTCATTACTTTTACTACTCCTACTTATTATAGGTGGGAGAGTCTATTAACTATAGAATAGGTTTGTTCTACTATAACAGAAATGCAAAATGGAGTAAATCATTGGCTGATCAGTAGAAAGCTTGGGCAGGGGTAGTATTGTAAGGTTACAAAAAAAAAGGATTGATTTTTTTGTATTCTTGATAATCAGTGGTATGGGGGGTACAAGTTGATGGTATTTTGGAAGGCTTGAGAACCATTGCTTTACGTCAATCCAGTACAATTTCTACAACAAAATCAGAAAAAAAAAAAAAAAGAAAACAACAAAGAAATATTATCTGTATAATTTTTTTATTTCTGTAATAAAATCATTATTCTGAATTTGGTTTTTTCTTCTTTTTTATTTTCTTTTGTTTTGTGTCTAATTTTGATTTCACCCTTGGTTTTCGGATTTTTAAGTTACTCGTTCTTTTCACAAGCATTTCTTCTTCATCTTCTTTCTCGTCAATCTTTGTGCCATCAAGACAAATTCCCGAGCTTTCTCCGGTGTTGAAATATTCTCTCACTGGGACAGAAAAATAAAAAACAATATAGATCTTCTACAGAAAGTTTAATGAATTAATGTGAAAGTATATTTTCCTGTTAAAATAATTTTTCGTAAAAGTAAAAAAAAAAAAAAAAAAAAATTAAAAAAAAGAAAAAAGTAAAAAAAAAAGGAAAAGAAAAAAGAAAAAGAAAAAAAAAGAAAAAGTAAAAAAAAACGAAAAAGAAAAAACTAAAAGAAAACGAAAAAGTAAAAAAAAAGAAAAAGTAAAAAAAAAAAAACGAAAAAGTAAAAAAAAAAAAAAAAACGAAAAAGTAAAAAAAAAAACGAAAAAGTAAAAAAAAAAAAAACGAAAAAGTAAAAAAAAAAAAAACGAAAAAGTAAAAAAAAAAAAAACGAAAAAGTAAAAAAAAAAAAACGAAAAAGTAAAAAAAAAAAAAACGAAAAAGTAAAAAAAAAAAACAAAAAAAGTAATAAAAAAAACGAAAAAGTAATAAAAAACGAAAAAAAACGAAAAAGTAAAAAAAACGAAAAAGTAAAAAAATCGAAAAAGTAAAAAAAACGAAAAAGTAAAAAAAAAAAACGAAAAAGTAAAAAAAAAAACGAAAAAGTAAAAAAAAAAAACGAAAAAGTAAAAAAAAAAAACGAAAAAAGTAAAAAAAAAAAACGAAAAAGTAAAAAAAAAAAACGAAAAAGTAAAAAAAAAAAAACGAAAAAGTAAAAAAAAAAACGAAAAAGAAAAAAAAAAAAAAACGAAAAAGAAAAAAAAACGAAAAAGTAAAAAAAAAAAACAAACGAAAAAGTAAAAAAAAAAACAAACGAAAAAGTAAAAAAAAAAAACGAAAAAGTAAAAAAAAAAAACGAAAAAGTAAAAAAAAAAAAAAAAGAAAAGAGAAAACAGAAGAAGAAAAAAGGGCATATATTTTTGTGAATGGCAAAAATATGTTGATGGTACCTTACATGGAATTTCTACTACATCTAATCTAGTACCGCTGAGAATTACTTCTACTATATAAAATATAACAACAACGAACACATTGAAAATGGCTAATGAATGGACCGATACTCACTATGAACAGTTTCTACACTGTTAGCCCCTACAAAATAGAAAAACTGTAAGAAAATTAAAAAAGCTGAATATATATATATATATATATATATATATATATATACACACACATGCCTTTCTCTGACTCTTAAAATAGACATATCTGCTCAGTTTCGTATCCTAAGGTAAACAAAGCCATTTGTAAAGGGATGCATTTATTAAACTGTATATTTTTTTTAGTTTTGCCTAACCAGCCTGAATATTCACAAATGTACTTATTTAATACAGCATAATGAAAAATATGAATGTCCCAAACTTAAAACAAAGTTTTATCATCAAAATCTTTGTTATCATCAAAATGGAAGACCAAAGGATCTTTTGATTATTAAATTATATTTTTTCATACTCTTTAGAATGTAAAAAATTGTTTTTCTCGTGTCAGCAAAGGACCATAAATTACTATAGGAAATTTTAGTGTCTTTTATGTGGTGAAAAATATAGATTTGGAAATTATTGAAAAAATTAAATAATTGTTGGATTTTAATGAAACTTTCAAGACTTATTATTAACAAATGAATTGAATTATTTTAGTAAAAATATTTTTTTTTTATATGTTACTCCCCACTTTTTAATCTTATGAAATTGAGAAATTCATTTTTCTATAGCTTAAATGTTTATATTGATTATATGCAGATCACCTTGGAAATCATCATTTTCTCCTCTTGAAAGTCCGTACATGACATTATCAAAAAATAAGAGCAATAACTATAGTAAATTTAAAGCCAAAATACCTAAAATTCAATAAAACATTAGAGAAAATATTTTCCTAAATTTTCAAGATTGGGTAGTTAAAAATTAAATAAAAAAGTTGCAGATGTTATACTCAAGTAATTTTTACAGATATATTCCCCTATGGAAAAGATTAGTTAAATTTGTCAACACCTAAGTTTGCATTAAAAAAGGCATTTCTGTGATATTTTAAACTAAAAGTATGTAATATGAGTTTCAAATCAAATTAAACTTTAAATCAGCAAATAATATTCCACAAATAAGATTTCAGAAAGTATATTCTATTTTTGAAAGAATTTTTAATGAAGAGAATTACATTGTGCTGACAGATGATTAAAATCAGAGATTTTTAGTGATTTAAAAAAAAAAAAAAAAAAAAAGAAAAAAAGATAATTAACCATATATTTGTGTATTTAGGCAGCAATCCTTCTTTCATGCACATTTCATTGAAAATGACAGACAAGGTACTTTGATTTAGTTTTTTTATACAATTTCTCATGTGATCTAATAATTTTTTTCTTTTTGGATGATAAATTATATAAAAACTGTCTGAATTTTTTTTTTTTCCAAGCACTTTCGGCTATATATTTAGCCATTTTCAAGGATTATATTTTAACTGTTAAAATAAGAAATAGTTTGTTGTATGTAAGTTTTATAAAATGTTTTCATTTTTTCAAAACACAGTCAAGATATTATGTCCATGTTCAAAGTTAATATTATTAAGTGTTGATTTGTTTGTTTTTATTAATAAGGCTTCCATTATTTTTAGCCTTTTTTTGCATGTGGATGATGCTATTATATTTGTGTTGTCAACAAGTATGTTATGAATAGTGT
Organism: Acanthosepion lycidas; assembly: GCA_963932145.1. Classification (NCBI taxonomy): domain Eukaryota; kingdom Metazoa; phylum Mollusca; class Cephalopoda; order Sepiida; family Sepiidae; genus Acanthosepion; species Acanthosepion lycidas. The sequence goes on from OZ010584.1 coordinate 12,077,253, forward strand.
CCAGTAGGTCTCCATGAATATTTAAATGAGATCTAATTGAGCTATGGTCAGAAACATGTAGAGTGAGTCTGTGTGTCAAACATGTTGTAGTGTGGCCTATATAATTATTATATAAGTATCAAAAGTAGTAATATTGGATAAGTTAGCCTAAGATTAAGTCTTTCTTAAAAGACCAGAATTTTGAAGCATTCCTAGACACATTTTTCTGAACACACCAATATTATCAGAAGTAATCGTAAACACTTACCTTCAGAAGATTGGCGAATATCCAAAACTTTCATGTTCTTTTCACCCCCAATAGCAAAGACAAAAGGAGAATCTGGACATGGAAGAACACACATTATTCCGCCCTGAAAAACAAAAGGAACAAATTCAGAAAATGCTGTTCACAAAACCAAAATGGATAGTAGAGGTTATCTGCTTTATTAACCTCTTTGATCACTTATGCACAATGTTTTAGGATGAATGAGACCCCTTCAATAAATAATGCTCTTTACAGCCAATATACAGGCTGTCCCCCAAAGATTTGACATCATTTTGCAGGCCAATAATTTTGGCAATTCTTGTTGAAATAACCTCAAATTTTCACAGAATCTATAGAAAAAGATCAAAATTTTATATTTAATGTTTTATTTTTGTTATCTCAATGAGAATCGGCCAGAGAGATGGATCGGGCGTGGTGGAGATGAAGACAGTTTTCTGATGAAATGGCTGTTGCGGTCACTGGACCTGTCCCCATGAGATTTCTTTTTATGGAGATACGTGAAGGGACTGGTCTATGTCCCCTGCTCTTCCTGCTAGTATTGATGAACTCAAGCAGAGAATCACTTTTGCACTAGATAATGCTTACTGGAGACATGCTACAGTGTTTTGGCAAGAACTTAACTACCTACTTGACGTTTGCCATGTCACAGGGTGGTGCACATATTGAACACTTATGAAAATGTGCCTGAAATGTGCTAGGTCATCAGTTTCATCATTTCTCCCATAATAAACTTGTGATAGTCAATACCTAGACTTTTTAATTTTATTGAACTAGATTTAGTAACTTTCAAGATAATTGCTTTCAAAATGATCTCAAATTTTTGTGAAACCATGTGTTTCTCTTTTAATAAATTTATAAGACCTTCAAGAAACACAAGATCCAAGGTAAACATGTTAAGGATGAATAAAAATTGTATTATCATGTAACAAACACCAGGGAGATTATTTATAAAAATTAAAGGTCTTTTTGGGAGACACACACGTGTGTGTGTGGGAGGGTGTTTGGGCAGCAATTTTTTTTTTTTTTAATATAATTCTGGTTGAAGACTAATGAAATTCCTTTGTTAACCCTGCATGAGTCAATTTTGAAAGTAATTGTAATTCCTAGTTGGCAAATAGATTCTTTTGCTCTCTCCCACTATATCTCCTGACTCAATGAGAGTATGTAGCATGTGGAGTGGCACAATTGTAGCTCAGTTGTTGTAGGAGGCAAGTGCCAGGGGACTATCCAAAGTCACTAAAGCAGAGTTAAGGATAATTTTACATCTCTGAGATGAGGTATTATGTACATTATTTACATTATTCAGACTATTGTCCTCATCTTTGTCGCCATATTTATCACAACGTTTCGCCCGTTGTACGCTCTGGCCTTCTTCACTGTACCATGTGTCCTTGCGGACACATGGCACAGTGGATAAAGGCGTTGGTTAGATCCAGTGACAGGACCCAAAAAGTGTGAGTTCAATACCCAGTTAAGGCAGTGGAGAACTTCCAGAGGGAAATTAACAGGAGATAACTGATAACTGATATCCATTAAAACATGGCACATGGAACTAGAACAGTCTACCCCAGTCAGCGAAACAAAGGGTTCAGTTCAACATTCTAACCACCTGAAGAAGGCCTGAGCATACAACGGCCGAAACGTTGTGATAAATATGGCGACAAAGATGAGGACAATAGTCTGAATGTTATTTTTTTTTTTTTTTTTACATTTCAGGTACATGTTTGAATACAAATTTTTATTTCAGGTACATATTTGAATATGAATTGCATACTTTGCCTGTTGTTAGACATTATCAAAAACTTGTGCCTTTTTGTGCTAGGTCATCAGTTTCATCATTTTCAAGTATCACATTTTTAACTTTTTTTTTTTTTTTTTAATATACTTAGTTTGGTTTAGTTTGTTTTACGGCATATCAATACCTCAATGAGTTATTTAATACCAACAAGATTTTTATTGCTGGTAATATTTTTTTTTCAAAAAATGTATAACTGCTAATATTTTTTTTTTTCCTATTTCATAGTGTTTTGACCCCATTTTTGTCATCAACTATTTGCCTATAGCTGGGACCCTAGCAGGTGCTACTACCCAGAGTCGGTGTGGACCTGGGAACACCAGCAATTAATAGGTTGTTCCACACTCCTCAAAATCATAGGCCTTGCCGTCAGATGTAGTTTATCCTCTTACCGAGGACATATTGGCCTCGGTAAGAGGATATTCAGTACTTTTGATCTTAAATTTGATATAATTTTATTGATGTTGGGTTGATAGCATTTTTTTTTTTTTTAAAATACTGAATGTTTCTAATTGTTGTTTTCCAGATTTCTGAACAACAGAATCACAGCAAAGAATTGAAGCATTAAAAGATGAAAATCATCGTAGGCATCTTCTGTGCAAGATACCATCAGACAATAGACACGTTTGTTGGAAGACATTTTATCTGGTGTCAAGAAGAGAAAGACGAAATGCTATCAGCAACAATCTTTCTACTTCTATCCTACAAATTACTACCTGAGGCAAAAAAGAAATTATGTGGACGTCACTAATTGGACTGTAAGATCATTGAGACTTAGACATTGGCACGCAACTGAAATATAGAGGGAGTGGATCAGGTTTCAAGCAGCCCCATGACCACATTTGGGTATAGGACGGATGAGGATGATTATTATTTACAAGAGATATTTTTTATTGGATTAGGATTGAAAGAGTCAACCAAAAAAAAAAAAAAAAAAAAAAAAAAACAAAGTTTTACGGTTAAACTTAAAATCATTTATAAAACTGGCAACATCTGTCTTTATCTCTGAGATGAGGTATTATGATTCAGTTCCGTGCCATGCATGATACACACTTAGGTGATCATGCATCTTTTGATACATGACTGACGAGGCAGATTTTTTTCCCCTACAGCATGTTGCCATTTCTTTCTTCGGTAGACCAGTTGCCATCCAAGGCTAGAGATCCCAGTCTGACCTGCTATTTACCCATATCTGGGGTGAGAAGAGAGGGATTCATACGTTTCCCAAGGATATTAGCATGTAAGTGAATGTAATGGATTCGACTGAAATTCAAACTTGGCTCTATGATTGATAAATCCAAGCTATTATCCCAGGAGGAAGCATGGTGGAGTAATGGATAGTGGCTCAGATTGAGGAATTCGAGAGCCAAGTTTGAAATTGTAGTTATGGTATGGCAGTAATCTTACTTATTTTAAAACGCAGATTTTGTGTGTGTGTCTGTACATTTATATAGTGGATTGGATTTCCTACATTTTTCAACTGATTTCAACAAAACTTCACAGGACTGTGTAAAATTACCTTGCGGTGGTTCTAACAGTGCCAAAAATTGGAAAAACCCAATTGTTTTTGCACAAAATCAATTTGAAAACGCAATAAAACACAAATCTGTCGCCAGAATGGAAGGGGGACAATTCATATCGTGTAATACTTATTATAAAACCCAGGTTGGTTGTTTGTGTGTGTGTGTGTGTTCGTTTATATATGGGATCGGATTTCCTACATTTTTCAACCAATTTCAACAAAACTTCACTTTTTTTTGGCAGGTAGTGTTTCTTATTGTCTTGCACACTTTTTTCTTTATTTTTACATTCAGAATGCTTTAAAAATTCCATTTACAAGACAATTGTTTATAATAAAATTCTATTCATTCGATAGACTTATAACGTTTGAAAACAATGTTTTTGTTTGAGTTTGGGTTTGACCAATTCGTAAAAAAAAAAAAAAAAAAAAAAAAAAACTAAGTAAGACATGCGTGTCCGTCAATCTTAAACAATAATCTTTGTCAATTTTATTTTTCAGCCTTTATGATGGTCGATACTTGATCTATCTGCTAGTACCCAATAACTGGAGTGCAGTTCTGTTGAGGTCTAATCTATTTTATAGTCTAACTTCTGTAACTTTTATGATTTTAAGGACCATGAGAGAAGAAGCACTTAAGTAGGCAAAGAGCTCACAGGCTTAGAGGTGGACGAATTAACAACAAAAAAAAATCTTTTCACAAAATCATTAAGGAGCCCTATTTCTTTTGCGATTCAAAAATTGTACATTTTTACTTGCAGGTTCTTGCATGGTTCTGCAAATTATACTAATAAAAGGATGGAACAGTCAAGATTGATGAAGAAAATTCAACAAACACTTAACACAGTCAAGAAAACTTTAACCATTAAAGGAGAAGAGGACTTAAGAGCCTTTTTAGATCCTTCTCATGATGCTTTTTGTAGCTAATGAACTCCCTGCCATTCAAATTACATCACGGGAACTTGAAGACCCAGTGACTAACTCTGGTAGCTGTGATGAAGAACCATATCAAGTGATTTTCAGATATGAAAGACAAGGCCAATGGGTTGCCATATACTATGATTCCAGTTTCAAGATTGGCTAAGTGATTGACATTACATCTCCTTATGCTCACCAAGCTGACAAAAACCCTTTTTTCCTTTGATGAATGATTTGACTATTTTGATATGTGTAGGTAGAAAAGTTTTGTGAGTTTTTTTTATTGATTTAATAAGGATGGGATTCTTGAGATTGAAATTGTGGTTGACATTATCTCTCTTGACCAAACCAAGAAACCCTTCCAAAAATTTATAACTACTGTTCTTCTTCCTGCACCCCTAATATTACCTGAGCTCAGTATGACACATGTTAATGCTGGGTTCAAGAGGTTTAAAAACTATTGTAGGACACCAAATAGGTTTTCTGTAGCAGATAATAATAAAAACAAAAAAAATCTCACCAGTCCCATGTCTTTAGTAACCACAAGTTTTGGTTGGTCGTCTTTGACATTCCAGATTTTGACCGTTTTATTTTCGGAAGCAGTTAAGAGGAGTTCTGGTACTGTGGGACACAAGGCCAGACCTGAAACAAAATATTGCAGTTCAAAAACCTCAAACAAAAAATAATTTTCATATTTTCTTCATGTTTTTCTGGACATTTTGAATTTGGAGAATGAGAAAGCAACAACCCCGAGAATATTTTATTAAAGTGATGTTTCAGCAGGAAGTTTTTTTTTCTTCAAATTATATATGTAAATATATAACGTACACACATTCACATATTACTGCTTTTATATACAGGGTAATCGTGTTTTAAATGTAAGTTGTTTTGATAGTTCTTGTTGAGGAGTGGCCATCAAGATCATTAAACCTGTGGGGCCATTTGAAATCAGTTATTTATCAGATACGTCCAACAAATATTGAGGAACTTAAAGTATTAAATATAAATGCAGTAAGATGACAAGAAACTCCCCTGATGTGCTAATAGATCATATTAGGTTGGTGCAAAAATAATGTCGTTTTTTTTTACGTATTTTTTAACGTCAAAAACGACATTATTTTTGCACCAACCTAATATATACATTGAAATGAAATGTGTTCTGAAAAAACAGACACATTGAACAGCACATAAAAAAAAAAAAAAAAATAACTATTAAATAAAATTTTCATCTCTAGTTGTACTTTTAATAATAATTACCCCTATGTTGCATGACCTTTACCTCACCCTATACATACCTATATTATATATATATATATATAGTACAACTCCTCTAAACTGAACATCTCAGATGTTCAGTATTGAGGGTACTGTTTGGATTTGAAGAAGAAAAGGCTGCTGTGGCAAGCTTAAAATTTTTAAGTTTTAGAGTTTATGATACAAGATGTAGTTTGTAACGTTAATTTGTTTTTATTCAAAGTGTAGCTTGAATAAAAAAATGTCCGAAAAAAATAATTGACAACTCATAGTAATGAAAAAGTTTGTGCTAAACAAATATTGTAATTTGTGAAAAACTAACATGCTTTATGAAATGTTTAAAAATTTATGAAATATCTTATTAAAAAAATAATCACAATCTGTAAAGGAAGATAAAAACAAGAATATACAGTACAACTTTAAGCCAAGCATCCGCGATGTTTGGATGCTTGGTTCAAAATCGAGGAAGAAAAGGGTTCATATTTGTCAATACAAAAGTTTGTATTTGAAGAGGAGTCCAAATTCGAGGAAGTCTAGATTATGCTATGTTCGGATTTGGGGAGTTCTACTACATATACATATATATATATATATATAGATATATATATATATATATTATATATATATATGTGTGTGTGTGTGTTTGCATTAGGCAGCAATCCTTCTTTCATGCAAGTTTCATTAAATATGACAGACAAGGTGCTTTGATTAAGTGTTTTTACATAATTTCTCATGTGATCTTATAATTTTTCTTTTCAGTAGATAAATTATATAAAAACTGTCCAATTATTGTTTTTGTCTAAGAACTTTTAGCTATACATTTAGCCATTTTCAAAATTTAGCCAAAAAGTGAATGTTTGCCACTCACCTAAAGAAAAAAAATCTTTTTATTCATTTGGGAAGAGAAAGCGTTTTTTTCTCTTCAAGCTATGCTAAAGAGAAATCAACTTGTGGAATGGTTAAACAAAATCTTGGACTTACAGGAAGTAGATGCATTGTGAGCAGACAGGGAATAAACAGGTTTGGCTTGTCGAACATCAGTGTAGTAAACATGACCAGTGTTGGTGCTTGCCTAATAAATAAAAAAATTGCATAGATGAAAAGATACAGGAAATGCAAATAGTGTAGTGGGTTAATAACATGTAGAATGGAACCAGAATTCCCACTAATAGCCTTGGGAAAAGCATGAATCAATAAGAAAGTGGGTTAGCCAAGGAGCATGTTCACCTACATTTTTCTGTCAAATGTAAATGCTAGACAATTTCTATCGCCAGAATCTATATTACACATTTAGAACTCTCCCATTCATTCATGCATTGAATATTGCTGCAACATCTGGTCTGGTGCTTCTGCTATGTATTTAGAGATTCTTGATAAAATATAAAAAAGAATCTGCAATATTATTGGTCCTGACCTGGCATCTTGGCTTCAGTCACTTTCCCACAGCTGTAAAGTTGCTTCCAGCAAGGTCTCATCATTTTACAGTTGAAAAAGCTAAGTTCTATGCTAACAGTTTCTTTTCTCCCACTTCTCGCTTGTGGAACTCTCTTCCGACTTCTTGTTTTCCAGTTAACTTTGATTTTCAAAAGTTTAAATGCAATGTCAATCATTATCTTCTGTTTTCTCAATTCTTGTTCTTTTTTTATTGTTCTTTCTCCTTAAGGTTTTTTTTTCTCTCTCATATTCTCTCACACTCATAGCCCCTTGCATCTTAGTGGCTTTACTGCCTTGCTTGGGGTCAAATGATTATATATATATATATATATATATATATAAAAAAAAAAAAGTTTCTTCATAATTGCTATAGAGCAGGAGTCGCCAACCTTTTCGAGAGAGTGCACCAGGCAGCTATGCAATGTCTCTAAGGAAGGCCATGGTATCAAATATACTATGATAAATTGTTTCAACCTTTGATCGCTCAGTCCAGAAGGCTGCCTTGATCTGGACGTTTAAAGAAAAAACAATGAAGTTACTGTTATATTGATTAAACAAAGTTACTTATTTGCTGCAAGAATAAACAGGATAAACATTAATAAATTATTTAATGAGACACTTGTTTTTACTTATTGTTCGATATCTTCTCCACATCAGGTGAAATATTGGTCAGCAACAGGAACAAAACATCATCCAGGAGGTCATCACCCAATCTTGTTCTTAAATGACTTTTAGTTTATTTCATTTTCATAAAAAGTTGTTCATAAGCATATGTACTTCTAAATAAGGTAGCATTATTCATTAAGTTTTTATATTTTCCACCTGGCAAAACATGTTTCTTGTAGAAGTCAGCAATGGATCCGGAAAGAAATTTTGATTTAAAAACTTCATTGCATTCTAGGTTGATTAACTCCAACTGATGATTTTTTACCACTTGCTCCACAAATTAGTGCCCATGTGTTAAATTGGCAGGTCGGACAAAAATACTTTAAGGGCAAGATATGGCCTGGAGGTTGGGGTTTGCCGGCTCCTGCTATAGAGTATACAATTCTTGTTCTTTTATTTTTCTCTCTTCTTAATGTTTTTTTTTTTCTCATATTCTCTCTCACTCAGTAACACCTTCCATCTTAGTGGCTTTATTGCCTTGCTTGTAGTAAAATGATTAAAAAAAAAAAATCTATAGTCTCAATAATATATCAAATAAATAAGAAATCTACATGAAATAGTTCATATAATATACTGAAAATGTAATTCAGAATAGATCTTTAGTAAAAGTAAAACAAATCTGAAAACATTTACTTACATAAAAATAAAAAGGATTAAAATGGTTCCAAACAGTTGTTTCAATTTCACCCCCAAAGTTCCAGGTTTTGTGATTGTAGCTTGCATCACGGCAATCAAATAATCGTACTGTGCTAAAAGAAAATATCAGAGCATTTAGTATGACAAGCACAATCGTTTATCAAAGGTATAATCAAATAGAAATGTAATTTGCATAATGGATGATTAGATATAGATTTGTGAAAATTTCTCAGAGTTAACCTGTAGAAAAAGACAATATTTCTAAATATAAATGACAATAGGAAAACTGTAATGGTTGCCGACGCATTTCGTCCAATGTGGACTTTCTCAAGGCAAAAAAACGAAATGAATTTATTTAAACAAAATAACTAATAACAAAAACAAAATGTCCTTAACAACTGGAAGAATTTAAAGAACGGTCATTTTCATACAGTTAACTGAAAATTACGTCAATTACTGTCACGTGTGGAGATATTGTTATTATTGCTGTGTTGACGGATTCAACCATTTTCTTTTGATTTCATGATATTGTTGTGTACGTTTGTTTGGGAGAGTAGTAATTCTGTTAAAAAAAAAAAAAAAAAAAAAAAAAAAAAAAGGTGAAATAGGGAAAAAGCCTGGGCGGAGATTAATATTTGGATAATATTCAATGGTGGCACACTCTAGGATTTCCATTTTTTTCTTTTGCCTTGAGAAAGTCCACATTGGATGAAACGTGTCGGCAACTATTAGTTTTCCCATTGTCATTTATATTTATAAATATAGATTTGTGTCAGACAATGAGAATATTGTGATTGGAATGCCGTCCTTGATCCCGATATAGATCGCATAGGGCAAAAACCGGGTACTAACAATCCGGAAGTGAAATCGTTTCGGGCCTTTATCGACGGGTTTGATCTCGTCGATAAGTATCGAAATGAGCACCCCCGGGAGGTAGCATGAACTTGGACTAGGGGCGGCAGCTCGGATTCGGTGGTTAGCGCAAGCTACATCGACCGAGTTCTAGTTAAGAGAGTCGAAGTAGGGCTCTTAGAATGTCCAAGTTTCCATTATATAGTTTACTCGGATCATAGGCTTGTCCGGGTTCGGGTAAACTTAGGTAAGCCTAGGGTTAAGATGGCTGGTTACTGTAAATTAAACTCATCATTATTTGGTGAGCAAGATTTCCGGGACCAGCTTTTACTAATGCTACGGCGGGAATTGTCGGGGGCTGTGGTTGGGAATAAGTGGTGGGGTGCTTTGAAATCCAAACTTAGGTCTTTTGCTGCTGATTATAGTCGTCGACTCAACTTAGTAGGGCTAGCAGCGCAAAAGTCTCTAGAGGCCAAGGTAGATCGGGCGATCAAATCCCGTGATAGTGGGGACGTAGCCTTAGCTAAGGCGGAGCTGGCCTCCTTGCTTATCAAGAAGGATCAAGCTCTAGTAGTTAGGGCTAGGATAAAAAGAATGTCTTGCGAGGCTACGAATATGGCCGCTTCGATGCGTTCAGAGGAAGCTTGTAGGGCATCTAGTCGGCATATCGCTAGCATCACATTGCCGGACAAGCGGACTGTGACTACAGACGCGGGCATTTGCGAGGCTTTTCGTGATTACTTTCAGGAACTTTTTACCAGGGAGCCCGGTCTGAGCCCTTCTCAGTTCGACGCCTATTTAGCCGACTTTACCCGCCTTAAGGCGGCTAGGTGCGAGGGTCCCATAACAGCGTCTGAGATCTGGGATGCGCTGAAGCAGGTTGGCCTGGACAAGACTCCGGGATTAGATGGTCTTCCCTATGAAATGTCTTTGTCCCCTTGCTGGCACTGATTTTCAACAACTGGATGAGGCAGAGGTCTATTCCTCAATGCTTCACCAGGGGTGTGATCAAGTTGCTTCGCAAGAAGAAAGACGGTGGGGATGGGGTAGATAATTATCGGACAAGACTCCGGGATTAGATGGTCTTCCCTATGAAATGTCTTTGTCCCCTTGCTGGCACTGATTTTCAACAACTGGATGAGGCAGGGGTCTATTCCTCAACGCTTCACCAGGGGTGTGATCAAGTTGCTTTGCAAGAAGAAAGACGGTGGGGATGGGGTAGATAATTATCGGCCTTTGACGATGTTAAATACAGAGTTGAAGATTTTAGCCAAGGTCTTAGCTGACCGTTTGCAGGTTGTCCTCTCTAGTCTGATTGGCCCCGAGCAGACTTGTGCTGTGAAAGGCAGGACTATTCAGGACAACCTTCATTTGGTACGCTTGATCATCGAGAAAGTCGACAGTGATGCCGCGCTGATCAATTTAGATCAGTCCAAGGCTTTCGATAGGGTTGACCATCGATTTCTGGAGGCTGTCCTTTCGGCCGCCGGTTTCGGGCCGCACTTTCGCACTTGGATCCGACTGCTGTATGCGTCCCCTGGTGCGCTGGTAGAAGTGAATGGGGTAAGATCGAAGCCTTTCATTTTGTCTCGCTCCATTCGTCAAGGTTGTCTGCTGTCTCCATTGCTTTACGTTCTTGCGTTGGAACCTTTCCTGTGTAAGTTGAAGACGAATCCGGTCCTTCGCAGAATTTCCTTACCTGGTGCTACCACCTCGGCCAGGTACTCCGCCTATGCTGATGACGTTTCGGTTCTGGTGTCGAGTAGGGCCGAAATTAACGAAGTCGGCAAAGAAATCAAGGGTTATGAGATGGTGATGGAGGCCAGGATCAACCGCGATAAGTCTGTTGGCTTGCGGTTGGGTTCGTGGAGGGGAGTTTCTCTTCCCGGACCTTTCCTCTGGACGGACGGGCCGGTCAAGATACTCGGCGTCTGGTTCGGTCCCGACCTCTTGTTGGAAATGAATTGGTCGGAGGTGCAAGAGAAGGCCGAGCTCACAGTTCGTCTGTGGACTCGGAGGAATCTTTCCTTGAAGGGGAGGGCGGAAGTATGTGCCTCGCACATCTACCCGATTCTCCTTTACCGACTCTCCGTGCTTCCACTCCCGTCTAACACTTTATTGGCGTTAGTAAGGCTCCTGTTCTCCTTCTTGTGGGGAGGCAGGGCCGCCATGGTTAGTCGCGAGATCTGTTACCTCCATCCCTCTGATGGCGGTCTGGGGGTGCCTTGCGTTGAGACTCGTCGACATACGCTTCGCATTACTTATCTAGACCGGATGTGTATGCAACTGGATGAGAACGGTGAATTCTGGAAGGAAGACGTCCATAAACATTTTCCATCCTTGAGAAATGTGCGCTCGTGTGAGGAGGAGGCCGGCCGTAATCCTCGAGGCGAGGGCTCTTTCTATCACGAATGTCGGTTGGCCCTCAAGCGACTCTTACGGGTGAAGGATGGCCTCTCCGACGTCCAGCCGTTGTCCTGTAAGGCATTATATCAGGTGTTAGTTAGGGGGAACGTTCAAGATGATCTGATTGACGAGCTCGGGCTGACGAAGCGGGAGGCTCGCTGCATATGGCCTTGGGCACCCAGGTTGAAATGTCTCACTAACCCTGAGGCATCACTCACCTGGCTGGTGATTCGAGGGGCCCTCTGGGTCGCCAAAAGACTTCGCGCAGCGGGTTTGGTAAAGTCGCCAAACTGTGTTCGCTGCAGTGGGGAGGTTGAGACCATAGGTCACGCCTTCTTTCATTGTAGTGTCGTAGCTCCGTTGTGCAAGTGCGTTGAAGATCTCATGGTTCGCATGCTGCGCGGAAAGTTCTTTGTCCTTGAGGCCAGTTCCGTCTGTAGCAATATAGTTCTGCCGTTGACTAAGGCTGAGCACTATGTGTTCCTTTGCTTACTGGGTGTTATGCGAGTCGTGATATGGACGACGCGACAGAAGGAATTTCATGGAGCGAGAAGTTTACCTCTTCCCAACTGATCTTGTTCTTTAAGCATCAGCTTAAAGTCAAGATCAGGACGGAAAGGAAGCGACTCCATCCATTGGAATTTAGCGAAAGGTGGGTGAGTCTTGCGCGTCTCTGCAGAGTGAAATGTGCTGACTTGGAATGGCTGTTTGATGCCGGTTAGGCTTTAAGGATTTGGGGATTACTGGGGTGAACATTGGTAACCCCTCCCATGTATAGGTTAGTTTAGGTCGGTTTTGTTTTAGTTACCTTTTTCTTTTTTTCCAGTTTAACTTAGCTAGGGTGTGTATGCTCATTGGCCCCCCTTTTATTTCTGACCCAATTTTTTTTTTCTTTTGTTTAATTCCCCATCCCTCCCATCATTAGGTGGTTAGTAATATCAGTTCTCTTTCGTATTTGTTGTTGTGTCTGATTGAGTGTGTGTTTGTAGTGAGTGCATGGATTGTACGAATGTTTTATATATTTTTTTTTTAAGTCCCGCATTGATTTCGTCCAGTTAACTGATGTTTCTACCACAATTAGAGCTGTGGGGGTTTTACTACTAACAAAAATATTTTGTTTAGTTTCTTGTATATAGTTTTGTATTCATTGTAATTATTCATTGGGGTTTTTAGTTATTTTATTCCCCTCCCCCCACAGACAATGATTTGTATATATGGGGACTAGTTAGAACTTCATAGAGTCGCTGAGGAATTTTGGTGGATGTAGTAAGAATGGTATGTAATGGATTCGTTGTTTTGGTGAAAGGAACATTGTTTGCGTGTTTGGGTCAGTGATTGCGGCTAGCTAAGTTTAAAGTTAAGACAGAAGATGACCATCCTTACCCCCTTTCCCCATTTTTTGACCTTGTGCCACATTTGTACATTTAGTACAATAAATATTGACAAGGAAACAGAAGGAGGCAGCCATGTTGGCAGGTAAGTCACTTGACTTCTACATCTCCCCATTGCGGAAGCATATTGGCCGTTGGGGAGGAATTAATTCCCTATTGCCTGGCTGATTGTACGGGAGTAGTCGGGATAGCGCCCTGGGAATCCTGGTTCTTGATGGCTGTGATTGAGTAGGGCCCTGGGACGCTGGTTTATTTTGTAATGTAATGTCACCATTTCCCGAGTCTTTGGCAGATTGATGTGGTCTGCATGCATCCGTAATTGTCGGCTCAGGTGACACAGGCATGGCGCTTGGTATGGGGGTCTTGATTATGGGTGCTTCAAGTTTCCTTAGAAACCTACGGTTCCGCAGCGTTATTCTGCCTGATCCTGCAACTAATTCTATATTGACGGTTGGGAAGCGTCTCTACCATTCGCCCAGCTATGTCCCATCGACGGCTATTTGGGTTTTAAATGGAGACTGTGTCACCCTTATAAAGTGGGGATAGTGCATGTGCAGTACGGTTGTACTTCTCAATGAGGTCTGCATTGCGTTTGGATAATCTCTGTTCACGTTTTTGCGCTGAGGCTATCCATTCAGGGTGTGGTTTATATAAGTGTGGGTGCGATGGGATAAAATCTCGAAGACGTCTATGAAGCAGGAGTTGCGCTGGTGATAAGCCAATGCCTTGGATAGGGGTGTTTCTATATTGCAAGATTGCTTGTGCTGCCATGTTATTGTCCAAGGAACCCTGGTGTCCTGTGCAGTCTTTTATGAGTCTTTTTGCAGTCTTGACTGCCAATTCTGCACATCCGTTAGACTGGGGATAGGCCACTGATGAAATTCTTTGTTTAACAGCCCAGGTTTTTAGGAATTGTTGGAATGAGTAAGCTGAGAATGGCGGTCCACCATCTGTACTAAGTTCCTCAGGTGCACCATATGTTTGGAATATTTCTCTGCAGATGGATATCAACCTGGAAGCAACCGCTTGCCCTGGCTTGATGCGGTACAGAATGAGCCATCCAGTGAGCCTGTCTGCACAAGCAAGATATGTGAAGGATTTAACATAGAACAAATCCATTACAATCTGTTGAAATGGCCATTCAGGTGTAGGTGTCATTTGGATTGGTTCATGTGGTAGACTTGGGGCATTCCTTGAACATGTAATGCAATTATACCTGTAATTGCGAATTGAGGCATTCATTCCAGGACAGTAAACTGAGTCATTGGCATGCGCTTTCATGCCAACTACTCCTTGATGAGCCGAATGTAGGCATTTTAATATGTTCTTGCGCTGGGAGGTTGGTATCACTACTCTCCTGTCAAGTAGTATTAGGCCATTGGTCTTTATTCACCTATATATTTCTCCATAAATGACTCAAGTCAGTTTGACTTTGGCTACATTTGCCTACTTGTGTGCTAAACCACTGGCAAACTAGCTAATATTCAATATGGCGCTGCAAAACAGGATACGATGACTGGCAAGAGCTACTTATCAAAATTGGCATTCCCACTGACTCTGCCAAAACCTATGCTGAATCGTTTGTGAAAGAGAATATTACTAAGGATAGCCTCTCTATGATAGACCGGGAAATCCTTAAAGAACTAGGTGTCACAACCATGGGACATGCCCTAGCTATCCTTAAGCTATCAAAGGAGCAACCTTTGACATCAGACAGCTACACAAAGGCCCCTGCAGCCAAACTCCCCCAGCTCCATTCAGAGATGACATCACAGCAATTCCGAAAGTTCAGAATTGACTGGGAGGTATTTGTGCAAATGACTAACATGCCCCCTACACAGACCAACATCCATTTATACAACTGTGCTGACGAGACTGTGCAAACGTCGATTATCAATACATACCCCAAATTTTTCTTGGAAAAACCAAACAGACTCCTGAACATGTTGGAGGCATTAGTTACCCAAAAATCGAACCCTATGGTTCATAGATTGTCTTTTGCTTCGATTTCTCAGGGACCAGGTGAATCAATCCAGCAATTTGTTGTCCGCCTTAAGGGTACAGCACAGGATTGTGACTTTACATGTCCCATTTGCAGTCATGACCTATCTGACATCTATATCAAAGACCAGCTGGTCAGAGGCACAGCAAATGATGCTCTCCAAGCAGATTTACTAGCAAAGGCCAGCTCATTGAAGACCCTTGACCAAAACATCAACCATGCTGAGGCATTCGAGGCAGCACTGCGTGACCAAGCACGAATGGCAGGGACAACTGAAATGTCAGCATTGCGTGCATCAACCTATCGCAAAGAAAAAACAACACAAGTGAAAAAAAATCCCCCTCAATCCAGAAGCCCCAAAAAACTGATTATAAAACAAAACAAGTTGCGCTGTAGTGGATGTGGTAGCCACAAGCATGGCATCCCAGGAACCAGCACCCGCCAACAGGCATGTCCTGCCTGGAATCAGACCTGTGACTTGTGTGGCATCCAAGGTCATTTTTCAAAAGTTTGCCGATCAAGAAATCGCTCTAGTGAAGTGAGAGGCTTCCAAGACGATGAAGCTAACATGGACAGTTTGATTGCACATGTAGAGTTTGACAAGGAAACAGAGGGAGGCAGCCATGTTGGCAGGTAAGTCACTTGACTTCTACAATTCCCAATGACTAAAAAAACATTTTTCTTAAAGGACAATTTTAGCTTGTATAAAAGCCAGATTTCCGGGACCTGGCATTTTGACTTTCATGAATTGAGAAAAAAAGGATATGTAGGCAGCTCAGTTTAGAAAGTTCCAGGACTTTTCAAGGAGCTTTTAGGCTATTATTGTTTTCCCAGGGCTTTTAAAGGTTTTAAGGATCTCTATGAATTCTGTCCTTAGTTAAACTAAACTACTAGAAAAAAAAACCTTAGGATAAGTGCATTGACAAGGAAAAAGTGTATCAATAAATATTTTCTGAATGAAATAAATGCTTTGTTTTATCATTACGTTGCAGATTTACTGATGTACCTAATTTATGAGATTAAATAAACCCAACACTGAATTAAGTTCATTGACAAGGAAGGGGATTATGCTGAAAAAAAAAAAAAAAAAAAAAAAAAACTCACTTATTATAAAACGCAGATTATGTATGTATGTGTGTGTGTGTGCGCGTCTGTACGTTTATATATCAGATTTCCTACATTTTTCAACCGATTTCAACAAAACTTCACAGGACTATGTAAAATTACCTTGTGGTGGTTCTAACAGCACCAAAAATTGGAAAAACAATTGTTTTTGCACAAAATCAATTTGAAAACAATTAAGAGGCATCGCGAGAACGAAAGGGGGACAACTCATATTGAGTTATACTTATTATAAAACCCAGGTTGTTTGTTTGTGTGTGTGTGTGTGTGTGTGTGTGTGTTCGTTTATATATGGGAATCGAATTTCCTACATTTTTCAACCGATTTCAACAAAGCTTCACTTTTTTTTGGCAGGTAGTGTTTCTTATTGTCTTGCACACTTTTTTCTTTATTTTTACATTCAGAATGCTTTAAAAATTCCATTTACAAGACAATTGTTTATAATAAAATTCTATTCAATCGGTAGATTCATAATGATTGAAAACAATGTTTTTGTTTGAGTTTGGGTTTGACCAATTCATAAAAAAAAAAAAAAAAAAAAGAACTAATTAAGACATGTGTGTCTGTCAATCTTAAACAATAATCTTTGTCAGTTTTATTTTTCAGTCTTTATGATGGTCGATACTTGATCTATCTCTTACTGTTACATCCCCAGGCAACGCTGGGCTCTCCTGCTAGTTTTATATAAAATAAATGCTTTTTTTTTTCTTTCTTTCTTGTATATGTATGTAGTATAAAAAACACTAGTGCAGGTTTACAGATGAAGCAAAGTTAGAGGTCATTAGCTCCTGTGAAAGACAAACTTATTGACGTATGAAGACTTACTTGTCAAAACCACCAGTCAGGAGGGTCTGTGATTCTGCAGGGTGCCAATTCACACACTGAACCTGGTTGTGGGGAAGAGAAAGAATTTGTTAAGTTTTTTTATTTAAAAAATTTTTTTTTTTTATTACAGGTCCGGGAAGAGGGTGGGGGTGGCTTTGTTTAAAGATGAAAAGACCTTGGCCTGACCAATTATCAGAATTTTATCTTTTTTCTGGAGGAGGGACTTTTCAGCACCCACTCACATACATAGTAACACTAATATGAGTTATGTAGCACTTCTTTCTATCCCATTGGAATTTCCTTTGCACAAAAAAGAGAAAAATGTATATATTAGTGTTTACAAAACAATTGTATAATTCAGAAAAAAAAAAAAAAAAAAAGAAATATTAGACAGCTTCAATAAATAAAGAATAAAGTTAACCCCTAAACCAACATGCAGCTAATGCATACATGTGGTTAATGTTGTTAATATTCAATGTTTATTTTCATCATCATCTGAATATTATCTTTTGTGAATGTGACATGTTAACAAAATCAATATTAGTATCAGGTACAATAGTATTTAAAGTGCTGGTTCCAATCCATAAGGAAGGACTACAAAATTAGTTCACACTCCCCAATTTATAGAAGAAACACAAATGCATGCTGGGATTTCTTCCTAGCCAATAAGATGGTCTCAGTCTGACTTGTCTTGAAGTCAGAATGCTATGTGTGTTTATCTGAATTTGCTTTTGCATGTCAACCCCAATTCTTAGCTTGTAAACTTTCTGCCTTATTATTGTTGCTTTGTCTTGTATATATTCTTTATTTGCTCCATATTATTTTTTGTCCTGTTTTTTTTTTTTTTTTTTTTTCATTACAAACTTTGTCAGTTCTGTTTTTTTGGCAACTCTGCCATTTACATGGCCACTTACTCTACATGAAGCACTGTCAATTATTATTTTTTACCTCATATTTCTTTCTTCTTATTTCTCCTGTGTTTACACAGTCTTAAATTTGAGATACTGAAGCTGTGAGATGGTTAAACATTAATTCTAAGCAGAGAAAGGGTAAATTCCAAAATGAAATATAAACTGGAAGATAGATGAAAAGAGGGAATGGAAGACATTTTCCCTGGTAATGTGGAAGTGAAGAAACAGCAATCTGGGTTGCCTCACCCCTACGAATTAGAACAATGCATCAAGAGTTTGCTTTCCCCTCCCCTCAATCTATCAAAAATCTGGCATGCAGGTAAAATAAATTGGAAAATAGCTTTATCTCTTTTTTGGGAAATTAGAAAAACACATGTCATTGGCAAACAGAAGTAGATGGGAATTATATTTGTGTTAGCAAAAATGAATTGAGAAATGAAAACAGAATGAACTCGCTATGTGGGTTATGATTATAAAAATCGATCCATCATAACAGGCAGGTGATCTGGCTTATGTTTTCGCTCAGATGGTGACTGACCCAAGAAAAGAAAACAGTGTCTCTCTGTTGAGAATTTAGATAAACAAATATATTTTCATTGATGAAAACAAATTGTAAAATAATTTTTATTTATCACTCAAAAGGTTAAAATGAGAAGGTGATCTAGTTTGTGTTTTTTCACTGGACAAGAGAGCCCAGGAAAGGAGTCAGAGAAATTGAAATTAATGAGGAAAATAAACCATGCCATTTAAAAATTAGATTTGTCACAAAGACAGTTATGCCAACCCTGAGAAGTGGGCATAGTCAGAATACTGAGTAGGAAGAACAGAATTTAGCCCTGCCTGAGCAGAGTAGCAGTGAGAGATGTGAAGTGAAGCAGGTTGGAGTTAAGGGAAGAGCAATCTTTGTGACTATTCTCAAAGAAGATGGATAATTCTCCAAATTTGGAAAGTTGATTAAGAAAGCAGAAATAGGGAACAAAGAAAATGTTTATTAGAATTAACGAATTGGGGAATGACCGAATCTCCAGCAACCTTTCGCCTCATACCAGTTTTGGGCCAAAATGCATATAAGCAGATGATTTGGGGAGCTCAGAGACTTTGGGCGGAGATCCCGCATTGAGTGCCTTTGTAATTCGCACTAGCTGCCAACTAGATTTCCTGATTCCAAGAACTTTGAACCCAGCTTCAGAAGTTTAGACAAGTCCCAGTGTCCCTATAGAGATTGATGTGAGAAGGGTTAATTTTTGTTGTACCAAGAGCTATATAAACCAATTGAAGAATCTAGTTTTACTTTTTGTCGTGAAGATATTTTTCTTCCTTAATGTAGCACCTGCAATGGCTTGAACCAGTGCTGCTGTTACAATGGCATTTAATCTGATACTGCTCTGAGATCAAGAACACAATGTGGGCAGAGTTGGTGTGGACCAAAGTGGCTAATGACCAAAAACCAGCACAGAGTTAGCCCCATATTTAAAATGTCATCGGACCCCAGGACCAAACCACAAAATATGGTTAGGGTGTAGGCCGCAACCAAAAGGGGGTTATATTAAATTGGTGCTTGTGACCAAGGATGTGACCCTGTTGGTAGATGGTAGTATAAACAGTCCAAGTTTTTTAGATGAAACATTGTGAATTATTAATTTTTGACTAGTATTTCTTTTATGTTATTTCACTTGCTTTTTTATTATAGAATGATAATAGATAAAATTTGTGTTGAAATATTTTTTCTTTTTCAGTGGGTAGGGAAATAGATAAAAGCAAATGTCTTACTTTGTCTTCATGCTTCCTGATTGAGGCAACAGCTTTCGCTTCTGACAAATCCCACAAACCTACTGTACAGTCAGCAGAAGCACTGGCCAATACATTCCTAAAAAAAAAAAAAAAAAAAAAAAAAAAAAAAAAAAAAAATGCAAGGCGAGTTAACGTATCGATTAATATTTGCATATAAAAGAAAAGGGAGGGCAGAGTTTTTTTTTTGATTATTTATACAAACCTTGCATTTTGGTTCCATGACAAATCGATCACAGAATCTGTGTGGCCAAGAACGGATCCTTTCTAAAAAAGAAAGAAAAATTAATTCGAATTAATATTGAATGCAATAAAGAATTTAGAAAATAACTGGTTAATGGTCATGGCGAAATTAGGTGTTTCTAGACAGGGAATAGTCAGCATCCATTGACCAAACAATGTTAATGTTGGCTGCAATTTAGAAATTCTTTCTCTTATTAAAGTTTTTTCCCAGAAAACAGGCTTCTCAAGTTCACTGTTATCATTCTGATGGGATTTTTTTTTCTAACCTTTTGTTTAAAGTTGTGTAGAAGTCAACACTTTTCATTATATCCTCTTCCAGTTACATGTGCTACCCATATTGCTGCTGTTGGAAATTTTCAAGTGTTATGGTTTTTGTTATTCTTTGTGAGTCTGTAGCAAAAGTCTATAAGATCTAATGAGGAATATTTCTTTAAAATTTGCAGGATTCATTTGCTTGAAGCCATTTTTAATCATTGACCTGATTGATTGGTGGATGGATTCATTTTCTATGGTTGACCCCCCCCACCCCGTAGGTAATTTAAAGTCAGAAAATATTTTTAGATTGTAAGAATTTAACCCATAGTTGGGGGAGAAGGGATGGATTCATATCTTTCCCAAGGGTATTTACACACAAATGTATATAATGAACCCAACTAGAATTGAAACTTGGCTCTTCGCTTAACAATTCCAAGTCATTATCTCCATACATCACCTGCACATCCAATCTGACAGTTCCTAGAATTCACAAGTGGTAACCCATCTAGTTACTGACCAGGCCCAATGTTGCTTTAACTGGTGTTAAGCCTATCATTGATCTGAGAAAATGGTTGTATATAGCTGCTGGTTTAAATATTTCATGAGTTGGATGCAATGCATGACAGCCATATGAGAGTCTAGATCTGATGAGGCTATTTAAGAACACAACTTCAATTGGTCGTATAGAGATGATAGTTTAGACATTTCCGAATGAGTTGGATGCAATGCATGACAGCCATATGAATGAGTAGATTTGATGAGGCTAGTTAGGAACATGACTCTAAATGTTATGGTTTTGTAGCATCTTGAGATATTGGACGAAACTATGACTGGTGCTGCCTACCTACATTTCAAAGTAGCACATTTGTAGCATTGCACCATATGTAGCTGAAAATGGTGCCACATCAATGGTTTAGCAAAACGATATCCAGGACCATTACAATTGCAGTGGACTCAATCTTCACAATAAGTTAAAAAGGCCGCCTTGTCAAATATCGATGATTTGAAACCTGGTCTCGCTAACTTTTTTCATGAATTTGATCCCAGATGCAATCAAGAAAGAAGAAATTATATTCACCTTTTTATTCTTTTGTTGACTCTTTTTGTTCCCCAGAACCATGACAGCCTCAAGGGAATTCATTAAATCCACATCCCAAATGTCAATTGTTGATGCCATTGAACCAACAGCCACAAAATTGCCTGAAAACAAACATCAGAAATTAAATTGAAACTATTTTTGTTTTTATTGTAAAACATTTTTTGTATACATCAGTGGCTATTAAAAATTTCAGATTCCTTAATGTCTTTTTTATCTTCTTTTATAGACAAAGAAAACAATTCTATAGTTTGAAAGAGGAAAAACAAAAAGGTGAGAAAACAAAGATGACTCCAACACAATTTCTAGCTTGATATCTTGGTAATTTTACTAAATATACAAATAAATGAGGTACCACCACAAATTTGCTAAAATATTAGCATACTATAATGAAAAAATACTCAAAACATAATGAAAACACAGTTTTATTGTCAAAACCTTTGTTATTATTAAGAGGAAAGATCAAAGTATTTTTTTTTAATATTTAAATATTTTAATCCTTTTTAGAATCCAAAGCAGAACTCTTTGGAGAATTTAAATCAATTTTTGTAAAATCGAATCTTACTGAAAATCTTCTCTGAATCATAAAATGAAAAATGCAATAAAACTAAGACATTATTTAATTAGAAAAGCTTTTAATTGCTTTTATAAATTAGATAAAGACAATATTTTCTTAAGAAAAAAATTTTTTTCTATGGAAAATGAATTTTTACAAAATTTGTTTTGTTTTACAATTTTAATTAGAAAAATTTATAATATTTTAAAATCTTTAAAAATTCAGTTTTAATAGTGTAACTCTTAGGAAATATTGTTATTAAGTAAAACTATGTTTAAATTGTATATTGTAAAACTTATTACAATCTGAAGACCCTGAATATTTTTAAAAGCTTCAAAGAAAAAATTTTCATGAATAAAAATTCATTTTAAATGTTAGGTATTGCATTTTAAAATACTACTGTAAAGATGAGCTATGAATGCCAAAGTCTAGAATAAGAAAATGCAGAAATAAGACACTTGAGAAATATATTTTCCTTACTCAAAGAAAGAGTGTCAGTAAAAACCCATTACAAAAACTTTATTTGACTTAAAATGTGCATACATGTTGCTAGGTTTGATAACCACAATGCCGTCTATTTTTATCTGGAAGAGTTACAATTCAAGGGGAATAACTCGTTCCGAACTATGTATATTTATACAAAAAGGTAATTATGGAAGTTATCTCTTTCTTATCTGTCCTTTTGTCTTGAAGGCAAAAGGACAGATATTTTACCTGGTTTGTCATCAGAGGGATCAAAATCCAGCCACTCGACAGCCAAAGGAAAGGAAGGCAGAATGATATCATGGTGAACAAACAAACAATTTCCTGGTTCATCATAAACTGAAAATAAGAAAAGAAAAAATATAAAACATGGTAATAAACATGAGGGAGAGTGCAATACTAAAATCTGAAGACACATTGGGATAGCAAAAAATGCCTACTAAAAGCTAAGCAAAGTATTAAGAAGCAGGAAAATTAAAAAAAAAAAAGTAGGCTACTGAACTGCTACACGAGTCATTTTAACATTATTATGCATTACAAAGGACAGGAAGTTGCAGATGAGAAGACTTGAAGCAACAGAAATGTGATCTTACAGGAGGATGCTGAGAATACCATGGACCGAATATTTTAGCAATGATGAAGTTTTAGGGAAAATGGAAACAAAAAAGACACTTTGACATAACATCAGAAAGAGATAATTGAAATTTCTAGCATACATAATGAGAAAAAAATGAAGGCTTATTTAATAACCACAAGATAGATTGAATGCAAGAGGGACAGAAGAAATCAATGTATGATAGTGAGTTTAAGTAAATAAGGTTTAGGAGAGATAACTAAAAGACTAAATTTACTAAGAGCTATAAAGGACAAGAAATTGTGGAGAGCCATGATCACCAATGCCCTGAAGGGACACAGCACTAAGAAGTAGTAGTACAATAAATCTTTAGGAGTGTCACTTTATCAGAGTGATAAAAGTAGACATCTGGAAAAAAATAATAATGAGGTAGCTGAAATTTCTAGGGGACATAAGGAAGGAGGGCTTGGAAAATTTGATACTCACAAGATAGATTGAAGGCAAGAGATACAAAAGAAAACAATGCATAACCTACCTGGTGAGTTTGAGTAAATGGATGGTGGAACAAGGTTTAGAATAGATAACAAAAAGACTAAATTTATTAAGAGCTACAGGAAACTGTGGAGAGCCACAATTGCCAACGTCTAGAAGGGACATGTCACATAGAAGAAAATTCCAGTGAGAATGATATGTAATTCTTTTTTTGTAGCCATGCAGCTCAGGTATTAATGGTTGTGCTTGCAAGTCATTGTGACTAAGGGTTTGAGCATACCAGCCTTGTTCAACAAAAGATCCCGCTTGATTGTATACTCTCTCCCAGAAACTGTAACTAAGTTGCAATATAAACCACAACTCTATGGGTGTTAAAGAAAGAAAAATGTGTTTGAATAGATTAGCTAGTCACCATCACACACAAAGATACACTGAAGAAGATTGGAGAATTTTTCAGGTGAGACGCATTTATTTCAAAACAATACAAAACTCTGATCACTTTTAAAGTAGGACCCTCTGACTTCTGTATTTTGATTGTAGCACCACAGCTGAAGGCTCCCCTTGTAGTTCCCCAAGTTAAAATGTCCAGGGCCGTCATAACAGCCTCTTTGACCCGACCCTCAATTAAAAAAAGAGTTAATGTTGTGATTGTGAAGTTTTTCATCCTCAGAAGTGTTAAAGTATTTTTTTTTATTGCCACCTTTATGAGGATGGTACCATTGTTGAAGTTTCTGACCAGTCTTTTTGGGGGGTGATCATCAGAGAGATGAATCTTTGGATGATAGACAGAAACAGTTTAGTTAGAGGAAGTCTTTCTCTTGAGCAATATTATAAATTTGGGAAGTTTTCTGTGTTTTTTTGTGGCTCGAGTTAGAAAAAAAAAATAAGGTGGGGAAAAAAAGAGAAAATCATGGCATAAAGAGGAAAGAAAACTGTATTAAGAAAAAAAACTTCAAATTCATTTTTTATGACACTCAAATTACTTCATCCCATATGAAATATTTAAAGTACCTGAAGCCAAAACAAACAAGACTGAATGAAAAAGCAAGGAGTACTTACTACAAACTTCCAAATGCCAATAAGACTAAATGCTTACCATAAAATTCCAAGAGACAAGAATCCTTTTGTGAACACCCAACAGCAAGTAAATTGTCTGTGGCTTGAATTTCAAAGTCTTCTTCATCACTGTCTTCCTGGCAAGAGAAAAGAAAATGATTTTTTTTCTTAAATCTTGTACATAACATTTTATCACAAGCTGTTTATGCAAACGATGATATCATAGATAGGATTTATTAATTGCTGGTAATATTTTTGTCAGAGGTCATATTGATAAAATATCCCCTAAGGCAATCACTGCTTCCATCACCATTGTCTTTATTTGATTACTAGCATGGATAAGACAAGAAGAGAATAGAGGCTACTCAAAGACTAAACTCATGTGAACAAACTGATTTTTGGAAATGTCTACTGAATTTGGCACAATAGACTTGGAAAAAAAAAAAAAAAAAAAAAAAAAAAAAAAATCGACAGCACCCCTTAAAAATTATTATTTAATCAAATTTTCTCATTGATTTATAAAAACCAAAAAAATTGTTTCATAAAAGTTAGGGGTGGGTCTAGTTTGCAATATAAATTACCCCCCACCCCACAAAACATATGCTAATAACACAGGATTTCTTAAAATCTAAAAAGATAAATTTTTTTTTAAATTTGCAATCTGGAGGGCCTAGTTTATAGTGATAAGAAAAAAGTACCCTAGATGACAAATTACAAACAAAGCAATTAGAACTTTAATAAAACCTAAATATATGAAAGCGAATTTATGCTTCTTTGTTCCTGAAAAATGACAACAAAAATAATAAAATACTATTTATTAGATTGTCTATTGGAATCTTTGGGAAAACATTAGCTAATTGCCAATTGATTTGAACTTTCTAAAATGGCAAGATTTAACTTTTTGTTGGTTCACATATTTTAATAATTTAGTAAATGTTTATAAATCAATGAGTAAATAATTGTTTTCACATTTATATCTTTATAAATTGGTAAATGATAAATATTGCATTGCATTAGTTTTAATAAAATTGTATTAGATTTTTAGAATGTTGTAAATAATCTAATAAATAGTGTTAAATATTTTTGTTGTAAATTCCCAAGAATGTATAAATCCACTTTCATTACATGTTTAGGTTTTATCCAAACTCTAATAGTGACCTTAAAAAAAAAAAAAAAAAAAAAAATAGAACATCGCTGAGAAGCAAAGGGAGTTAAAATAACATCGCTGTCAAGGGAAGAAACGCCCTTCTGATGCCATTTTTATTTTTTTTTTTACACGCATGGATGTTTAAGTTTGCTAATTAAAAAAAAATTTTTTTTTCTTAAATTAAATAATATGAGGCTATTTTGTTTTGGGTTCCACAGTGGGGCCAATTTACAGTGATAAAATCATTAAGTGAATAAAGAGACATCACAAAAAATTTTTCTGATCCCAAGTAGTTATGCAAAAAACAAAAACAAAACAATCCACTTACAGGATCATCTTTCGACAAATATGGGTCCTCATCATTATCAGCATAATAAACTATGTTACCGATTCCTTGTTGGAAATTGACATCTGTAAAAGTGGGGAAAAAAGAAAGCAATATGTCAATAGTATATAATAGCAATAAAACTAGGCACTTTTTTGCGGAAAACAGCATAGTGTAATGAAAAAGGTCACAAACTTAATTAAAAGGAAGTTTTATCGTCAAAATGTTTGTTATTATTAATATGAAATGTTCTTTCATCTTAATAATAACATAAACATTTTTTTTTATTCTTTTTTTAAATTTTTTAATCCTTTCTAATACGTTTAAAATTTTGGTTAAAATCTTTTGTTTATGTCAGCATATGGCTATATAATAACATTGACGTTTTTGTGCTTTATTTCAGTTGAAAACATACATTGATTGGAAATTCTTGTCAAAATCAAATAATTGTCCGATTTTAATGAGATTTTCAGGTCTTATTTACAAAGGAATGAAATTATTTTTTAAATGTTTTTTTTTTTTTTTTTTAATAGAAAATTTTGGTAAAAAATATTTTTTTCAAAATGTTACCTCCACCTTACTTAATTTCATGAAATTTTGCACGAAACCTTTCTATTTACTGAATTATTTATTTTTTTGTTAAAAGTAGGAGTCTTTGGAGATTGTAAATCACCTACTTTTTTTTTTTTCAAATTTGAGCTATCTAAACAAAAATCTGCTCTGAATTGAAAAATAATGAATCCAATAAAACTATGACATTATTTAATTAGAAAAGCTTTTAATTGCTTTTGTAAATAATTAATATTAAGGACATTATTGCCTGAAGAAATAAAATTTTTCTGATGAATAATGAATTTTTACAAGAATTTTTTCATTTTTTTAAAAAATTTTAATTATAATAATTTATAATAGTTTAAAATCGTGTAAAATTCTGTATTGGGTTATTTCCTGGAGGTGAAATAGTAATTAAGTGGAAACAAAATTTACAAATTCAAAATTGAAAAAAAATGAATCAACTTAGTTGAGCTATTCTATTTCTAAAATAATTTTTTATTTTGTATTTTTTTTTTACTTAATATATTCCTTATTTTCATGTATGGTAGACTGAAATTGCCATTATTATGATCTAAAAAGTTTTGTCCCTTTATTAGGTCGCTTCAGTTACGTTTCAACAGGTTTTCAAAATTTCCATTTAGCTTCAAAAGTTTAAAACTAAATTTTACTTTTTTCAATTACTATTTCGCTAAATATTTTATTTTATGTATTTACATTAATGTTGGTCAGACTTCAATTGAATAATCATGGTATTTCATTTATTATTAAATTATAAAAATGATTGAAGAAAAATTTTTTTTTTTTTTTTTTAATTTTTGTATTTTGAAAGGTAAATAAAAGTCAATAAAATATTAAATAATTGCAGAAAATATGTTCATTTGTAAAAGTTAGTAGGTAGTTAAAAAAAAAAAAAAAGAAAAAGAAAAATGCGTTCACTTAGATTTCTGAAAATTAAGTCAATTAGAGTTATCCATAGTAGCTGTCGTCTCTTCGTCAATCAGCAGTCCATCAAACCTCGGATCAGATGAACAGGACCAATCATTAATAATTGATTGTATATTACTGTTTTATGCTACAAGTAAGTAATATTTATTTCAAATCAGATTAATTTAACTTTAAATATTCTAATTTTACTCAAATAACGTGTCAGAAATAGAAGAATATATTTTTTTTAAATAATTTTAAACTTTTTTGTTTACAAATTTCTTAAAATTAAGAAAATGGCCGCTTTTAAGAAAATTTTAAGAAATCGAAATTAAATTTGACATTCCAATCTATATAATTTCTATCTGAAATACACCAGAATATTTTACTTAATGGAAATAATAAATATAATCATTAATCTTTCAATTAAAGCTAAAATGAAATTTTCAAGAAAGCCTTTTCATTTTTAGAATTTAATTTTAAACCTTAGGTATCGAAAATTTATGCCGAAAAAGCGGATGTGCCTAAATAAAACAGTAAAACGTAACCATATTAATTTAAAATGTTTACAAGGGTAGGTAACTTGGAAATTATAAAATTGGAGTTGTCTCCCCTTATCTACTCAGGATATATTCCTGGTTCTATTTGTGTAAAAAATCAAAACGTAGAAAGTTACGGAAGATAATTTTCAAAAGAACAGTTCAGATATAAAAGGTTATGCATCATTTAAAACTGACACCAGTCAATTCAATTTTTATTTATTTATTTACTATAATGAATAATTTATCCATAAATTAGTCACTGAAAGCGCCATTTGCATAATGTTGCCTAATCTTGAGGTGGAAACTTAACAAGTATAAAGCTGAAGTAGAATTTAGAAGTAACTGGAAACCCAATCCTAAACAGGAAACAAGAAATAAACCACTCATCATCTCCTTGCCTTTTGTAATCATTGGGAGGATCCGAATGCAGAAGCCATATTGAATCTCCTCCACATCGTTCTATCAATGGCAGCCATCAGCAATTCTGGTATAGTCATACTTATCCATTGTTAGACATTGCCCAACCAGTTTTTGCATTGGTGTCCTCTAGGTCCACCTTCAACTGTGTCTTGCATATGCTACCAACCCCTACTCCTCTTCAAAAGATTGGGGAGGAGTGTGAACCAGACGATAGGCAAACCCATCTACTCCTATTTAAGGAAAAAAGTTTAGAAAAGTGGTGCTCAACCTTTTTTTTCCATGGACCCCTTTTACTCTTAATTTTTTTTAGTAGTTCCCCATTTAATGAAAAAAAAAAAAAAAAAAAAAAAAAAAAGAAAAAAGAAAAAAAGCTTACTTTATTTTTTTTACTAATAGATAAATTTAGGAATAGTATTATAGAAATAGTAAATGTCTATGCTTTATTTTGAAGTAAAACTAATTTAATGAAAATAAACTTGTATTTAACAACTAAATTCAAGAGAACATTTATCTAAGCTAGTAAAATAACTCATGATAAATCATTTTAAAATATATGAGTAATTAATAAATTAACAAAAAGTGAAGATTTATTCAATGCCATTGCTGTGGTTGATGTTGCTCTGTGAGTTTTTTTTTTTATATTCAGCTCCATCACCGTCAATGATAGTCGAAGATCACCCCTTTTCACAATGTCGAGTCTATTAATACATTAATTTATATTAATATTTTATTAAGATTAATATTATTATTTATTATTAATATATAAAATTAATTGATATAATAAATTTATAATCTTTATATAATTTTCCTTTACATATATAATCCTTACTTTATATATATATCCTCAGTTTTTATTCAACTTTTACAATCAAAACAACCATTAGAGTAAAGGGATGCTAACTTATTTTACTTGATCTCATTTTCTGCAAAACTCATTTTATACTAGACCCCCCACCCATAACTAGTCAATGAAAAAAAAATAGCTTTTTACTAATCAATAAGTTCAGGAATAGTATTATAAAAATAGTAACTGTATATGCTTTATTTTAAAGTAAATCTAATTTAATGAAAATAAACTTGTATTAACAATTAAATTCTATGGAATATTTATGTACACTCATAAAATCGCTCATAATAAACCATTTAAAAATATACGAGTAATTAATAAATTAAAAAGTGCAGATTTATTCAATGAAATTGCTGTAGTTGATGCTGTTCTGGGAGTTTTTTTTATATTTGGCACCATCAATGTCAATGATAGCTGAAGATCAACCCTATTCATAATGTCGAGTCTATTGCTATTATTATTATTAATATATTAAATTAATTTATATTATAAATTATAATCTTTCCTTTATATATATATATATATATATATATATATAGATAGATAAATAATCCTTCTTTTATATATCCTTCTCAGCTTTTATTCAACTTTTAAAATCAAAATATCCAGTGGAGTAAAAGGGACACTAACTTACATCACAATCTCATTTTCTGCTAGTTTTAGACTTGTTTTTTTTATTTTTAGTATTTTAATACAATGTAGAAATTCCAATTCTCAGTTGTAACAACTGTTCCAAAGTGAAATTGTTCTACAGACCACTAAAATGTTACCATAGATCCTCAATTTGCTATTTTTTGCGTGGACCAGCAGAAAAGTTACATAGACCCTAGTTGAGAACCACTGCTTTAGAAGTATAGGACTGAAGTAGAAATTAGAAGGAACTGGAAACCCAATCAGGAAATAAAGGATAAACCTCTACACCTGTTCAATAAAACAAGGAGGAGTGTGAACCTGTTTACACTTATCATGGAAAAAAAAAAAAAAAAAATTTCAGAGTTTAGTCAGAGATGACAGAAACATAGAATTGAAGTAAAATTTAGAAGGAATTGGAAACTCAATCCTAAACAGAAAACAAGAGATGATGACAATAGTGTAAATAATGTAAATTAATGTTAATGGTAGAACATTTGCTGTTGATAGGAAACCACTGATTGAAGGAATCTAGCTTAAAATATCTACCTTCATCATCATAGTCATCCAACCCATATTTATCTATGATATCAGCATCATCTAGATCCATATCGGAATCATCTAATTTTCGTTTTGTCACTTTTTCATTAGATGAACTGCTTCCTTCCCCAGATGTTGAGGGACCAACCTCAGAAGGTGATCCTTTAGTTTGTTTTTTGTCCGCAATCACATCTACTTCAGCCTCTTCATCTGTGCTTTCCCCGTTCTCCTCATCTTCATGTTCTTTGATCTCTCTGCAGCAAATTAAAAAAAAAAATCAATTTATCTTAAAGTTGAGGTGTTTAGGCCTTTTGTATTTGACATTATTATGAAAGGGTTCTACTGTATCAAAAGGATTCAATTTTAATTAAGGGATAAAAAAATGGACATAATTAAAACATGGACTCTCAAAGGAGAAACAATGGATAGCATTAAAAACAAAATTCTGCTAAGTTAAATAAAGTTTTTAAATATCTTTTTTCTTTTGGTTCTTAACTCCATGTTAAAAAGGTCCACTTTACACCATAAAATTCTGCATCATTAACAAAATCTTTATATGATACCCCCCCTCTCTCTCATATAACACACATATATACACATTCACACAATGGAGTAATGGATAGCAGCTCGGATTGAGGAATCAGAGAGCCAAGTTTAAATTCCAGTCGAATCCATTTCATTCACTGATGTGCTAATACCATTGGGAAAGGTATGAATCCTCCTCTTCTCCTTCCAGCTATGGTAAAATAGCAGTACAGACCAAGTACTATAGCCTTGGATGGCAACTGGTCTAGGAGAAGGACAACTTGGAAGTAAAAACCTGTGGAGGGTTGTTTGGGGACCTTGTGACACATGGTGCACCAGGTCTCTGTATTCAGCCTTTCAAGAAGTGTTTTTGGCTCTCCACAAAGCCTTCACCAGTGTAATCAAATCATATGTGGGGGAGTCTGGCTGTAGGTTCCTAGACACTCATATGCCGAAAACGACGGGAGAGTCCATTATTTTATATATATATATATATATATATTAGAGATGGGCGGTTTAACCGAAAAAATGACTTTTTAAGGTTCCACCTTCACACCATGAAACTGCATCAAAATTTTTTACAAAACCGAAATCATAGGGTTTTTTTTTTTTTTTTTTAAGTGCTATCACTATTGAGTGACCATATCCAAAGAAACACTATTTAAAAAGACTTTCAGATGTTAATAAAATTAAATTTTATCAACATTTATACAATTATTGTAAGAGAGAAAGATGGAACAAAGATATCTGTTTACAAATGAAAAAAAAAAAAAGGCAATACAACATGTCTGAAAGTGAAATCTATGTTTCAATTTTCAAAAAAAGAAAAGAAATAAATTTGTGGTATGAATATTTTTAAGATTGGACCAGAAATACACGAGATATTGCGAGTTGAACGGACTAAGTTGCAAATTTATCAATATCAAACGAAATCAGATATCGACTGGAAATGCTATCATTACACAAGAAAATGAATGGTTTCCTTAAAAAGCAAGAAATACCAAATTAACAACTGAAACACCAAATTGAAAACTGCAGTATCAAGAAAAAAAAGAAAAAAAAAAAAAAAATGGAAACCAATACTGAAACATAAATTGCCAAACCGCCCAACTCTTATATAAAAGCAGCACCCAAAAGAATTTGCTAAGATTGCACATGGGGGTTGGGAAGAAGAAGAGTGCTCTATGCCATATTAAATGGCAGAGCTTTATTACATTTTAAATCAAATGCATGTGTGTGTGTGTGCGTGCATAAAATACATGTATATATACACACAGTATTTATAAGGGATAATAAAGACCCTTATATGTGTGTGTGTGTGTGTGTGTGTGTGTGTGTGTGTGTAATTATTTAGTTGGCATATAGGAGCACAAAGGTTTTTTGGGGAAATCACAAAAGTTTTGGCTGATACTTCAGCTTTTGTCAGTGGTTGATACTGAAGAGGTTTTATTGGGTGGCTACAGGGCTTGGTTTTATATTGAGTAGTTAATCTTTTTAACTGTATCATGTGCCCATACACACATGTATAGGCATACATGTGTGTGTATGTATATATATATATATATATATATATATATATATATATATATATATATAAAAAAAATGTAAAACCAAATGTGAAAATTGTTTTTGTGACACATTTCATCCTTTAAGACTTCAGACTAAATTTCTAATGTTGGTGCAACTACATATGCACACAAATAAGCAACACTGAGAATTTTAAATTTTGTTTAATTTGGTAGCCAATTGCTCTCCGTAGATTCTGGTCATATTTCATAAAAACCAAGAATGTTTTTTGCCTACTTCTGCAAGATGGATCATGGATTCACCACTTTGACCTCAAAATCAAACCAAAATATAGTCCAAAAGAAATGGAAGCATGGGGATCCCATATCAATACTGCTGGCAAGGTGAGACTCAGAGTCTACTGAAACCAAAGCCAAAACAATGTGGTACCAATGGATTTCC
This sequence comes from Acanthosepion lycidas, assembly GCA_963932145.1. Classification (NCBI taxonomy): domain Eukaryota; kingdom Metazoa; phylum Mollusca; class Cephalopoda; order Sepiida; family Sepiidae; genus Acanthosepion; species Acanthosepion lycidas. The sequence goes on from OZ010584.1 coordinate 12,110,215, forward strand.
TGGCTAAAATTGATTTGTTTTCTACAGATTATCAACCCTTTAAAGCCAGAAAATTTTTAGTTTGTAAGATTTTTTTTTGAGAGAGAGAATAATGACTTAGTTATACAAGTCCTACTAATTAACACATAGCTGGGGAGAGAAGCAGTGGTTTCATATCTTTTCTAAGGATATTTGCATGTAAGTGAATATAACAAACCCAACTGGAATTGGAACTTGACTCTCTGATTAACAATTCTGAGCCATTATCCATTACACCATCCAGGCTTACAGCACCTGGTATCGCTCAAGTGGTCCACCATTTAGATATTGACCAGGCTAAACATTGCTTAATTTCAGTGATAGCACAGGAACTGGTGTTTCAATGTGATACGGCTGTAAGCCACCTAGTTAAAAGTATCACAATAACTAGGGATTCTTATGCAATACCACAGATGAAATTATGGCATATGTTTTATACTTAATAATAAACATTTTTATACTTAATACTAACACTTAATAATAAACATTTTTATACTTAATACTAACAATGTCAGGAAGATTTAAAAATTTACATCAACATAAAAAATTAAATCCAATACAAACTCTTTTGTCTCTTCAATAATTCGACGCAGTATTTCCTTGTCAAGCTGTACCTGTGAAAAAGAAGGAAAATTATCAAAATTTTAATTTACTTTAATAAAAATTTTTTTTTACTTAGCCCCCACCCTCAGGTTACAGAAAAAAAAAAAGCAAAGAAAATGTGCACTGGTGTCAAATGGGTTAAACTTGTGGATTTTAATAGTTAGAAGAAAAAATAAAAATGCACATAAAAAAAATGAACTGAGAATGCTAAGCATAATCTATGCTATAATGGAAAAAGAAGGAAAAAGAAACAGTTAAGAAGAAATTTAAAAAAAAAGACGATGCAGCGAGAATGGGATAAAAAAAAAAAAAAGGTGTTACATGAATTTGTCCCTGATAAAGAAAAGTCCATGTTACCGTGATAAATGGATTCCATAAATGTGTTAAATTAGAGGAACTTTATACATTTACCGAATCCGTTGGAGTCAGTATAGTTTTGCCGACTCCAGGATCCCTTATTTGCTTCCGACTCTGGGACTCCACAGCCCTGGCTCCTACTTCTAAAAATTCACACCATGAATTAAAAATATACATGGAACTATAAATTAGAATAATTTGTAGAGATATTTGTCAGTTCAGTTATGTCTCCTCAATCAAGTGATTCCGTTATCTTTACTGTATAACTAACATTATTATAATGACATCAGAAGCCTTTTAAAGTTCATTAGATGGCAGGGAAGAAAAACAAAAAGAAAAATGATACTTTCAGTGACTTGGACTTGCTAGTACAGTGTAACCCGGATATAAGAGAGTTGTCGGGACCGGGGAATAAGTCTCTTATATCCGGGTTTGGTCTATTTTATATATAATTAACACAGGCTCTAATTTGGGACCAGAGAAAATCTCTCTCATATCCGCGTTACACTGTATCATAAGCTATTAAATCTGCAAATATTTTCTTTTTCCAAAGATTACCTGGCTAATTATATGGAACGTTTTACCACTTGTAGTGTCTTAGCATATGGGAAATACTTAAAAAAAAAAAATAAAAAAAAAAAATCAAAAAATCAAACCATAAATAAAAAATATATGGGAGCTCATAAATTAGAAACTTTATTAGACAAAAATACTATCAGCATGAGAATTTTTAGTGGTCCTGAAAAGGACATTTTTTTAATTTCCAGGGACATAATTCAGAATTTTATTTTTTTTGATCATATGTAGAATAACAACAAATCAAACTATTGCAAAATAAATAAATAAAATAAATAATGTTCGCAATCTAAAATAAAATAAAACCTTACATTTTTTGATTCTCAAAAAATCTTTATTTTATTGACTTTGTCAGTAACGACCAAGATATAAAATGGTTTGTACCTCCATGAGATTGTTAAAAAAGAGTGTAGCATGATGAAAAAGACACCAAGCTTGATGAAAATAAAACTTTATCATCTAAATGTTTGTTGTTATTAAATAGAAAGATCAAAGTATTTTGGGGGTATTTTTTTTTTAATTGTTTCTAGCACATCCAAAATTTTCATTAAAAATCTCGTTTTTTTTGATTCAGCAAAACTGACAGATAATCAATCATATCAACCCATCTTTCTCCATTTAAAAAAAAAAAAAAAAAAAAAAAAAAAATGAAAATTTAATTTCAGTTTGAATTAATTATAATTTTTTCAAAACTTATTTTAAGAAAATCAGAAATTATGTTTATTTAAAATATTTTGAAACATGCATTACTTAGTTTCTGCACTGAAAAGATGTAGTTTGAAAATAAAACAAAGCAGGTCATAACATTTCACCATGTGTTGACAGCTTACATGAGGATAAGAAGTGAAATTTAGATTTAAGTGAACAAATTATTTACCTCGTTATTTTTAAGGAGAACTTTCAGCACTCTAAATTTCTTTTTGTACTTTCACCTTTACGTTTACAATGCTTTATGGAAAATATATTATAAAGAAATTAAAATAAGACTGTTGAGAGTGAGATTAAATTTCATAAGAAAGGTATCTAATTAATTTATAGGTACCTTTCTTATGAAACTTTATCAGAAGTGTACATAAAATTTTATGTACATTTATTACATTTTGCTGTGTTATTTGTATTAGGTTGGTGCAAAAATAATGACGTAATAATGTCGTTTTTTTGACGTTAAAAATACGTCAAAAAACGACATTATTTTTGCACCAACATAATATTTCAATTCATTTTATTATTAATTTTGATACGTCATTTATGGAAAAATATCATAAATGATATAATATAAAAATAAGATCATATAAATTTCATAACATGATACTGATACTTGTAGGTACCCTTCACAGTTGAAATTGAAAAATCAAATTAACTTCTCCACATGTGTTTTGCAAAGATAAAAGCCTTAACAGCAGAAGACAATGCTTAACTCAAATAACACAACTTAATTGTATTCTTGCTGGTCTTCTGTATTTTATAATTACAGCCGCATTATAAACACAAAATTACATTTCTTAATTACTGTGGGTCTTCTGATTGGTCGAAATTATACAATTACAATGCGCCAAAAAAAAAAAAAATCTATCTCAGAAGGACATTTACGAAACTGAATGTGGATTTTAACTAATTTCATAATATTTTAACAACTTAAATGTAAAAATTTATTATAAATTAAAGAAATAACAAATAATTGTATTAAAAATTCATTTTTCAGTAAAAAAATTTTTTGCTTTCAGAAAATATTGTCCATATTCATAAAAACAACTAAAAGCATTTGAAATTCAATAATATCTTTGTTTTATTAAGTTTTGTATATTACGATTCAGAGCTTATTTTCTGGTAGGGGAGTCTAATTAAAATATATGTGTGTGTGTGTGTGTGTGTGTGTGTGTGATTTGCTTTCCTCAAACTGAATGCAATTGAATTTCTAGAGTTTTCATAAAATTAGTTAGGAGGGGGTAATAAATATTAAAAAAAAATTTGCCCTGACTTTAAAAAAAGAAAACGAATAATAATTTCCATCATTTGTGAATAGTTTCTGAAAGTTTCATTAACACTCGACAATTATTTTTTATTTTTGCCATATTTTCCAAATTAATATCTGTCATACAAAAAAGTGCTAAAAATTTGTTATTTACTAGTTCCACTGAGAAACAAAAATTTTTTTTCTTTTTTCTTTTTTTTTTTTTTTTTTTTAAAATAAAAATTTAGAGAATGTTCTAAAAAGAAGGAATTTTTTTTTTAAATAATTAAAAAAAATACTTCAGTCTCTTCTCTTAATAATAACAAACGTTTTTAATTCTAGACGATAAAATTTTGTTTTCATCAAGCTTGGAGTCTTTTTCATCAGATTATGCTCTTGTTTTTTTAGCAATCTCATGAAGGTACCTAAATTTATGTTTATGTTTTATTTTTATTTCTTGAACATTGAGGCCGGTAAATGTAATACTGTTTAATTAAAAAATGGAGCATTTACTTAAATATTTAAACAGAAAATAAAATATATTAAATAATTTTCATACTTAATCCATTTCAATATGTTGTCATTGTTTCTTTAAGATATGTTTTGTGAGCAGAAACGATCGACCGAGAAAAATAATCGAAGATTGTGTGTTTATAAACAGTAATTCAGACTTTGTAAAAACCAGATGTTTCTCTATATAGCTGAATGGTACAGCACGTCAGACCAAATGACGGTTTTCGTATAGGAATACCGAATACACGTTCTATTCCTGTTGGAGAAATTATATTTTCTACGAAATTTCTCTGACATTCAGGCCGGTAAATGTAACAAATACTGTTCAACTGAAACACAGAATTTGTTTACTTAAATAAATTATAAAAATAATCTCTAAAAATAGAAAATGTAATTGTCGGACTTCAAGCCATTTAATAAAAAACCTTACAGTGTAAAAAAAATAGATGTCAATTTTTCACAAATATACATCAGGCACAGGTTCAGGGATATTTTTCCCGTCGGAAGAAAAAAATATATGCAGTAAAAAATTGGTCAGCAATTCTCAAACAAAAGTAAATCTTGAGTTTTCTTGAATTCTTCTAAAATTTCGGACCATATTTCTGATGTGGTTATACTCCATAACACCTTTTTATAAAAATGTAAAATATTAGAATTAGCAACAGTCTAAAATTCACTAGTTAATAATTAGCCACTTATTTAAGTAGGGGTAACTGATCAGAAAAAATATTTCCATAAAACAAAACAAAAAAAAAAAATAAAATAAAATAAAAGTTATATATATATAAAACAAATATAAAGTTCATTCAATAATGAAACAGTCCGACAAATTTCCATGAAAACAGATAGTTGACTGATTTTTGGTAATGTTTTTAAAACTGGGGTATCGTTTTTTTTTTTTCACGTGTCGAAAAGGCGCAGGACCTTGGACGTACCTAAAAGTTTGAAAAAAATAAATAAATTTACCTTGTCCGGATTAGATTTAGCGACCCCTCGCTTTATCCAAGTTAAACACGGTACAGCATTCATGTCGGAAATATTAAACCAAAAAGAAAATCTTTAGGACTTCTTTCTTTTTTTAAATTTTATTTCCCAGACGAAAATATACACGTGTAAAAAGAAATCACATCACTCCAAAAAGGAAGTACATGAAGCGCATGTCCAAAGTGAAAGAAATTAGAGTAATCTCCCTTTTCAAAAAAATTTAGAGTAATCCCCCCTGTTACTTCCACTTTTTTCATGACATGTAATTTCGTGACGTTTTTGTTAATTGGTCTTTGTTTTCCAACTCTTACTACCTTACTACCTCACTTTATTTGGCACTTGTTCTGCTATCCATTTACTTAGATTCGTCAAATAGATTACTTACTGTTTCTCTTGCTTTCATTATATTTCAGCTGACACGAAGTGGAAAGATTACAACGAATCAATTGCTAGGTCTACTAAGAAAGTCGATTCACCGAGTCATACTAGACAATTTTTCACGACAGAATTTATCTTACATATTTATAAATCTATCATTTGTTCATGCCTTGAATATTGCTGTCACATCTGGTCTGGTACTTCTTTTATGTATTTAGAGTTTATAACATACAAAAAAATATGCAATATTACAGGTCTACAGTATTAGAATTTAATGTTAGAAACACTACTACAATGTTTTACAAGTTCACGTTCTCTAGACTCTTTTCTAATCTTTACACTCCCTGCTTTCAAATCCGGCTCCCAAAGCCTTGATCCTTATGAAGGATAAAATATTTTCTGATGAACGAGACAGGTGGATAATATAAAAAGGAATTTGACTACGATTATCCTGACCATGGTGCTATAAAGTCTAGGGGAAACGCTCACAGCTTGCTTCCAAAAACCAACTCTCAAAACTTTGATTCTTATCAGAGATAAGAATATATTTTCTGACAAATGAGAGGGCCAGCAAAGTGTACAGCAATTTTGGAGAGAAAAGTTCCCGATATTTCCGAGCCTTCTAATCTTCATAAATGCGGAGAATATGCGCTTCTTTGGCAGTGACTATGTCGGAGTTAGCTCCTCCTTAATTCCCAAATCGTTACCAGGGTCGCTCTCCCTATACTATAAATACTGGGCGACTTCTCGCCTCGTTCTCTTTCTCTTTCCTTCAGGTCTCGTGCCGCATTCCACCTCGCGTGGAGGTGTTGGTAAATCCTCTTTTTTATTTCTTCATTTCAGCGAACACCGCTACAATTTTAGCTTTCACAAAAGACAGCATTTCCCACTTCTGGGAAGACGCTATGAACATTAAACACATTACCGTCTGTAATAACATCAGGTCAGCGATAGAACACCAGTCATCTTCGGAACTTGTTTCAAGAAAGCGATCTACTTGCTGGGTTGTAAAGACAGAAGGTCGGCTCACCACTTGCCTCCTTGCAACTAGAAATTCCGCTCGCTGGCTTACGAACTCATTCAACTATAAAATTCGGATCTTCCGACAGTTTCGTTCTCAACAAGAGCCCTGAAGAAATCTATGTTAACCCTTAAGAACGATTTGCTAACTTAAAGCACTGTTAGGCGCTCAGAGAAATATTTTGAGCAAGACTTTTTGGGAAGATTTTTCTTCCTTTAAGTTAAAGGAATTTTATTCTCCTTTTCTTTATCTTGTATTTGTGTATATCCTTTTTTGTGTGTATGTAAATAAACATTTCATGTTCTAATATTTTTCTAAACTTATTTTTCCTGTCTATTTCTATTTTTTCAATTATATATATATATATATATATATATATATATATATATATATATATATATATATATATATATATATAAAGTTGTTCTATCCATGATTCGTTTTCATTTTTAATTAGGTTTCATTCAAGGCATATAATGACTGCTACTATAGAAACCAGCAACGAAAATGCATTACCACTGAAACAGTTAAATGCACTAATAAATCGCCCCCGCCCCACAAATAAGAAAATCCACATCAGCCCATCCGACAATGGAGGTGGGAATGTGATCATGAGCAATAATTTTGTTATACGTAGAAAAAATTAATTCACTACTCAACAATACCGACACATCCGAAAAATAAACGAACAGAAGACAATTCCTGAAACACAAAGATTTAACATGTAAATTAGGAAACTAATAAATAAATATATTAGTTTATATATAACAGAATTTTGGGGATGCAGGCAAATCATTACAGTAATTCATCGACTCTAGAAGAATCCTCAACAGAATGCAGAAAGAACTGGTCGGCCGTTTCTTCCCATTTTTGGGACTCACCAGCAGTGCGAGGTTCGAACCCTAACCGTTTCGATACAACGCAAGCAGTCATACCAATTGTACCACCTGAATAGAGTCAATATAGCGCCTCTACTCACAATATATGTGTATATGTGTGTATGTGTGTGGATTGTTTTAAAATATCCATCATTGTCATAATAAAAAGATCTGTCAAGTGAGGTGAAATGTTGTAAGAACCTGGACACAAATTTACCGTGGATTATTTAGCAATCAAAGCACTTTCTATACATTTTCGCCTTATAATTTTATCTTTGTCAATTTTGCGTCCAGGTTCTTACAACATTTCATCTTTCTTGGCAGATCTTCTGTTGTCACGACATGGGATATTTAAAAGTAAAAGCAACAACGATAAAAACAAAAACGAAAAACCCAAAAGTGTAGGGGAACTGAATCAGATCGATTAGGCATACACGTCAGGCATGAAATAACACAAGCATTTACAATTTAGCTTTCCCACGTTCCCATCGTTAACTCACTGTGCATAATTATGACTTACAAGTATATATCCCTTAACCCTAGAAAACTAACCATGGGTATAATAAAATTTTCAAATTTTCCTAGTTTTAATTACAATTTTCAGTACCTGATTTTACTACCTAAATACTATGTTTTTCAGTTCCTATTAATGTTAAGTACAAAGTTTGAAGTGCCTGCATATAAAATATTTCAAATAAAGACTTATATTTAATATTTTTTTTGATATTTTCAAAATCGGGTATGATATACCCATGGTTAGTAGTGGTGTAACTTTAATTGATGGTTAGTGTTCTAGGGTTAGAAACATTAACTTCAAAAATTAAATACGTAGTTGTCTCCCCCTTTATTCTATAACTATCACCACCTGGATAGAAAGTATGTTTAACTTTGATTAAACGTGATGTCACCACATGTAGAATAAGCTGATGCGAAGCTGTTGAATAAGACATTTTTTTTAAAGTAGAGGATAATTTTTAAATTACAATTGAAAAAAAAAAACAAACAAACAAACCAGGGTTAGGATTTTATCTTAGAACTTTATTCAATAATAATTTATAAAAATAAAGTAGAAAAAAAAAAAAACCCCAAAAAATAAAAAACAAAACAAAACAAAACAAAACCCCACAAAAACAAAAAACAACAAGCAAACAATATTATTATAAAAACTTTTTATTCCGTAAAAAAGTTACGGCACTGACAATTGAAACTGACAGAATCATTTTTCATATTAGACGAAGAAAAATAAACAAGTGTTCGATTTCTACATCTTTAAATAAATAAAGAACAAACAAACAATAAAGATATCAATTTTTTTTATTTTAATGATTGTTATGAATAACCAAGAGTTGTCTCCCCTTGTTTTGTTACTCTCCTCTTTGAGAGAGCTATTTCTGTTTACTGGGACTATAAAAGGACACTATACGCGAACCTTGTATTCTCAGTTGAAAAACGTTTCTTATATCCTACACCTGCGTACATTTGTCATTACAATAATTATTCAATAAAGTTATTATAATAACACAGAATATTTTTATATAACGATAATATTAGAAATGAAAAAACAAAGCTTCTATTTTTACTTTAGAATAAACTTTATTTTCTAAAGGAAAATTATTTAAAGTTTTACGTCTGTTTCTATGTTAAAGGAAATAATGTACATTTCATTATTGAATTTAAAGACTGTAAAATTTGTTCTCTTTATTTTGATTGTATAAAATTATTTGAAAACTATTTTCTTGACAATAAAAATTCAACATCGTTTTAATTTGTATGTTTTATTTTATTTTAATTATTCTGTAGCAGTAAAGTTACAATATTGACATTTTTGTTGCGTAGAAAATAAAAGACAAATTTTTATATAAGTGTAGAAAAAATGTTAAATATGGAAAATTTATCTGAAGGTTTTAAGTACTTTTTTGGTTGTTTTTTTGGTTGTTTTTTTTTTTTTTTTTTTGTTTAACTTGTTTCTGGTAATATTATTATTTTCCCTAGCATAAAAATTATTGAAAAGAATATTTGAAGAGCTCCCAACAAGGGCGAGAATTCTTGATAATTTTCCAATACTGTGACCCAACCACATAAAAATGATGGTGTTGCTATAATACTATATTTATCCCCATTTTAATTAAAAAGGAAAAAAAAAAAAAAAAAAAAAAAAAAACTATTGATTCTTTTACGAGTAAAATCAATCGGTATTATTATGCAATACTTATTCAGACTACCTAACTTTTTATTGTTTTTTAAAATTTTAATAAATAGTTTCAGTTTAGTAATTGTTATATTTTCCGTTGTTCTGAAGAAACACTCGATTCTCTTCCTGTACACTTCATATCCGGTCTCTCTCTGTCTCTCTCTCTGTGTTTATGAAATATAGAGGTTATCTCCCCTTGATTGATAAGACACCCCTGATAGAGAAACAAATCCATTCATTTGATAATAATGGGTGAGACCCAAATTTAGGCAAACAAGAGATTTTTTTAGGCGCCAAGGAAGAGAGGCTTCAAGACCAGCGAACTGATTGGATATGTTTTAGTCTACTCCAAGAACAGGCGATGCTGGTCACGATCAAACCTATATAATGCAAAGACAAGCAACTAACGCAAGAAGAATATGTTCAGTACCACATAAGTGCTTCAATCAATTTCAAACAAATTCATGTATTTGGACTTCGTCTCCGATTAACTGCTAAAGGAATATGTTTAGCAATTCTCTCTTCACATTCTCGTTGTATAATGTATTACTTATATAAAGTATGCTTTTTAAACTGTTCAATTGTCTCGTCTTTTGTTCATCTGCCACGACTCATTTGGGGAGTTACTAAATTTCTCATATGTTCGCTCTTGAAATTCTCCGCCCCTGGATCATGTGTTTAACCTACAACCTTTTTGTGAACCAGATGAATTTCACTAGCACTCGTATTCTTAGGATCATGTTTTATAACTTCAGTTTAATCATTTGTTCCTTTCTGATCAGTGTTTACGTATTCTCTAATGCTGTTTTCTCTCTATTTACTTCCGTGTGCTTCTGGCCTTCGCTTTAGTATGACATAGACTCTGTACTGTCTCACTCCTTCACTCAACAACGGATTAAGTTCTGTGGTGATAGAGAAATAAATAAATAATAACAAGACGACGAAATTCCGCGATCTCTAGAAACAGACGGATAATAAAAATAGCCAGCCAAACAAAGCCATATTTCGACCAACCATTCAGAAAGCTCTCGCAACCAGGATGTAAGATAAGAAATAAACAAATAATAACAAAGCGACCATAATTTCAGCATTTCTAATAAGTAGCTCAACCAACCAATCAGAAAATGTTCACAACTAGGATATAGACCGCAAGCCAATGAGAAACAGAGCGCCTATTCGAGACGGATCTATGGATCTGTATATAATCAAATGGAAAATCAACCAAAATCAGAATCGATTGTGTGTGTGTGTGTGTATATATATATATATATATATATATATATATATATATATATATATATATATATATACTCCCCCGACTCTTTATCTCTCGTATGCACGTCAGGACTTTTCACTTGAAAGCTTGAAGCTTAACCTTATCCTTCTTTATTGTTATATTGTGATATATAAAGATTTATTTTGTATTTTTCAACACTTTGTGCATTATCTTTTAATCATTATACATATACATCCAAATTATTTATATCGATGTGTGGTGGGAATGGATGTTGTCGTAAGATTAACAAATTCATCAAATAACTTATAACATTTCTTTACTTTACACATTCTTTGAGGAACTAACATTGAACGCACACTATTCTAAAAGTTCCCGGTTCTGTTGGTCTATTTCTTTCAACCCGTATCATTTTTCTTGGTCAACAAACGAAGCTTTCTCAGTCTCAAATGCTGACCCCAAAAACAGCATCACGGATGAAAATTATTCATGATTTGAATGTCTCTATACAGATTACAGCTTTCCAATGTTCCTAGGTCTTATTTGTTAATCTGACCTTTTGTAATCACTACCACAATTGTATTGTTGGTCATGTTTGATGAAGTCTATTTTGGGAGCTGGGAGAGGGTTCATATTTGAATACCATTTTGAACGAACTTCTTATTCTTTAGATTTTCACGCTGGTTTTGGTAAACTTGCGTTTTCTTTTTCTAAACCAAAACCCATGCGTTTACTGATAATTTTTTCTGGTATTCAGAATAGTTCTTTTGTAGCTGAAAAACACAATATAGTTAGAGATAACAAATTAAAGTCAAATTTATGCAATTATTAGAAAACATATCTCTAACTACACACCAATTTTCCTCCAGCTAAGTCACGCACACGTCGCACTTTACTTAAAACAATTTTTAAAACAAACAAAAATATACCAGAGTGCTTGCCATTATCGACGCGACTCTCGCTTGCTGTAGATCTCTACAACTACGTTCGTCCGTTTTCTTTATATAAGCTATAAGAGGAGCCAGACAAGTAAGACAGACAGAGCAGTGAGAGAGACACACACACATACAAAGAGAGAGAAAGAAACTTTACACACACGCTAACCATAGAGGCTATCCAAGAACACGGCTGACTGTCCGTCCGACCATTAGGTTGTGAAAACGACCTCTTGGGAACACAGAAAGAGAACGGGCTCTACTATCGACGTGACAAGCCTAAACTGATAGTCAACAAGCATTCAGCCGGGTTAAGAATACTCCTTTTTCACTCTCTGATTTCACACCTCGTACACAGTACATTCAAACGCTACACTATACGACTTAGCAGAGACATTTTCATATCGTATAAATAACAATAAATTTCTCATTTCTCTCAACCGGTGTCTAATTTGTTGTATTACTCCAACTAACTTCCACCTTGGATCAGTTTCTTTATGCTGATCAGCTCTTGTTGCTACATGTTTAAGTCATGATATATATGTTTAGTGTTCAAAGTTGTGGATAGTGTATTTTTTGTATTGCAAGGATTATTAGAATCAATCTTTTATATAGTCAGTTATGTGCCATGCGTGATACACTCTTAGGAGATCATGTATCTTTCAACGAGGTAGATTTTTTCCCGCAGTAGGTTTCCATTTTTTCTCCGGTAGACCAGTTGCCATCCACGGCTATAGAACCCAGTCTGTCCTGCTAGGGGAAAAGAGGAGGATTCATACCTTTCCCAAGGGTATTAGCACGTAAGTGAATGTAATGGATTCGACTGGAATTCGAACTCGGCTCTCCGATTCCTCAATCCGAGCCATTACTCCACCGTGCCTCCTAAGTAACAACCGCCAAATATTCTTTTATGGTATATGCATACGAGTTGAATCTAGGAGCTGCAGTTTAATTAAATTCTTATGATTAGTTGATTTTTTGACAGATTAAAAAAGTTTTTTTTCGCTTGAAAAAATGTTCCATTCTACTTAAACAGTCCTCTCGGAAATTATAGGGAATTGGGTGAAGGGATACGTTATACGTTTTGTAGAATAGCATTCATTAGATATTTCTCAAGATATGACATGTAAATGGAATATTACCGATCCAAATTGAATAAGCGTAGCTTAGATGCGTTGTGCGATGTCAACGAACACTCATTGTCACTTTTGTGATGCCAACGAATAATCGTTCTCACTTTCGTAATGCTCGTTGTAGTAGAGACTTTGTAATCGCAGATACAACTATAGTAACGCCGTTGAATAATACTGGTGTCAGACGTCTTCGAATAATACTTGCACTAATAGTACTTGCTCGATAATACTCGCTCGAATAGTAATCTGTATAGCAATCCGAATAGAGAAATAATATAGTGAATAGTATAGAGAATAACGGCCCGTATAGTAATAGGGGATAGAACAGAAATAGCGATCTGAATAGTAATAGAGGATAGACTAGAAATGGCGAACGTTTAGACATCACGCTACTACCTACTTATGCGTTTCTCCTATGGTCAAGTGATCCACTTAATTCAATAATGGGATAGCCCGTATTTGCTCATTGGCGATCTGTGTTCAAACTCAAGTCCCGGCAGCGGCATTTTATTCCTATATAACAATGCGGCACCAGGTCGAAAATATGGAGCACCCAGTGAGGATCCAACTCCCTATTCAGTCCTGATTTAGCGAGACAAGCTTGTTAATTATTACACCAACATGTAGTGCCCCTGACCAAAATTGAATAAAGCCAGTCAAAATATGATAATAATAATAATAATAATAATAATAATAATAACAACAATTTGACTGGACCGAAAAAAGATTTTCGTGGAAGGTGGGTGAATGGAACGTGTTTGGTTTATGTGAAAGAAACCAGAATTTTCTGAGTCTTGAAGTGTTCGTGAAGTGGCGAAATTCATTTCGGTACTCAAACTAATTTAAACTTCTTACTCTCAGCTATGTATGTGTTTGCAGTCTCCATTTTGAGTGTTCGTTTTCTCATTTTGAAAGTGAAATCGTATAGAACAACACAGATGAACTCCGAAAATTAGTTAAATATAAAAACATTTGATATATACAGAGTGCCCCCCACCAAAAAAAAAAAAAAAAAAAAAAATTGACATAATTTAAAATGGACCAAGCAAACGAAATTAAATAGCCTTTATGTTGGACAATAAAAGATTTATTTATCAAAATTCGAACAAGATATTCAAAGGGATGTAGATTTTATAACCGATCTTACAAAGCTTCACAAATGCTGAATATTGGCACCACATGTGACACTGCATACGTCAAGAAGGTAGTCCAGATTCTGCCAAACACGCTGTAGCATGTCTTGCGTAGCATTCCAGCGACTCAGGGATTCTCTACTTTAGCTCCTCTAGACTTGTAGGAAGAGGAGTATATAGACCTGTCCTTTCATATAAAAAATCGCAAGGTGTCAAAGTCAGGTAAACGTGGTGGCCATTTCAACAGCACATTGTCACTATTACTGGTACGCCAGATCCATCTTCCTGGCTGATTCTCATTGGGATAAGCCCGCACATTCAACTTGTTTTTTTTACGCATTTTGTTAAAATTTGAGATCATTTGAGCGAGAATTGTCTATGTTATTAGACTACAAAATATTGCCAAGTTTATGGACACCCTGTATATTTCAAACATGAGTATGCAGTGCATATATGTGAGTAAAAATTGTCCCGTACAGTAAAATTTAGACAGATATAAGAAAGCAAGCAGTCTGTGGAGGGTACGAATAAAAAGAATGTATTACTTAAAAGATTCTCCAACAAGAATATTGTGCAGCCCCGTGATATATTTTCTATTCCTTTTTAAAACACATCAAACTTACATTCTCGCCCTTGGTAAGCTGTCACTTGAGACTCAAGGGCACATTGAGGCACACATTATCAGCATATATATATATATATATATATATATATATATATATATATGTCCCGGAAAGGGATATATTCGTTCGAAGTAGTAAAGTAGTTTTGGACTACTGTAACCGAGTAGGACAATTTAGCAGGTAACTCTAATGGACTGGTCCTCGTCGTAGTGGTAGGTAATAGGCGTAGGCAATACGTGTAGCCAATAGGCGTCGTCCTGTACCTCCACATCAGTCTGTATTTATGGCTGACACCAGCCAATCATATTACTTTGAGGGGAACAAAGGTGTATGCATATTCATTACATCATATATATATATATATATATATATATATATATATATATATATATATATATATATATATGGGTAGAATATCCAGCTAACGCCAATTCAGCCAGCTTTTGATCCTAGCTAGAGGCAACCGAACGTCTAGCCACACTAATGAGCTGTGATACAGCGAACCAGTCTGTCTGGGGATCACAATATATATGCTCCTGAAAAATTTATTTCGGTTGAGCTCTTTGAGGAGAAAGTGCGAGTTTGTAAACAGTGACCTTGCTAATAATGGAAGACTCTTTGGTAAAGAGAATCGAGTTCTCTTAGTCACTGTGTGTTTATCTAAAAATAAATACGCTTAAATTCGCCTTCATCCCTGCCTTGCGCCAAAGGCTTACGGGTAGAATATCCGACCTACGCTAATTCAGCCGGGTTTTGATCCGAGCTATAGCTAACCGGACGTCTAACCACACTGATGAGCTGTGATACAGCGAAGCAGTCTGCCTGTGGATGACAACATATATATATATATATATATATATATATATATATATATATATATATATATTAGGTTGGTGCAAAAATAATGACGTAATAATGTCGTTTTTTGACGTATTTTTTAACGTCAAAAAACGACATTATTACGTCATTATTTTTGCACCAACCTAATACATATATATCGGGTGTAACACCAAATTTTCCATTTGTTAGAGTAGACTTTGAACCTTTGTAGCTTAGAAATGATTAAAGATATCTTACTGAAATTCTCCGAAGATTTTATAACATTATTGGTCTCTACTTTGAGCAATAAGAATGTATAATTACTCTCCAAGCTTAACGGAAGAATCGTGATGAAATCGATCATAAATGAAAATGACATGTTCATCATAAATTAATCATAGCTAAAGATTATATATATATATATATATATATATATATATATTATTCCAGGACTATTTTCCAACTCATTCAAAATCATCTTCGCCCTCTCTAACCTAACTTTCTGTCATGGAATAGCAAAGTGTCTCGTTTTTTTTCACTGCTCTTTGGACTGTCATAGCTGAAACTCCTCTCTCACGTGTCAAACGCCTCATGGATTGAGTTGGATCTTTTCTAATTGATCTATTTAGCTATAAGTTGAAATGATGATCTCTCTTCCTGTTGTAGCCTCCTGAGCCAGTTTTCCTCTCTACTGTTCCCTCTTTTTAAAACTTATTCACCGTTGTCTTGATGGTTTTTCAATGGACTTTGAAAATGGAAGCCAGAGAATGAATGAATGAAACTTCCGGTTTCACCAAAATCTGTTCTCCTTATCAATATTCTATCACCGTTTGGCTTTGTAAGAGTTGACTGGAGGTGAAAGAAAATCTGTTGAAGAAAGTGCCGATGACGTGAATTTGTTTAAACTGGACTCCAATTTGCCGGGAAGTGACTTACACATTAAAATATACAATACATAAATCTAATAAATAAATGTAATAAATGATAAATATAAATAATAATTGCATCATAAAAATCATCAATATTATTAACAACATTTATTTGGTTTCATTTATTAGACATTAAATTACATAACTTAGCGTCCTCCATAATTTTCCTTGGTTTTTAGTTAGTCTCATATATATTTATGAGTGTTCCTAAATTTAAAAATTCTTTAAAACTAACATTTTTACTTCTGTATATAAATACCTGTAAAATAAAATACTTATATTTGCATTGATACAGTTAATCGGAGGATGAAAAGTTGTCTTTTTGTCTTAATTAATGACTAGCAGTAGAGCCCGGCATTGCCCGGGGATGTAAAAGTAAGAGATAGATCAAGTATCGACCATCATAAAGACTGAAAAATAAAATTGACAAAGATTATTGTTTAAGGTTGACGGACACGCATGTCTTAATTATTATTTTTTTTTTTTTTTACGAATTGGCCGAACCCAAACTCAAACAAAAGCATTGTTTTCAATCGTTATGAGTCTACCGATTGAATAGAATTTTATTATAAACAATTGTCTTGTAAATGGAATTTTTAAAGCATTCTGAATGTAAAAATAAAGAAAAAAGTGTGCAAAACAATAAGAAACACCACCTGCCAAAAAAAAAGTGAAGTTTTGTTGAAATCGATTGAAAAATGTAGGAAATCCGATTCCCATATATAAACGAACACACACACACACACACACACACAAACAACCTGGGTTTTATAATAAGTATAACTCGATATGAGCTGTCTTCCTTTCATTCTCGTGACAGCGATGCCTCTTAATCGTGTTTTCAAATTGATTTCGTGCAAAAACAATTGTGTTTTTCCAATTTTCAGAACCACCGCAAGGTAATTTTACGTAGTCCAGTGAAGTTTTTTTGAAATCGCTTGAAAAATGTAGGAAACCCGATCCAATATATAAACGAACACACACACACACACACACACACACACACACACACACACACACACACACACACACACACACACACACACAACCTCTGGTTTTATAATAAGTATGATATTAATAATGCAAATACTATTGTTCTATACTATAAATGTAGAAATAAATACATGATCTTACTATAGAAGTGCGCTGTAAGTGATTTGTTTATAGAAATATATTGCTGATGCTTTTTTCTTTCTTTTTACTATATATAAAATGCATTGAAAATCAGGAAGAAAGGGGTTTGCAGTGGTCGGGAATTAAGAATTAGAATATGCCATTTATATTAATCATGTAAAACCGTTAACATCTTTGATATATAGTAAACCATATGAAAACAGGAAGAAAGGTATTGTCAATGGTCAGAAATTAAAGCAAGAGTTGTTGAGGAAATACGCTCATATATATCTATTATATTAGACATCCAGTTGTCTATACATACTGTAGGGTCAGTCTACCCGGATTAAAAGTGAAAAATTAAAATCCGAGTACATTATTTACATTATTCGGACTATTGTCCTCATCTTTGTCGCCATATTCATTACAACGTTTCGGCCGTTGTACGCTCCGGCCTTCTTCAGGTGGTTGGAATGTAGAACTGAACCCTTTATTTCGCTCACTGGGTATTAACCAGGTATTGAACTCACATTCTTTGGGTACGGTCACTGGATCTAACCAACGCCTTTATCCACTGTGCCCGGTTAAGGCAGTGGAGAACTTTCAGAGGGAAATTAAGAGGAGATAACTGATAACTGACACTCATTAAACATGGCACATGGAACTAGAACAGTCTACCCCAGTGAGCGAAATAAAGGGTTCAGTTCGACATTCCAACCACCTGAAGAAGGCCGGAGCGTACAACGGCCAAAACGTTGTAATAAATATGGCGACAAAGACGAGGACAATAGTCCGAATAATATAAATAATGTACATTATACCTCATCTCAGAAATATAGACAGATACTAAAATCCGAGGGTCGTGTCCATAAAGCGATACAGCATAATGCAAAGAAATGATCATTTTACATAGGGAAAAGGAAAATCAGAATGAAAGAATAATATATTTATGTACATATTAACATTTGTTTTTACATGGTAAACATTGTGTTTGTTCTGGTTGTAAAAAAACAAAGTTCAAAACTTCAAATGTTTGACAAAATTTTCCATTTGTTAAAGGGTAGTTCGTAAAGTTATATGCCTTTGTCAATATAAAGTGTGTATCTATGTTCGTGTGTCTGAAGCAAGTTTTAAGGGAATGTATGCGTGACTGCTGACTGGATGTGTGGTGTGGGTGAAGCACATTACTAGAAACATATGTGTGTGTGAGTGCTAATATGTGAAATCTGATTACGGTGGTTCCAAAAGGAAATGGACAGATAGATAAGATTTACTTTTTTTTCACGGCTATGTATATTTCTTTAAGTTGTGTGAATATCCCTTTGAATGGTATGTAGTCGTCGCTGACTGAGATGTTGACATGATACCGAGAGAATTCTGGTCAGGTGTTCACAAATTTAACCACTTGTCATCGTCGGGTGATCGCACGTCCACTCGCTGGCTGGGTCTTTGCTGTGCGTGTTTTTATTGCCTCCGAAATCGGTGTATATATAGTTAACCTGATCACGAGATTGGCTCCAAACGAAAGCTTTTCGGTTTACACGTCATAGCACGTAGCGACCAGTTCATTTGGAGTCCAAACGTACGGACTTAGTCGGAAACAGAGCACGTAACTGTACTGTCCAATCAAATTTCAGAAACAACTTATTTCATTTTGAATTCTACTTTTTTTTTCTTTTCCTTTTTACAGATTTGTATAAACGTTTTTGTTTTAGTGATACTGATCCTATTTATGTGGGGGCGTTTCTTATTCATGCTTCACCTATTGGTTGTAAAATAAAGGATTTTATATCCTATAAGACTATTAAATAATTCAGTGCGTAAATATTGAAATTAAGGACTTTATTAAGTCATTGCAGATGGCGCTACAAAATGGTGTTACAAAATGCGCAAAAATAAAATAAAATGGAATAATAGAGAATTGACGTCAATAAAACTGAGTCCCAAATGATGCGATTGAATCTTTGCCCAAATTATTACTTTTGACTCAGAATTAAATAATAAGCATTAAACGAAGTTAGAAGAAGGGAAAAGAGAAGAAAGATGTGAAGAAGAAGAAGAAGAAGAAGAAAAACGAGAAAAAGGAGAAGGGAAATTAAGAAGGGTGATAAGAAGAAGGTTACGAAGAAGAAAAAGGAGAAGAGGAAGGATCAAAAGAAAGAAAGAAAGAAAGAAAGAAAGAAGAAGAAGAAGAAGAAGTGAGTAAGATAGGCAGAAAAAAAGGGGAGGAAAATTAAGGTGGAGAAGAAAATTAAGAAGACGGTGAAGAAGAAAAAGAATGAGAAGAGGAAGGAGAAAAAAGGAGGAGGAAAATTAAGAATTGTGTTAAGTAAGAAGATGAAGAAGAATAAGAATTAAAAGAATGCCGAGGAGAAGAAGAATAAATTAATAAGATAGGAAGGAGGAAAATTAAGGAGGGTGTTGTGAAAAAGAAGACAAAAAAATTAGAAGTTAGTAAAATAGAAAGCAGAGAAAGCAGGAGGAGGAGGAGGAGGAAGAAGAAGAAGAAAGAGAAGAAATGGGTAAAATAGGAAGGAGAAAAAGAAGGAGGAAAATTAAGGAGTGTTAAGAAGATGAAGAAGAAGAAGAAGAAGAAGAAGAAGAAGAAGAAGAAGAAGAAGAAGAAATGCGCAAGATTGGAAGGAGAAAAAGGAGAGGAAAATTAAGAAGAGTGATAAGAAGAAGAAGAAAAATAAAAAAAATGATGACGATCATGATAATGATGATGAAAATGAAAAATAGGACAAAGAAGAAATATGTGAGGAGGAGAAAGATTAAGAATTATAAAAATGGAAAATGATCATTGAAAAGAAAGTATGAAAAATAAATAAATAAATAAATAATAATAATAATAATAATAATAATAATAATAATAATAATAATAATAATAATAATAAGAAGAAGAAGAAGAAGAAGAAGAAGAAGAAGAAGAAGAAAAAGAAATGGACGTGAGAGAGAATGTAAAAAATAAAAAATAAATTAGAAAAATAAGAGAAATGAGAAGAAATGAAGGAAAAGGATGGATGGGAAATAATTTGTGAAGAAAGGAAAGTTATCCGACTAATTCGATCAGTTACGGCGGACAGAGCATTTACAGAAAGAGACATTTGTCCGAAATAAGATTGTGTTACTCCGTCTTTAATTGTTCATGCTTCATTGTGAAGAAAAATGTATTTTTACGACTCTGGTTAATTTATTTCCCCCTGTGTACAATATTGATTTGCAAGCAGATTTTTTTTTTTTATATTATTCATGAATATTCATAGAGCGGAAACAGGACAGTAACCGGAGAAAATGACAATTGAACAACAACAACAATAATAACAAAAACAACAACAACAACAATAATAATAATAATAATAATAATAATAATAATAATAATAATAATAATATGATATATTTATTTCTTTTTTTTATAAATTTGAAAAAAGTGAGTTATTATTATTATTATTATTATTATTATTATTATTATTATTATTATTATTATTATATTTTGATTTCTGCTAGGGTCACACTACCTACCAAGTCTGCGGGAAGACCTAACACAGGTAGTAGTGTGTTGTTACGGCCACATTTCAGGATTTGTTTTTCTAACTCCCATAACATCATTAGCGTTACACGAAGAAAGTTCTTTTTAGTGTGTGGTCTGTACTTATCAAGGCAATTTATTATTATTATTATTATTATTATTATTATTATTATTATTATTATTATTATTATTATTATTGTTGTTGTTGTTGTTGCTGCTGTTATTGTTGTTGTTATTATTATTTCTTTCCTCACCTGCTCTTCCTAAATAAAACTGTTTGAGCGCCTTATAACTTACAAACAAAGAGCGTTCAAAAATCCTTTCTCACTTTGCTTCCATATTTGAAATTGGGTGATACGATAAGGAAGCCCCGGTTAACTCCCTTGAAAACACTTGTTTTTTGTAACTGTTCCAGCTGCCGAGATCAGACATAGTGATTAAAAAAAAGAGTGTCAATCAAAGATTGTAGAGTTTTGTCCACATCGGACAGATGGAAGCGATCGGGCTTACCCAACAGACTTCTAAAGAGAGGTGTTACCTTAAAAGTGCCATTACTAAATAAATATGGGATGGAGGGGCTGTTTTTGGTGAAAGAACGGCTTCCTACCCTGCCGCTAGCGTCACTTGACTGGCTGGCTTCAAACAGTGAGGGGCAGATTCGGAGATGAGGTAGTGGGCGGTTTAAGAAAAAGAGTTGTTCCAAATGAGAGTTATTACATAACAGCATAGCAGAGGTGTTAAAAGAGGAGAGGGAGAGGATAAAAAGAAGATGGCAAATAAGGAGTAGGAGGAGAGGTTACGATTGAAGGTGATGAAGGAAAGACAGCCTCGCGTAGGAAGAGAAGACATTGAAAGGAGGAGGTGAAAAGGAAAGATTCGTGAAAAAGAAGAAGAGATACAGTAATGAAAATAAAAAGGAATAAGCGAAAATGAAAACAAAAGATGAAAAGAAGAGGAAAAAAATAACGTGAGTCAAGAAAAAAGAGAAAAGAGAAGAGAATAGAGAGATAAAGTAACTTGGCGATTAGCAGGAAAAAGAAACTAGAAATATATTTTTTCACTCGAAAAAGAGGAAGAAAAGAAAAGGAAATCATGCAGTGTTGGTGGGGATGAAAGAGAAAATGAATGAAAAACGAAACGAAAACGGTCAAATGACTAAGAAAGAAAGCGTAAAAGAAAGGAAGGACAACGTAAATAAAAATAAATAAATATGACTAATGAAAAAAATTAGTAGTTAAAAGTAAGAAAGAGAAATGAATAAAGGAAAGAAAGACGAACTATACAAAGAAAGAAAGAAGATAAGAAAGATGAAAGAAAAAGAAAGAAAAGCAAATAAAGAAATCCAAAAAGAAAAAGAAAAACAAAGATGAGTAATGAAAAGAAAGAGAAACGAAAGAAGAGGCATAATGAAAAGAAAGAAAAATGATAGGAAAAATGAAAAGAAAGATATAGACGAAATAAGTGTGTAACTAAGCGAAAGAAAAGGAAAGGAACAAAGAAAAGTAAGAAGACAAGAATTGAAAAGAAAGAAAAAAAGTGGAGATGGATATTGAAAAAGAAAGATGAGTAATGAAAAAGAGGGAAAAGTATAAATAAAAAGAATGTTAAAAAAAAAATATGAATAATAAAAAAAAAGAAATGAATAAAAAAGGAGAAATATACGAATAATATAAAGAAAAAAAAAAGAAAGATGTCTAACGAAAGGAAGAAAAAACGGAAAGAACAACGAATAATGAAAAAAAGGAAGAATAAAAAGAAATGAAAAAGAGGAATATTATAAAGAAAGAAAGAAAGAAAACGATATACAAAGAAGCATAAGTCATGAAAATAAATAAATAAATATGATTAATGGAAAGAAAGAAAACGGAAAAAAGAATGCGAATATAGGTAAATGAGAAATAAAAAAGAATGATCAGTAAAGAAAAGAAAGAGGTAAAAACGAACAAAGCAAAGAAAAAAATGTAAATAAAGAAAAGAAAGAATAAGAATGAAAGAAAGAGTGAATGAAGAATGGGGAAATCAAAGAATGAAAGAAAAGGATGAGTAAAAGAAAAATAAATAACTTACAAAAAAGCAAGAGAGAGAGAGAGAGAGAGAGAGAGAGAGAGAGAGAAAGAGAGAGAAAAAGAAAGAGAGATAAAGAAAATAAAAACATGACTAATGATAATAAAAGAAAGGAGGATGTTTCATGAAATGAAAGAAAGATGAATAATGAAAAGAAAGACAGAAATGTGAATAAAAAAAATGAAAGAAAGAAAGATGCGTAATGAAATGAAAGACAGGAAGAAGAATAATGAAAAGAAAGAAAGGCGCTTAATAGAATGAAAGAAAGGATGAATAATGAAATGAAAGAAAGAAAGATGAATAAGTAAGATACCGAATGAAATGAAAGAAAGAGAAAAAGTTGAATAATGAAAAGAAAGAAAGTCGTGTAATAAAATGAAAGACAAGAAGATGAATTATGAAAAGAAAGAAAGATGCCGAATGAAATGAAAGAAAGATGAATAATAAAAAGAAAGACAAAAAGATGAATAAAGAAATGAAAGAAAGAAAGAAAGAAAGAAAGAAAGATGCGTAATGAAATGAAAGACAGGAAGAAGAATAATGAAAAGAAAGAAAGGGGAATAATGAAAAGAAAGAAAGGTGCCTAATAAAAGTGAAAGAAACATGCTTAATGGAATGACAGAAAGAAAGATGAATAAAAAAAGGAAAGAAAGATATCTAATGAAATGAAACAGAGTAAGATGAATAATGAAAAGAGAGATGAATAGTAAAAAGGAAGAAAGAAGGGTGCTTAATGAAATGAAAGAAAGATGAATAAGAGTAAGGAAAATGAATTATGAAAAGAAAAAAAGATGAAAAGAAGTGAAAGAAAGAAAGAAAGAGAGAGAGAGAGAGATGCCTAATGAAATACAAGACATGAATATGAATAATGAATAGAAAGATGCTTAATGAACTGAAAGAAAAAAGTATGAGTAACGAAATGAAAGAAAGAAAGATGAATAAAGATGACGCCACATGAAATGAAAGAAAGAGAGAAAGAAAGATGAATAAGGAAATGAAAGAAAGAAAGATACCTGATGAAATGAAAAGGAAGAAGATGAATAACGAAAACAAAGATGAATAATGAGAAGAAAGAAATAAAGAAAGAAAGATGCCTGATGAAATAAAAAGGAGGAAGATGAATAATAAAAAGAAAGATGAATAATGAGAAGAAAGAAAGAAAGATGCCTAATGAAATGAAAAGGAAGAAGATGAATAATGAAAAGAAAGATGAATAATGAGAAGAATGAAAGAAAGAAAGATGCCTGATGAAATGAAAAGGAGGAAGATGAATAATGAAAAGAAAGATGAATAATGAGAAGAAAGAAAGAAAGAAAGATGCCTGATGAAATGAAAAGGAGGAAGATGAATAATGAAAAGAAAGATGAATAATGAGAAGAAAGAAAGAAAGATACCTGATGAAATGAAAAGGAGGAAGATGAATAACGAAAACAAAGATGAATAATGAGAAGAATGAAAGAAAGAAAGATGCCTGATGAAATAAAAACGAGGAAGATGAATAATGAAAAGAAAGATGAATAATGAAAAGAAAGATGAATAATGAGAAGAAAGAAAGAAAGAAAGATGCCTGATGAAATGAAAAGGAGGAAGATGAATAATGAAAAAAAAGATGAATAATGAGAAGAAAGAAATCAATAAAGATGCCTGATGAAATGAAAAGGAAGAAGATGAATAATAAAAAGAAAGATGAATAATGAGAAGAATGAAAGAAAGAAAGATGCCTGATGAAATAAAAAGGAGGAAGATGAATAATAAAAAGAAAGATGAATAATGAGAAGAAAGAAAGAAAGAAAGAAAGATGCCTGATGAAATGAAAAGGAGGAAGATGAATAACGAAAACAAAGATGAATAATGAGAAGAATGAAAGAAAGAAAGATGCCTGATGAAATAAAAAGGAGGAAGATGAATAATAAAAAGAAAGATGAATAATGAGAAGAAAGAAAGAAAGAAAGAAAGATGCCTGATGAAATGAAAAGGAGGAAGATGAATAACGAAAACAAAGATGAATAATGAGAAGAATGAAAGAAAGAAAGATGCCTGATGAAATAAAAAGGAGGAAGATGAATAATAAAAAGAAAGATGAATAATGAGAAGAAAGAAAGAAAGAAAGAAAGATGCCTGATGAAATGAAAAGGAGGAAGATGAATAACGAAAACAAAGATGAATAATGAGAAGAATGAAAGAAAGAAAGATGCCTGATGAAATAAAAACGAGGAAGATGAATAATGAAAAGAAAGATGAATAATGAAAAGAAAGATGAATAATGAGAAGAAAGAAAGAAAGAAAGAAAGATGCCTGATGAAATGAAAAGGAGGAAGATGAATAATGAAAAAAAAGATGAATAATGAGAAGAAAGAAATCAATAAAGATGCCTGATGAAATGAAAAGGAAGAAGATGAATAATGAAAAGAAAGATGAATAATGGGAAGAAAGAAAGAAAGAAAGAAAGATGCCTGATGAAATGAAAAGGAGGAAGAGGAATAATGAAAAGAAAGATGAATAATGGGAAGAAAGAAAGAAAGAAAGAAAGATGCCTGATGAAATGAAAAGGAGGAAGAGGAATAATGAAAAGAAAGATGAATAATGGGAAGAAAGAAAGAAAGATGCCTGATGAAATGAAAAGGAAGAAGATGAATAATGAAAAGAAAGATGAATAATGGGAAGAAAGAAAGAAAGAAAGAAAGATGCCTGATGAAATGAAAATGAGGAAGATGAATAATGAAAAGAAAGATGAATAATGAGAAGAAAAAAAGAAAGAAAGATGCCTGATGAAATGAAAAGGAGGAAGAGGAATAATGAAAAGAAAGATGAATAATGGGAAGAAAGAAAGAAAGATGCCTGGTGAAATGAAAACGAGGAAGATGAATAATGAAAAAAAAGAAAGATTCGTAATGAAATGAAAGAATGGACGATGAATAATGAAAAGAAAGAATAATGAATAATCAAATGAAAGTGAATTAAAAAGGAGGAAAGATTACTAAGACCTGCTAACACTTTTTACTTTATAAAAAATGCTAGCAGGTTTTATGTTTTCGATCTTCACTTTAAGAATATGTTTTTCTTTTCGCTTAGAGCAAGTGTTGAAAATTCTAATCAAACGCGCTTCTTATTAGATTTGTTCGCTTTAATTTTTATTTGTGACTAGAAAAAAAAATGGAAAATTGAAAATATTGTTAAAATGTGTTAAAATTACAATTCAATGTCAAAGAAACAAAGCACTGTCAAAAGAATTGAGAGATCCGATCGCATTTAAACGGTCTGTGAGATAGGATTTCAGGATCTTAGAGATTTCGTCAGTTACTTAAAACTAGCATTAAGTGCGTTTAATTTTAACTTTATGAAAAAATTATCGTTTCTGGTTGTACTGTGACAGCTGTCATTGTGATTTTCATAAAGGAATTATCAAAATCGGCGTTTACTGATTTTAACACCGAAAACCGAAGAAAATAAACATTTGCAAGACGATTTATATTTTATTGTAAGAAAGGTAAAAATTCTACTCAAATACAAAAAAAAAAAAAATACTTATACAGTTTATGAATAATCTAACCTGTTAAAAGTAGATCACGAAATTTTGTGCAGTCCCCCGCCAAGGACGGTACATGGTCTTCTCAATCCCAATTGTGATCGTTAATATAGACCTAGAACTGTAAATCTTCAACGTCCGGTTTGTTGTCACTCGACCCCAAATTTTTTATTTATTTATTTATCCTCATTTGGTCAAGTATTTGGTCGCTTTGAAAACCCCATTTCACAGTCCTTTTCGCTGGTCATAAAACATGAATCACTTCCGACTGAGATAAAATCATAAACCATTCCTATGTGGATGACCCAATTCTAGTGCCATGAATCCTTCGAGTAATTTTTCGATTTCTTGAATTAAGAAATGCTCGCCAGAGTATGAGAGAATCAAATTATTGTCCGATAGTGACGCATCTGAAGAAGGTTTTTGTTACTGTTGTTCACTCAATACAAATCCAAAGAGCCATTCAAGGTAGAGCGTTACCGAATAAGATTGTTGTAAGGACGTAAAGAGAAGAAGCAGGAATAGGTGCATATTATGAGGATATATAGAACTTATAGCCACTAGCAATTTCAACAGTGAACTTATGAGACCTATCTACCAATCTAGTACTGCGCTTAAATTCGTGAAGTCGACGCACCAACGAGGAAATCTCATCATAACAATTATCATGATAATATTTCTAGAAAAGGTCCAGGGAAACTACATTACAGCATTGAAGCCGAGATGCCATGTCAGAACAAATGATATTGTGGATTAAACTTTAGAATCGGTAAAGAATCTCTTGATACATAGAAGAAGCACTAGACAAGAGGTGGCACCTATATTCGATGCACGGACGTATGGGAAACTTATAAATAGGCAAAATGAATTCTGTCGAGAAAAATTTGGTAGCACGATACAGTAAATCGATTTTCCCTAGTAACAGGTTCAGCAATTGATTTAATATAATCATTCCACTTCATGTCAATGGAAGACGTGAGACCAAGAAGGTGCAACCTGGAGGTTAGCATCAGCCATGCTGATGGAAGACAAAACTGATTATTTACGTTGATTAATAGAGAGCAGTTTCGTTTTAGAGGCGTTAAAATTAACAAGCCATTTTTTTTTCGAGAATAGCACTCAATTTTTATCAAATTTTACCTGTTAGACTTATTATTAAAATCGGAGTAAATAGATATGTCATCAGTATAGATAGCAAGTTCGAAAACTGATGGCATAATGAAGGTTGATGATGAAAATCAGAAACAGAATGGTCCGCGAAAAGTGCTCTAGGAGATTCCTACATTAATGGAAAAAGATCTACAAGAGTGGACGTTCAAGATAACTTTAACTACAAAAGTTAAAAAAAAAGATTGAAGCGGCCCAATAATATAATGTGAAGAAGATGAGCATGCTAAACCCTGTCAAACGCCTTCGAAATATCTAAATCAATAGCCCGAGCTTCGCCATTCTTATCTAAAACTTGGATCACTCTTTCAGCAATAACACATCGGCATTTGACCTAAAGAAGCGAAAGCCATGTTGTTTGTCAAAAAGAAGACACTGCGAGCTTAACTATTTGCATTTCTAGTTCCTGTTTAATCTTGGGGTGGCATACTGTGTAATTGCCTTTTATGGCATTTCTTTAGGCAATAGGAATTACTTGGTAGTAACCATCTCCTCTTCAAGTAATGCGACATGATACCAGCAGGAAGGATTAATTCTTGACCTGACCTATTCTTGGCTAAATCCCCTAATTTTTCTACCTACGACTACTAATGTTTTTTTCGACACTTAACTTCTTCCTTTCAAAAATTTAAATGCAACGCCAATCGCCATATTCTCTCTTCTGGAATCCCGTTCATCTTTTGCCCTTTTCTCAACTCTTCCTATACTCAGTATTCTCTTTCACTTTCACTCTCTTTAACCCCTTGCGTACTAGGGGCATTCCCGTCTTGCTTGAGGTGAAATGATAAAAAAAAAAATAAATAAAATACAATTAAACGGAGAGGTTCATTTCTTGAATAAGTTGCTCAATATTATGAGGACAGAGCCACATACGATAGTGTAAATGGTATATGTTTTTTTTCAGATCTGATTAAGAACGTGTATCTATTCCTGACGTGAGACCGCTTGCGAGTACAAATGTAGAGGGAAAATGGGACTGACTTAATTTTCGGCGTTTGATGATCAATTCTATTAGGTTGGTGCAAAAAATAATGACGTAATAATGTCGTTTTTTGACGTTAAAAAATACGTCAAAAAACGACATTATTACGTCATTATTTTTTGCACCAACCTAAAAGCACCGTGAAACATTTTAGTTATGTCTATACTTGTCACGTTTTTAATAAGATGAAAAACCCGGTAATATTTGCAACACACACACGCACACACATACATATATATATTTTTATTTTTTTTAATCATTTAATTATTTTTTTTAATCATTTTATTCCAAACAAGGCGAGAGTGCCACTAGTATGCAGGGGGTTACAGGGAGAAAAGACTGGATATAGTCGGGGGTGGGGGGTCTGGGGAAAGAAAAAATGATGAACATCGTTCAAGACAACAGAAGATAGCGACTGACATTGCATTTAAATTTTTGATTGTAGTTATCAGGGAAGCATGTAAGAGGAAGGGAGTTCCACTGTCGGGAAGTTCGGGAAAAGAAACTGTTGGAGTAGAAGTGGCGGTTACATTTAACTATTTCATTAGTAAAAGGATGAAACCTTAGATGTCACGCTTGTATTCATGTAATCGGGGCACCAGAAAAAAATCATCAGAG
Source organism: Acanthosepion lycidas (assembly GCA_963932145.1). Lineage (NCBI taxonomy): Eukaryota > Metazoa > Mollusca > Cephalopoda > Sepiida > Sepiidae > Acanthosepion > Acanthosepion lycidas. The sequence continues at coordinate 12,139,490 of OZ010584.1, forward strand.
CAGTTGCCATGAAAATATTTGTAGAAAAGACAGAGGGAAACCACATCATGTCTGTGAGAACGTGACTAAAGTCGAGATGCCAAGTCAGGATCGGTTACTTTGCACATCCTTCTAGATGAGCAGCAGGGGCACCAGACCAGATATGGCAAAAGTATTCAATGCACGGACGAATGGTAGATTGCAAGATGAGAAAAAACCTTCTGGCACGACACAATGAACCACCTTTCCTTGCAGTAGATGCAGGTATTGATTGAATGTAGTGTTCCACTTCAAGCAAGTTGAAAACGTTAGGCCAAAAATGCGCAGCGAGGCTCTCTCCTGTAGTCTAGCATCAGACATGCTGATGGCGGACACGGAAGTTTCTCCCTGCTGGTTACATGAAAGCAGTTTAGTTTTGGAGGCATTAAAATTTACAATATATTTCCTGCCCCAGTTAATCAGTGATTTGAGATCCTTTTCAAGAGCAGCGGCCAGGTTAACTTTGTCAGCTCTAACGGATTTGCTATTGAGACAGTATTGGTAGTGTCATCTACATAAATGTCTACTTAGGAACTGATGACATCTAGAAAATCATAGATGAAGATCAGAAACATCGTAGAACCCATGATAGAGCCTTGAGGGACACCTGCATTCGTGTGAAAGGATCTGAAAGCTAGCCCGTTTAGAACGACAATCATTTCACGATTTGATAGGAATGATTGGATTAAATCAAACAGTTGTTCTGTAATACCTTAGCCTTGAAGCTAACGTAGCAGACCAGCATGCCAAACCCTGTGAAAGGCCTTTGAGATATCTCGAGCCACAGCTCAAGCTTCGCCATTATAATCAAGAGTTTGATATAGATATTCAGTGATAGGCACATCAATGGTAGACCGGGCAAAACGGAATCGAGAGTAGGTTGTGAGAGGTAAGATGGTTAACCACTTCAGCGCTGATTAAAGCCTCGAAGACTTAGCCGAAAAGCAGTAGGAGACTAATAGGGCAATAGTTAGAAGGGTCAGAAAGTTCTCCAGGGTTCTTAAAAGCAGGGACTACAGAGGAGGACTTCTAACAGGCTGGAAAGCAGGAAGCAGTGAGGCAATAGTTGTAGAATTTGGAGAGAACTGGAGCACATTACTTTAGGACGACGGCTGGTATCTTGTCACCTCCACTAGCTTTATGGGAGTCTAATTTGGAAATGACGTCCGAGACCAGTGACGGGGTTATGCACATATCACTCAGTATAGTATCTGTCTATATTTCTGAGATGAGGTATTATGTACATTATTTACATTATTCGGACTATTGTCCTCATCTTTGTCACCATATTTATTACAACGTTTCGGCCATTGTACGCTCCGGCCTTCTCCAGGTGGTTGGAATGTCAAACTTAACCCTTTATTTCGTTCACTGGGGTAGACTGTTCTAGTTCCACGTGCCATGTTTAATGGATGTCAGTTATCAGTTATCTCCTGTTAATTTCCCTCTGAAAGTTCTCCACTGCCTTAACCGGGTATTGAACTCACACTGTCACTGGATCTGTTATACTGGAACACACCTATTCTATTGATAATAGACTTCCCCACCTATAATACGTAGGAGTAGTAACAGTCGCTAAGTCGCTCAGGAAGTAGGTCAGTCAGTCGATGTCGGACGACCTTTAGTCGGATATTAAAGTATCAGCCACCCCAACTAGATTACTGCGTCATTACCTATTATATCAGGTTCCTAACATTTTGTACGTCGAACCTATTTTAGGACCGACTTAGTGAAATACAAGCCTCCACTGTGAAACTACTCCATGACACTAACTCAAGGACACATGGCCCAGTGGATAAAGGCGTTAGTTAGATCCAGTGACAGGGCCCAAAGACTGTGAGTTCAATACGACATTCGAACCACCTGAAGAAGGCCGGAGCGTACAACGGCCGAAACGTTGTAATAAATATGGCAACAAAGATGAGGACAATAGTCCGAATAATGTAAATAATGCACTCAGTATAGCCTCAGTTCTAGGGGTGGGAAAATCAGGTGTGGGTACTCCAGATGAGTCAAGTTTTGAGTTGGAAGAGAATTTCCGAGCAAAGCATTTGAGCGTATCTGCTGTAGAAGTCAGGACTTCGAATTGAGTGAATAGAGGAGGGATTGAGGATTTGCTGTTGTTCAGCACGTTTTTGCAGAGCCGCCAATGATTTCTAAAACCGAACTTGCGAGATGCTTCGTTGTTTCATTCTATCAGCAAACAGTAACTTTGCTTCATTGAGGACACGCTTGCACTGGTTGCGAGCAGAGACAAAGAGACGTCTGTTGTAATCAGACATGTCGCTCTGTTACAACCGGAAGAAGTGATTCCTGTGGGCTATAGCGGCCGGGTATGCAGGCGAGATCCAAGGAGATGAACGCGGTTTAACTTGATATTTTCTTACCGGATACTGGTTTTCACCCAGGAGGAAACCTCAGACGTGCATTTTCGAACTGGATGATTAAAAACTTCATTTCAAGTGACGTCACAAAAGAAATCACGGAACGAGTCCTAATCTGCTCGGTGATAGCAGAAAGATATTCTGTTGGTCGGAGGTTTACAGACACTACCGCATGATCAGAGTTGCCAAGAGGGCAGAGCTGCGTAGTACGATAAGGGTCAGAGATAGAGGTAAAAAAAGAGACTGAGAAGAGAAGCGTTTCTGCCAGGGTTACTGGGGAAACGCGTGGGAAGTCAACCAGTTGCGTGAGAGATTGAGTGACCGAGAAGTTAAGGGTTTGGATGCCAGAGAGGTCAGTGAGAGAGTGTTTAAGCCAGCTAGTATTCTTTCTATGTGCCGTGTCCTTTCAGGACGTAGGCGATCATGGCTCTCCACCTCCTTCTACCCCTTGCAGCTCTCAACAGGTTGCCACCTCTCCCAGACCACGTTCTGTCACCCTCTTGCTTAAAGCCGCTAGGTATGTTATGCGATGTTTTCCCTTTTCTCTCTTTCCCTCTATTTGACCTGTGAGTATCAGATTCACCAGGCCCTCCTTCCTCATTATTTGTCCCAGGAACTTCAGCTGCCTCTTTCTGATGTTAAGTATAATCCTCCTCCTTGTTTGCATCCTCTCCAAGACCTCATCGTTGCTCACACGCTCGGTCCATGATATCATCAGCATCCTCCTGTATAACCACATCTCTATCGCCTCGAGTCTCTTCGTCATCTTTGAGGAAATGCTCCAACATTCGCTGCCGTAAAGAAGGACAGATGTCACGTAACAGCTCAGTATTCTTTTCTTTATTACCAAAGAAATCCTCATGCCACCTGGTATTCTGAGCATTAAAGTCACTGAACATGGATATGTTTGCAAACGAGTGTAGGGAGATGGCCTTGTCTATATTATCGGAGATGCTATCTAGCATACAACTTTCTTGAGAGGAAGGGGAAACGTAAAGAAACTAAAAATAGCTGAGTTAAGTCGAGAGAGACGGAGACACATGTACGAATTGTCTGGAGATTCAAGAGAGAGTTCCCTAGACACCGGGAGATGTTCATAAACAGACGTAAACTCTCAGACTATGCACGTAGACTTTAGAATCCCTTTCTAAAGCGAGGAAGGTAACCAGGAATCGAGAAATCAGAGGAGGGAATTGAAGAGTTAAGGTTATTTTTCAGACAGCGTGAATGTCCAGAAATTTATCGAAGAGGAACGATTCCACACAGAATTTGGCACGAATACCAGGAATGTTGAAGAAAAAAAAAGTTAAAGCGTTTAGGTGATTTTTGTTCACCTGGGTTAGGTTTATATCTTTGGTTGTTTATAGTCATGATGTGTTATATTGGTAAGGAAAAGGCCTAGGGTAGTAGTAGCGGTTGATCATCTAACGTAACATGTACAGGAAGGTAACTGGCGCAGAATGCAACATAGTGTGGCCTCGGGATTGTCCACAGAAGGTGCTTGCAGGGACACCTTTCCATGCCCGACACGTTACTGCAAAAAATTCAATATTATGTAACTGTTGATCAGAGCAGCCTCTCAAGACCCTACGCAAGAGTTCGGGCTCCTAACTATCAGTCGGGAACAGCAACCAGAAAACTGCCAACACGGTACCCTTAGTATGAAGAGACGTTTCCGCCATCCACACATATCACAAAAAATTCATGACAGCACCACTATTAAGGCCTGAGAAAAGGAAAGGAACCGGAAACCCAATCCTAAAGCGGAAACAAGGGACGAGTCTCTACTTCTGTTTAAGAAAAAGGGGAAGAGTATAAACCGAGCGATAGGAAACCCTATCTACTCCTATTATATATATATATATATATATATATATATATATATATATATATATATATATATATATATTGGCCGGTTTACCCTGACGATCCGTTTAGGGGAAACCTGGCTCTTTAGGTTTATATTAGGTTTGCTCTGCTTCGTGTATTGAGCACTTTACGTAGTTGCTTTTACTCGTTTTGGCGTTTTTTTTTTCTTTGGACTCTGAGCTTGAACTCTGGACGATTGTTTTCGCCTGAATTTCATGTTCTTGGTTCTTTCTTTTTTTTTTATTCCTCATTTTCCCTGGGTATTGGTTTGTTCTACTACAAGCCGAAATACCCAAGGTTTTTCCAAGTGAGTACCACTATATATATATATATATATAGAAAGAGGGAGATAGAGATAGATAAGTGTGAACATGCAAATCATGTATGATATGTGGAAGTTTCACGCCATTATGCAATCATCAGATCATATATGTGTATGTGGGGTGGCGCTTTCGTGAATAAGCATTTGCATTCAAGTCAGACTAATTGAAAAATCGTATTTGGCACTCAACGGATCCATCTTCACTGTATCTTGTTCTCGTTTTATTTTGAGTTTTTAAATGTGAAGCAAAAACAAACAAAAAAAAATCCGGAATTGAGAATTCTTCCTCCATAATTTAAACAATTATATATGTGTGTGTTTGTTTCTTTGCGTGTGTGGGCGCGCGTATGTGTTCGTGTGTGTGTGTGTGTGCCTATGTATGTGTATGCGTGAGTCTGTGTTTGAAAATTCCACATACTAGTACGTGTGCGTATTTGGAAAGATCGTGTGCACTAGAATATATATATATATATATATATATATATATATATATATATATATAATATATATATATATATATATATATATATATATATAATATATATATATATATATATATATATAATATATATATATATTATATATATATATATATATATATATATATATATATATATATAATATATATATATATATATATATATATATATATATATATATATATATATATATATATATATATATATATATATATATATATATATATATATATATGAGATAAAGATATATATTTTTATATATCATGAACAATATTGGGTAAAAATTTATGACAAAGTTACGCTTTTTGTCTATTCGTTCGATGGAGTCCTAAAAGACGAAACGGACTACAAGAAAACTTTTTCCACTTTGTCATACATTTTCCCCAATATATATATATAGTGTCTCTTGTAATATATATATATATATATATCAATTTGTGTGTGTATATATATATATATATATATATATATATATATATATATATATATATATATATATATATATATATATAATATTAAATCGTATATATATATATATATATATATATATATATATATATATATATATATATATATATATATACTATTGTATTAAAATATAGATTTTATTAGGAACCTGCAGGCGAATGACTCAGGTTTTGAAATTAAGTTCGTCAGTCTCTGAAAATCGTTTATTTCTCCTGGATACATACATACATATATATATATATATATATATATATATATATATATATATATATATATATATATATATATATATATATATATACGGTGCGAAGTATAAATTGGCATCTAAATGACGCAAAAATGAAAATAACACAATATCATTTTAACAGATATAGTTACGAAAATTACACAAAAATATCTTGAAATACTAAAGAGTAAATTTATTCAATAAAACAAACATTGACTTTAACCACAGCCTGCAGATGACTTCAGTATATCCTGCAACTCTTCTGGGCGGGCTCCTTGTTTAAGTTGGTAAATACTGCCATAATCCTTGCCTTTAGTTCATCCTTGGTGTTACAAGGAGTTTTGTTGGTCTCTCACTCAACTGCGCCCCTTGCTTATTAATCAAGAGGACATCAGTCTGTGGAGTTTGGTAGCCAGATGTAAGGGATGATGTGGTCGCATAAATCGTCTGAGAGCTATAACTGGGTTCTTCTGCTTTTGTGGCATGGTGCAGAGTCCTTTTGCTAGGCACAGAGTCTTCCAGCAGCCACCCTCTTGACTTAGGGCAGCATTACCTCCTCAATGCACTTGATGTAGACCTCCGTATTTAGTCTGAGGCTCTGTCGAAAGAAGAATGGGGGCATGACATTGCCATCACTAGTGATTACTCCAAACGCATTCGTAATCACCATTAGACTCATCGAACTCTTACCAAATCCTCTGTACTGTCTTCAGATTGACACCCAAACACACTGAAATGTTCATATTGGAGCTTCCGACGCAAATGCCAGGCAGTGCAGCATGCAGTTTTCAAATTTCTGGTGGATTGAATTGCATCACGGTTCTCTTTTTCTCGCAGATGGTGCCCAACTGATCATATTATACTGTGCGGTCAACAAAAGCAAAAACAATCTCCTGCAACTATTCTGGATGGTCTCCTTGTTTAAGTTGGTGAATGCTGCCATAATCCTTGCCTTCAGTTCATCTTTTTTTGTTTGCTGGTCAATGCTCAACTGTGTGTCACCCATAATAATGAAGGGCATTGCATTCTGGGGAGTTATGTGGCCATATGTAAAGGGTGATGTGGTTGCAGAAATTGTCTCACAATTATGGGTTCTCCTGCTTGTGTGCATGATGAAAAGTCCTGTTACCATAGAGTCTTCCAGCAGCCAACACCGCCTCCTCAAGGCATATATTAGGTTGGTGCAAAAAATAATGTCGTTTTCTCACATATGTTACTATGTGAGAAAACGACATTATTTTTTGCACCAACCTAATAATATAGGCTTCTGTGTTGAGTCTCAGGCCTTGTAGGAAGATGAATGGAGTCATAACGTTGCCATCACTAGTGATCACTCCAAACGCTTTAGTAATCACCATTAGACTCATCCAACTCTTTCTGAATCCTCTGCACTGTCCTCAGATTGACACCCAAACACTCTGAAATGTTTGTATTGGAGCTGCCGGTGCGAATGCCAAGCAGTACAGCATGCAGTTTCCAAATTTCTGGCAGAGTAAATAGCGTCTGTTTTTCTCACAGACGGTGCTCAACTGACTCTACTATACTGTGCATTTGACAAAATTAAAAACAAACAACTTAATTCAGAGTCTTTTTATCTCCTAGACAGGTTGCTATTTATTCTATAGCTAAAGTTGGCGGTGGAGGAAAAGATCGGTTCATAATGTTCCCAAGTGCAATTGAACGAAACTATCTTGGCCTGTTTTCGAAACCGGCTCGGTAATTTCTCGTTTCGAACCGCTAAGCGTTACACTACCTGCAATTAAGCAAAGTCATTAGTTGTTTTCTAAGCTTATGCCTAAAGTATGGGGTACCAAGTAAGGATCTAACTCACTGTTCAGTCGTAATTGATCTAGCAAGACATACTTGCTAACCATCACACCACGTCGAAGTACCCAATAATAATAATAATTGACAGTAAATGAGTTAGGATTTCAAGGTAGGGTTTAAACTATTTTGACACTGCAGCAGTGTTTCTCAACCTTTTTAAGCAACGGCACACCTAGAAGCAAATGAAAATATCACGACACACTTAGCAAAACTTTTAAAGGGTAGACATTTAAACGTTATGAAATAAAATCATAGCTTAAAAAAATACAAGCACAAATATGAACTTGCTTTATTTCAATGTTTCTATTCAACTATTTTTGCAGCCTATTTAGTGCGAAACCTATGAATGGTTTTTTTTTCGCTATTTCTTCAATATTTGGTCTAATGTGCAATAAGCAGACGCCCCTTTTCTTCTTCTTCAGTTGAGTGTAGTCTTTCTCGCTTCTTATTTTTGATGTTATTTAAGGTTGAGGAGCCTAATTCATATAAATAAGAAGTAGAAAATTGCAATAAAACTGATAAAACCTTTTTAGCTAATGTGGGATATTCCTTTTGTATTGGCATCTAAAATGTATCAATGGCTACCGTTGAATGTTTTATTTTGAGCCGTCGATCACTAGAAATGGTGGCCAATTCTTCTTCATATAAACTGAAGTCCAATATTAGAAGGAAAACGTTTCATACTTATTCATTTATTGAAATACTAACGCTGTGTCATTATTACTTCTACAAACAATAAAATTCCGCGAACTCTTGAATCTGTTTTTCATTCGAAAAAGTTTTCCTAATGAAAGCATTTTGCAGCGATCAAAAAAAAGTGGTAACCGGTTGGTGTAATGTCACGTAAATACAGTGGCCTAAGAAAAGTTTTTAGTCTGGAGAAATAACCTATATCCAATTTCAAAACTTAATTACGTAATCCCTATTCAACATAAACAGTATTTCAAACTAGTATGGAGTAGGTCCTTCATTTGCTAGTTTCAGTGTTTGTATTCAGTTTTCCATGGATTTGATCAAGTTATCAACAATCGTCTGATCCATATTTTGCCAGTTCTTTAGCAATGTTTCTTTAAGGATTGCCACTGACGTGATTTTGGTTGAACGATCTCGAAGTCTTCGGTCAAGGTGCTCTCAAACCTGCTCTATTGGATTCATGTCAGGACTTTGGGCTACCCATGGCAGTGACTTGATTCCGTGCAATCCCTTTCAGGCCTTTGCTACTTTGCTTGTATGACATAGCGCTCCATCTTCTTGTCAATCTGATTTTTTTCAGATTGTGGGAGAAGTCCTTTCTCTAATAACTGACAGTATTTTGGACCAACCAACCTCTCGTCAGCAAGAATCAGCTCAGGTTTCTCTCTAAACCAGACAGCGCCCGACACTATTATTCCAATCGCTCCATGTTTCACGGTCACTTGCAGCCATTCAGTGTTCCAAGTCTCATTCTGATTTCTCCAAATATAAGCCTGTCTCGAATTCGAATGTTGTCAGAATTTACTTTCATCTGACCAAATTACAGACTGAAAATTCATAATCTTTGCTCTCTAATTCTCTCGCCCAGTCCATACGCCTGTTCCTGTTAACCTCTGACATCAAAGGCTTCTTTCTTAGCAACTCTTCTTTGATAGCTTAGCTTTTCCAATCTTTCTCGACGCATATGGTAACATTTCCATGCTGTTGACATCTATGACGCGCTGACAACGATTTCTGATGACTTCCCTCTTCAGCGCCCTTTTCGTTCGCTCGCTCAGACACGATGCTTGGTCTTCCTGAACGTTGTTCCACATGACAATGGCCTTCTTCATTAAATTTCTTGACAATATTATTAACCTTTCGATGATTAACCTGGAAAAACCTAGCAATTTTTCTATTTGGCTTGCCACACTGATGCCATCTTATTTGCTTTTGTTGAAATTCACTAACTTCCTTACTTCCACGAACTTTCATTGTAAGATATAAGTCAACTATCGTTTATAGATGAGAGTAGCTTGCCACTAACATGGTATTGTCTGAAGAAATAAGAGACGTTATTAAACAAGCCAAAATTACTGTAATCAAGGGTGGCTAAAAACATAACATAGTCCACTGTATAGTGGGTCGAGTAGAACATCGCGTGACAATTTTTTTCCTGTGTTATTCTTCCTGTATGCAGCCTTGCATGTCATCGAAGAGAAGAATCTTTTTCCTACCGACGACGTCTACAGGGCGCTTTTCGACCAAAATTTTATGGATGGTTTTATAAATGTGCATTTAGCGATTCACTGCGTTTTAAGAACTTTAAATGAATAACACGACGACTCCGCCACAGCTTTTGTGATCGGTTGTAGAGATTTATCTTTGTTAATCTACTAACTTTTGTCCTGAACATTGTTGTATGTAACCCACTATTCATCACCAGTTATGACATATTTAAGGAACGGGTTATTTCTCTGTTGTGAAAGGAGACTTGACGTTATAGATCAACAATCCACGTTGTACTTTTCGCTAAGGACACCAGACTTGTTGATTTTACATTATCTTTTTTTAAGTGCCGGCCTGCATATGGTAGATTGCGATTTGTTTAATATCTTTGTTAATTCCCGAGTACTTTTCCATGGATTACTTTCCACTAATGACTTTAGAGCAGTGTTTTTCAACCGGTGTTCCCCGGGAGCCTAGGGTTCCGCAAAAGGTCGTTAGGGGTTCCTTGAGAAACAATGATAAATAGGCTAATGTCTTTTTGAGTAATATTTGTTTAATTTTATATTCATAATTTTACTATATACATACGGCATATTGTTGGAAAGTCCTTGGTTATTATAATTATTATGGGGTCCACCCCTTTTTCATATAAGTGGACTCTACCAAGTGGGCCTGGACTGCTGCCATTAAATACCCAGAGTTACAGTTGTAGTCAGCAGTCGGTGGTCGGCAGTCGAGAGTGTGAGAATATACGAACGGAGATAGTGTGAGGTAACCTGTTGTAGAAGTCAGTTACAAGCACGTAGACTCTAAGGAAGTCCTACTTCGAGACTGTATATATCTATCTGTATTTGCTACTAACCACGTTCCTGGACTTACTAACAGTATTACTCTTTGTATGATTGTGTAAATACATTTTATTTCTTATATTTAATTATTGCGTTTGTCATTCCTTGGAGACCGAATCCACAACAATAATAAAGGCTTCGACCGATTATATTAATTAAAATTATAATAATCCTAGAGAATGTAGCTAGCTATGTCTATATGGTGTCAGTGTGAAACCGCCTTCTCTGGTAAGTGGACATGACCTGCACGTGCCAGATGTGTGTATCACTGAGTAACTTGCCCGAGTACAGAACACATGCACGGTGTCCATATATTATGTTTACCATGTGAACTGTGATAAAAATATAAAAAAGATAGATAGGTTCATTTTCTATGACTTATCAACTCTTTGCAGGTGTAATAATTCTTTTTTGACGAAATTTGGTACTTTTCTTTCTGATTCTGTCTTGTCAGTCCACAAGGTTTGAAGAAGGATGATCCTCCATAAGACCTACAGGGTTGACTCACTTGAAGCCATTTTAATCATCAATCTGAATCCAGTATTTCTCCAAGATCACTAAGGGTTCCAGAAGAAACAGTGATAAACAGGCTAATGAATTTTTGAGTGATTTTTTTGTCTAAATTTGGTACTTTTCTTTCTGATTCTGTCTTGTCAGTCCACAAGGTTTGAAGAAGGATGATCCTCCATAAGACCTACAGGGTTGACTCACTTGAAGCCATTTTAATCATCAATCTGAATCCAGAATTTCTCCAAGATCACTAAGGGTTCCAGAAGAAACAGTGATAAATAGGCTAATGAATTTTTGAGTGATTTTTTTGTCTAAATTTGGTACTTTTCTTTCTGATTCTGTCTTGTCAGTCCACAAGGTTTGAAGAAGGATGATCCTCCATAAGACCTACAGGGTTGACTCACTAGAAGCCATTTTAATCATCAATCTGAATCCAGAATTTCTCCAAGATCACTAAGGGTTCCAGAAGAAACAGTGATAAATAGGCTAATGAATTTTTGAGTGATTTTTTTGTCTAAATTTGGTACTTTTCTTTCTGATTCTGTCTTGTCAGTCCACAAGGTTGGAAGAAGGATGATCCTCCATAAGACCTACAGGGTTGACTCACTTGAAGCCATTTTAATCATCAATCTGAATCCAGTATTTCTTCAAGATCACTAAGGGTTCCAGAAGAAACAGTGATAAATAGGCTAATGAATTTTTGAGTGATTTTTTTGTCTAAATTTGGTACTTTTCTTTCTGATTCTGTCTTGTCAGTCCACAAGGTTTGAAGAAGGATGATCCTCCATAAGACCTACAGGGTTGACTCACTTGAAGCCATTTTAATCATCAATCTGAATCCAGTATTTCTCCAAGATCACTAAGGGTTCCAGAAGAAACAGTGATAAATAGCCTAATGAAGTTTTGAGTGATTTTTTTGTCTAAATTTGGTACTTTTCTTTCTGATTCTGTCTTGTCAGTCCACAAGGTTTGAAGAAGGATGATCCTCCATAAGACCTACAGGGTTGACTCACTTGAAGCCATTTTAATCATCAATCTGAATCCAGAATTTCTCCAAGATCACTAAGGGTTCCAGAAGAAACAGTGATAAATAGGCTAATGAATTTTTGAGTGATTTTTTTGTCTAAATTTGGTACTTTTCTTTCTGATTCTGTCTTGTCAGTCCACAAGGTTTGAAGAAGGATGATCCTCCATAAGACCTACAGGGTTGACTCACTTGAAGCCATTTTAATCATCAATCTGAATCCAGTATTTCTCCAAGATCACTAAGGGTTCCAGAAGAAACAGTGATAAATAGCCTAATGAATTTTTGAGTGATTTTTTTGTCTAAATTTGGTACTTTTCTTTCTGATTCTGTCTTGTCAGTCCACAAGGTTTGAAGAAGGATGATCCTCCATAAGACCTACAGGGTTGACTCACTTGAAGCCATTTTAATCATCAATCTGAATCCAGTATTTCTCCAAGATCACTAAGGGTTCCAGAAGAAACAGTGATAAATAGGCTAATGAATTTTTGAGTGATTTTTTTGTCTAAATTTGGTACTTTTCTTTCTGATTCTGTCTTGTCAGTCCACAAGGTTTGAAGAAGGATGATCCTCCATAAGACCTACAGGGTTGACTCACTTGAAGCCATTTTAATCATCAATCTGAATCCAGAATTTCTCCAAGATCACTAAGGGTTCCAGAAGAAACAGTGATAAATAGGCTAATGAATTTTTGAGTGATTTTTTTGTCTAAATTTGGTACTTTTCTTTCTTATTCTGTCTTGTCAGTCCACAAGGTTTGAAGAAGGATGATCCTCCATAAGACCTACAGGGTTGACTCACTAGAAGCCATTTTAATCATCAATCTGAATCCAGAATTTCTCCAAGATCACTAAGGGTTCCAGAAGAAACAGTGATAAATAGGCTAATGAATTTTTGAGTGATTTTTTTGTCTAAATTTGGTACTTTTCTTTCTGATTCTGTCTTGTCAGTCCACAAGGTTTGAAGAAGGATGATCCTCCATAAGACCTACAGGGTTGACTCACTTGAAGCCATTTTAATCATCAATCTGAATCCAGTATTTCTCCAAGATCACTAAGGGTTCCAGAAGAAACAGTGATAAATAGCCTAATGAATTTTTGAGTGATTTTTTTGTCTAAATTTGGTACTTTTCTTTCTGATTCTGTCTTGTCAGTCCACAAGGTTTGAAGAAGGATGATCCTCCATAAGACCTACAGGGTTGACTCACTTGAAGCCATTTTAATCATCAATCTGAATCCAGTATTTCTCCAAGATCACTAAGGGTTCCAGAAGAAACAGTGATAAATAGGCTAATGAATTTTTGAGTGATTTTTTTGTCTAAATTTGGTACTTTTCTTTCTGATTCTGTCTTGTCAGTCCACAAGGTTTGAAGAAGGATGATCCTCCATAAGACCTACAGGGTTGACTCACTTGAAGCCATTTTAATCATCAATCTGAATCCAGAATTTCTCCAAGATCACTAAGGGTTCCAGAAGAAACAGTGATAAATAGGCTAATGAATTTTTGAGTGATTTTTTTGTCTAAATTTGGTACTTTTCTTTCTTATTCTGTCTTGTCAGTCCACAAGGTTTGAAGAAGGATGATCCTCCATAAGACCTACAGGGTTGACTCACTAGAAGCCATTTTAATCATCAATCTGAATCCAGAATTTCTCCAAGATCACTAAGGGTTCCAGAAGAAACAGTGATAAATAGGCTAATGAATTTTTGAGTGATTTTTTTGTCTAAATTTGGTACTTTTCTTTCTGATTCTGTCTTGTCAGTCCACAAGGTTGGAAGAAGAATGATCCTCCATAAGACCTACAGGGTTGACTCACTTGAAGCCATTTTAATCATCAATCTGAATCCAGTATTTCTTCAAGATCACTAAGGGTTCCAGAAGAAACAGTGATAAATAGGCTAATGAATTTTTGAGTGATTTTTTTGTCTAAATTTGGTACTTTTCTTTCTGATTCTGTCTTGTCAGTCCACAAGGTTTGAAGAAGGATGATCCTCCATAAGACCTACAGGGTTGACTCACTTGAAGCCATTTTAATCATCAATCTGAATCCAGTATTTCTCCAAGATCACTAAGGGTTCCAGAAGAAACAGTGATAAATAGCCTAATGAAGTTTTGAGTGATTTTTTTGTCTAAATTTGGTACTTTTCTTTCTGATTCTGTCTTGTCAGTCCACAAGGTTTGAAGAAGGATGATCCTCCATAAGACCTACAGGGTTGACTCACTTGAAGCCATTTTAATCATCAATCTGAATCCAGAATTTCTCCAAGATCACTAAGGGTTCCAGAAGAAACAGTGATAAATAGGCTAATGAATTTTTGAGTGATTTTTTTGTCTAAATTTGGTACTTTTCTTTCTGATTCTGTCTTGTCAGTCCACAAGGTTTGAAGAAGGATGATCCTCCATAAGACCTACAGGGTTGACTCACTTGAAGCCATTTTAATCATCAATCTGAATCCAGTATTTCTCCAAGATCACTAAGGGTTCCAGAAGAAACAGTGATAAATAGGCTAATGAATTTTTGAGTGATTTTTTTGTCTAAATTTGGTACTTTTCTTTCTGATTCTGTCTTGTCAGTCCACAAGGTTTGAAGAAGGATGATCCTCCATAAGACCTACAGGGTTGACTCACTTGAAGCCATTTTTAATCATCAATCTGAATCCAGTATTTCTCCAAGATCACTAAGGGTTCCAGAAGAAACAGTGATAAATAGGCTAATGAATTTTTGAGTGATTTTTTTGTCTAAATTTGGTACTTTTCTTTCTGATTCTGTCTTGTCAGTCCACAAGGTTTGAAGAAGGATGATCCTCCATAAGACCTACAGGGTTGACTCACTTGAAGCCATTTTTAATCATCAATCTGAATCCAGTATTTCTCCAAGATCACTAAGGGTTCCAGAAGAAACAGTGATAAATAGGCTAATGAATTTTTGAGTGATTTTTTTGTCTAAATTTGGTACTTTTCTTTCTGATTCTGTCTTGTCAGTCCACAAGGTTTGAAGAAGGATGATCCTCCATAAGACCTACAGGGTTGACTCACTTGAAGCCATTTTTAATCATCAATCTGAATCCAGTATTTCTCCAAGATCACTAAGGGTTCCAGAAGAAACAGTGATAAATAGGCTAATGAATTTTTGAGTGATTTTTTTGTCTAAATTTGGTACTTTTCTTTCTGATTCTGTCTTGTCAGTCCACAAGGTTTGAAGAAGGATGATCCTCCATAAGACCTACAGGGTTGACTCACTTGAAGCCATTTTTAATCATCAATCTGAATCCAGTATTTCTCCAAGATCACTAAGGGTTCCAGAAGAAACAGTGATAAATAGGCTAATGAATTTTTGAGTGATTTTTTTGTCTAAATTTGGTACTTTTCTTTCTGATTCTGTCTTGTCAGTCCACAAGGTTTGAAGAAGGATGATCCTCCATAAGACCTACAGGGTTGACTCACTTGAAGCCATTTTAATCATCAATCTGAATCCAGTATTTCTCCAAGATCACTAAGGGTTCCAGAAGAAACAGTGATAAATAGGCTAATGAATTTTTGAGTGATTTTTTTGTCTAAATTTGGTACTTTTCTTTCTGATTCTGTCTTGTCAGTCCACAAGGTTTGAAGAAGGATGATCCTCCATAAGACCTACAGGGTTGACTCACTTGAAGCCATTTTTAATCATCAATCTGAATCCAGTATTTCTCCAAGATCACTAAGGGTTCCAGAAGAAACAGTGATAAATAGGCTAATGAATTTTGAGTGATTTTTTTGTCTAAATTTGGTACTTTTCTTTCTGATTCTGTCTTGTCAGTCCACAAGGTTTGAAGAAGGATGATCCTCCATAAGACCTACAGGGTTGACTCACTTGAAGCCATTTTTAATCATCAATCTGAATCCAGAATTTCTCCAAGATCACTAAGGGTTCCAGAAGAAACAGTGATAAATAGGTTAATGAATTTTTGAGTGATTTTTGTTTAATTTTATATTTGTAATTTTACTATATACATACAGCATATTGTTGGAAAGTGATTGGTTATTATAATAAAGGCTTCGACCGATTATATTATTTAAAATTATAATAATCCTAGAGAATGTACTTAGCTATGTTTATATGGCGTCAGTGTGAAACCGCCTTCACTGGTTGGTAGACATGACCTGTACACGGCGGATTCGTGAGTGATGAATGAGTGACTCAAGTACAGGACGCTTGCACAGTTTCGATATATTATGTTTACTACGTGAAATACAATAGAAATATAAGGGATAAAGATAATAATGGTATATAATAATTTTTATGCAGGGTTTCTCTGAGATATGAAAATTATTCCAAGGGTGGCACAAGGGTAAAAAGAAATGCTGAATTAGAGCTTCATCATCAAAGTCACATGGACGTCTCGATTTGGGTTCATATTCCAACGACGTTTCTCCAAAATGAAACTTTGCCAACTAAAATTCCTACTTGCCAGTCAGTTATGGTGATTTTCTAAGCACAAGGCCAAAAGTCTGGAGCACTCAGTAAGGCGCGAACTCACTAGTCAGAATTAGTTCTAGCGAGACAAATGTGCTAACCATTGAATCACGTCGCAGTGCCATTTGCTATGACTACTTGGCTATAAATCTATCTATCTATCTATCTCAGTCTGGTTCTATCTATCTATCTATCTATCTCAGTCTGGTTCTATCTATCTATCTATCTATCTATCTATCTATCTATCTATCTGTTAGTCTACTCCATTTAACTGCCACGTATTATTAGTAACTAGGATGATACATTCGTCATTACAATTGGTTCCCAAAAACGGAAATTACTTATGACTCAACCTAATAGTTATTCCTTTCTTCATGCTTTTCTCGACTACTTTATCTGATAGATCTTTTAGTTTTCTTTCTGAATCTGCCATTGTCAGAATCTCAGATGTATATTTTATGCTGTTAAGGTTATCTTCGCTAATAATAAATTCTGGTGGATTGCCGAGTTCCCTTAAGTTCATCTCGCTGTATTGAAATAAATCTGGTAAGAAAACTTCTAAACAAAAGAATTGCTAAAATAAGTTCTAATACCGAGGAGAATCCTGGAGTATTTGTGAGACTTGCTGTCACTTAATCTCCAGGGTAAGCCACAAGTTGATACCGGTGTGAATGAAGCAATGAGTGAGAAATGGAACAAAAATGTCGGGGGAAAGAAAAATTAAATCTGCGAACATTTAATGATGTGACTGTAGGGTGAATTCACGCACTTGCCTCTTCAGTTAAGATGGTCGCAGATGATAAAACCAAGCCGTTTTATCTAAAATTATAACAGAGATTCCTATCTGGAACAGATACAACCGGATCCTGTCATCGTCTTTGCTGATGAAATAAGGTCTGTTTTTTTTTTTCTTTTTCTTTTTAATTACTTTCAAAACATTTTATTTTACTCGGGTTATATCTTCACAATTACTATCTCAGCCAGGGTGCCTCAGCGTAGCTTAATGGTTAACAAACTTATCTTGTGGATCCTTATTACTAATTGGTAGTGAGTTCGATTTCTACTAGGTCCCCCACTTGTGCCAAACTAAGCAAATATAATGATCTTTTATTATAAATTTAACCCAATACAAAGGCTCGAGTGCCACTCAAGATCGAAGTTTACTGCAAAAATTCTTATGATGAATGTAGTGCGTGATATGGATGAAAGATGGAGTGCTATGAAGTAAAGATGATGAGCACAGATAACGATTTGCATTTATTTTGAATAGATGGGGAGTCTAGCGCTCAGGAAAGCAGTCACGAGGTATTGCGTTCTACAAAGTGACAGCACTTGGTAGAAGAAATATTTGACTGGAACTTTCATTTTGTATTTGGAATACGGGGGCAAAATGGGTGATTCGAGTCCGTGAAAGTAGCATGGCATATCCTCCTAGTCGTCAGGAATTGATGGCACAAAAGAATGGAGCGCTCATTTGAACATTTGCTATCGGAATAGCGATAGGCTGGCGGCGTTGCGTCTGTGGAAAAGAGGCTTTACTGTGGAGAATAAGTCATCACCCATAAGTCAGCTTAAAAGATTTTGGACTATAATGGCTGGAGAGTGGGAATTAAGCAGTTCCAGCCCAAATATATATCAGCAATACTCCAATTTAGGTCTAACCTGACGCTTCTAAAGATACATCATGGAACATGGAATCAGTTATTTCCTGGGATTCACTACTTAGCTCAGTAATTTAAATTTTAGGGCGTTTCGCTGTAGTGTCAGGGTAAGCAGCCGGGATTCGCAGGTCATTGATACACTATCACAGATTGACATTCATTGACACTTGTTGATTGGATTGTTTATGGAGACCAAGCTATGAACGTGAGCACAGTCAGGTGTTGGGCAATGCATTTTAACAGTAACAACACTGGCGTGAGTCACAGCCATATTGTGGGTCTACTATGCGCTGAAATTGCAGAAAACAAAACTGCTGAAAAACGGGGAGTACAATAATAATAATAATAATAGTAATAATAATAATAATAATAATTCTGTCAGATGTTTTTCAGTGAAAAGATGTACCTTATATACTCCTATAACGCGTTTCGTGCGACCCCAACTTATAAAAAATGATTTTATCATATATCTCGTGTATCATGCGAGTTTCTTTTTTAAGAGTCCAAATTACAATAGACTAACCTCTTTTCCTCTATCTCTTTATCTCATCTTCTTAAATAAGTTAAAAAATAAATAAAAGAGAATGATAAAAGTATTCTTAGTAACACTATACTCGTTACGTAAACGCGCCCAGCCATAAACAGCCAAACGAGAAACAGCTAAACATCTTATAAACGTAAACCATGAAAAAGATGCATATTTGCTATGTTTGTATTTTATAATACGATACAAATATGTGAATATTACATGCATTATTATTGGATACAGTTAAGTAAAACATCAGTTTTATCAAAATTAGGCTTATTTGAAATAAAGCTGTACTTTTTGACTACAGTAAATGGATATATAATTTGGTCAACGGCGTAGCCAGGGCCAGCAGTACATCGGCTAATTTTATATCTCTTGTATAATGCAACCTCCTTAAAATTAGCTTCAAAATTAGATCTTCAAAACTCGCATGATACGCGAGTATATACGGTAATAAACCAACTTATAAGAATATTGTTTGGAAGTTACTTAAATCCTGTATAGATTATAGAAATGGATAGCATATACAGTGGGCAAAAATGAGGGATGTGTTTAATACTAAAGAACAATATAAAACTGATCCCTCACTTTCTATCGTCCTTTCATCCTTTCATTTGATTACCAATAAAGATGTTTTGGAATTCCATCTATGAATTTACTATGGCCAAGAAATGGGAGATGTGTTTAATACCTAATAACGATACAAAACTGATCCCCCACCTTTTACCACTCCTTCCGTTGATTATCTATAAGTATTTATATAGTATAGCCTATTTGACTACAGTAAATGGATATATCGATTGGTCACTGGCGTAGCCAGAGCCAGCAGTACATACGCTAATTTTATACCTCGTGTATTATGCGACCCCCTTAAAATTAGCTTCAAATAGATACGCAAGGATATACGATAGTTACTACTGAAAACTGAACGCGTACAAAATAATATCGATAGATTAGTGAGGAGGGTGCTGGAATATTGAGGAGTGACGGGGGAAGGAGACTAGACTGGGTGATAATAATTAAAATATAGGAAACTGATTCTTAGCTTGGGTGTGCCGAATAAAAGACCTACCTACATAGAAGACTGACGCAACAGTTTTCACATCAGCTTTGTTCTGTGCTCGTCAAAGTTTAGTAAATATCTAAGGTATTAAAATATTTTTTACCAGCTCCTGAGAACCGTCAAAAACATTCAGGATATTAGTCTTTCGTGCCACCTCAAGAAATATTCAATGAATATATCCCAAGAGTGTTATATTCTCCAAGCCCTCTTTCCTCATTATTTGTCTCATAAATTTCAACAGTCTGTGATTTTATCTTAAGTATAAGTGTCCCTTTTATTTACATTATTTACACTATTCGGACTGTTATCTTCATCTTCATTCCCATATTCATAACGTTTTGGCCGTTGTATGCTGCGGCCTTCTTTAGGTGATTGGAATTTCGAACCGAACCCTTTATTTCGTCCACCGGGGTAGATTGTTCTAGTTCCACGTGCCATGCCCCTTCCGGATGTCTCAGTTATTTCCCTTTAATTCAACTCTCCAAGTTTTTGGGTTCACCACTGCCTGGTATCGAACTCTCAACTCTTTTGGTCTAGTCACTGGATCTAACCAACATCTTTATCCACGGGGTCATGTGTTATTCTTCGACCAGACTAATGTAAATTTAATCAAGGAATTATTTCTTGTCCCCATTGACTATGAGGATTACGTCTTTGCTGCTACTGCCTCACTAGTTATGGTGGAGTGGTTTTTGCAAGTGATCACTCGGTCATATACTTCATCAGCTGTCATGGCATGCCAGTAACGAGATATTTTGTCTAGATATTTTGTGATGAGAAGAGGATTACAGGGAGAAATTGATTCATGCCTCCTTTTTAAGTGGACGTAACTCGAAATTTTAAATTAGCCCGTTTAGTTTTTCATGCTTTTTGTAGTTACAGAACGCCATATCACAAGTTCTCTCTTTCTCTTTTATTTTTTTCCTAAAAGATAGAGCATAAGATCGCTTATGCGGATTCAGTAGCAATTTTTTTATGCACTTCACCCCCAAGCAAGCTCACAAGGGGTTACGGACAATGGGAGCGAGAGTAAAGAGGTGTGACGGAGGAAAAGATGAGGAGAAGGCCAGGAAATAGATCAAGGCATCTAGAGATGTCGATTGACATTACATTTGAATAGTTGGAGATTATAGCTATCAGAGAAACAAGTAATAGGAAAGGAATTCCACAGACGAGAGGTGCGAGACATGAAGCTATTGGAGTAGAAGAGATAGCTACATTTAACAATTTCGACAGAGAATGCCGAGATGCCAGCTTAGTAGCATGCTTAAATTCATGCAGTCTGGGAACTAGTGAAAGTAGCTCGTCGTGGCAGTTACCATGAAAGTATTTGTAGAAAAGACAGAGGGAGGCGACGGTATGTCTGTGAGAGAGCGACTGTAGACGAGACGCCAGATCAGGGTTAATCACATTGCATATCTGGATTTTGTCGAGGACCTTAAGACGAACAGCGGGGGCAGTAGACCATATATGGCAGCAGTATTCCATGCAAGGGCGAATAGTTGATTTATAGATTTGAAGGATGGACTCGGGCAAGAAAAAACTTTCTGGCGCGACACAGGGAACCAACTTTGTTTGCGGTGGATGAAGCTATTGATTCAATGTATTTGTTCCATCTCAGGTCAGTGGACAGTGTGAGACCAAGCAGTCGCAAAGAGGTGCTCTTGTGAATTATTCTTTTTAACGGGGTGAACTTATCACCGCCACTTCTGTCTCTTACCCGCTATCCTGATTTGGTTTTCCTTTATTTTTTAGCTTAGCTCTCCCTCTCCCCCTTTCTCTCTCTTTCTATCTCCTTTTCTCTCATCTTTTTTTATTTTTATTTTTTTTTTATATTTTTTTTAGAGTAGCCTGATTTTCCATGAAATGAATGTAGCAGATTCATGTTTTTTTCTAAGGACAATAGTGCTAAAGTGGACGCAAGCGGTCCGGACTTCAGCTCGAACCTTGTTCGGCATTTCCGTTTTCTGTGTCAATAACCTTGACGCTATCTCTTATACCTCCAATTATATATAAATTAGTAATTAAATCACACGTTTCATTAAGTGTGCGCACGTGCCTGTCTAATTTGGCCAGACTGTTACCCTTTGGAGGACGGGAACTAGACATGTAAGTATAATTATTTCACGACAATCTAATTTTTATCGTCTGCAGACGGACGTAATAGATTAATTATGCAGAGAAATGTCAGTTAACGGTCTGGTGCCATCGTCAGCTAATGTATTTGTTCTTTACTTGAATATTTAATGAACGTCCTACCTTTGAAGAGGATTGCTTTTTGTTATTGATGAAAATCCAGGGAGGTATTTTGAGGTACCGTATGGACGGTGAAGGGGGCACGTTTATTTATCGAGGGTGGATTTATGACTTTCCCGACCCTATTAAGATCACCCGTTTATTAAATTCTCACTTTTTAACCTTTTAAATAATTTCTGATCCACCTTTTATTAAGAATCACCCTCCGGTTCATAACAATGACGTTTGTCTGATGTAAGCATCATTTCTAACAGTTTCTTCTATCGCACTTCCTGCTTGTGGAACTCTCTCTTCCGGCTTCTTGCTTTCCAGTCAACTTTGATCTTCAAAAATTTAAATTCAGTGTCAGTAATTATCTTCTACCTTCTTAATTCTTATTCTTTTATTGTCTTCTCTCCTTAATAGTAGTTTTTTTCTCATATTCTCTAACCCTCAGAAACTTCTTGCGTCCTAGTAGCTTTATTGCCTTGCTTAGGGTGAAATGATTAAAAAAATCAATAGATTAGCCTTGGTAACCATGACTCCACACCAAGGTGTGTTTTTTTTTCATTCTTTTTCCTAACTTTTCTGTTCACCAATTCTATAGTTGAAAGTAAAAAGAGTACATTCGAAATAAAAAATAACATTTCGTCCAGACTTAAGGCATCAACATGTTGCTTACACCGGTTCCCGTACGATTACCGCTGGTAAGCATCATCGAGTCTGGTCTGGTCAGTATCTAGACGGGTGACCACTTGGGAATACCAGGTGCTGTAAGCTTGGACGTGTAGGTGATGTAGTGGATAATGGCTCCGAAATTTTTAATCGCAGAGTCAAGTTCCAATTCCAACTGGGTCCGTTATAAATACTCTTTGGAAAAGTTATGAATCTATCTCTTCTCTCCCCATCTATGGGTTAATTAGTAATGCTTGTATCACTAAATCATTATTATCTAAAAGACCAAACAAACAAAAAACAACTCTTACAATCTAAAAATATTTTCTGGCTTTAAATAACCTGCAAAGTAATACGGCGATAAACCGTAGAAAACAAATCAATCAAAATATTTAATTTATTTACGCATGTATTTTGGATAGGACAAATATTTAAATGCGTTTTTAAATATTCCGAAAATAAAATCCCAAATATTAAGCAACATTATTATGTGATTGAAGACTTCACTGATGAATTTATGGAGATTGATTGATTGATTTGTTCGTTTAACGGCACATCAACTTCTTATGGGTCATTTAATGCCGAAATTTTTATTTTCTTGGGAGGTTTGAAGTAATAAAAATGTGTTATATGTTATTCTGCTTTCACAATTGAATATATGGTAGATGATACTCAGCTTTTGTGCATATACATGTTTCTGCAGACATCATTACTAGAGGCAGTGATATGTGTGGTTTATGTTGCAATTTTTGCTAAAGTCATATTTTGGAATAAAGTTTGATTTCTTTAAGAAATTGTAGGATATTATATGGATTAATGTCATGAAAGCGTTCTTTCATGTTGGTCGGCTGGTTGATTTTGTTTAGCGGCATATCATCATTATCTATATGGGTTATTTAATACCGAAATCTAAATAATCTGAACACAATTTTATGGCTTCATCTAAATATAATTTGAACGCTATTGCATACCATCAACTACAGATAAAATGTATTGCTGGTATTTTTACTACAAAATGTATTACTGGTTATTAAAATCTATTGTCGGTTATTTTTATATAAAAATGTATTTGTTGGTATTTTTACTACAAAATGTATTACTGGTTATTAAAATCTATTGTCGGTTATTTTTATATAAAAATGTATTTGTTGGTATTTTTACTACAAAATGTATTACTGGTTATTAAAATCTATTGTCGGTTATTTTTATATAAAAATGTATTTGTTGGTATTTTTACTACAAAATGTATTACTGGTTATTAAAATCTATTGTCGGTTATTTTTATATAAAAATGTATTTGTTGGTATTTTTACTACAAAATGTATTACTGGTTATTAAAATCTATTGTCGGTTATTTTTATATAAAAATGTATTTGTTGGTATTTTTACTAAAAAATGTATTACTGGTTATTAAAATCTATTGTCGGTTATTTTTATATAAAAATGTATTTGTTGGTAATTTTACTACAAAATGTATTACTGGTTATTAAAATCTATTGTCGGTTATTTTTATATAAAAATGTATTTGTTGGTAATTTTACTACAAAATGTATTACTGGTTATTAAAATCTATTGTCGGTTATTTTTATATAAAAATGTATTTGTTGGTAATTTTACTACAAAATGTATTACTGGTTATTAAAATCTATTGTCGGTTATTTTTATATAAAAATGTATTTGTTGGTATTTTTACTAAAAAATGTATTTTTACACTTTCATAGTGTTTTGTTTAGGGGTTCACTATTTGCCCATAGCTGCGGCCCTAACAGGTGCTACCACCCCGGGTCAGGGTGGATGTTAGAACAACAATAATTAAGAGGTGATTCCACTCTGTTCAAAACCGTCTTGCTGCCGGATGTAGTTTATCATCATACCCGGGACTTATTTTATGAAAGAAAAAGGTATTCTTTATCTTAAATAAACAACAGAATGTTTAAATGACAATTTTAAGAAAAGCACCATTTAGATATTATTGTTATTGTCCTTTGATTTTTCAAATTTTGATTTTTCGCTGAAGTAAAGTATTCGACGAAATGAAAATTCGATTTTTGCGCTTTCAGTGAAGACAGTTATCGGACGAATGATACTCGCTGTTATGCTTGGATATTAAGAAGAATTATCTTCCACCCCCGATTATTAAGACCTCCCCTTTGTATTAGGTGAGTTCAGTTTTGACTTCGTGCCGTTTATTTCTGGCCTTGTGCCAGACTTAGCTAAGCTTCTGAAAAAAGAGCCCCTCGGAGTTTGATTTACCATTACTAAATAGAGAGTTCAATCCTAAGTGGGTGCCCCATATTCTGGCCTTGCGCTAAACTCAGTTAATCTTAGAAAAAAGGGCACCACGTAATAATTAGCAAACTGATCTTTTTAATGAATATCGATCCTCATTGGGTACCAAATACTTGTAGCTCTGTCCCAAACTAAGCTACATTTTTCAAATGACAATCTACGATTAATACTGATGTTGGTATTTGCCTGCTCCCCACCCACTTGGCCGTAGGATGTGAGACGTGGTCAGTTTCACGTGGGGTGCCCACATTCGTATTCATGGGCTAAGGACGAGTGATTAACCAACAAATTGCATCGGAATCTTCTGACTTCTCCCTTTTAGGACAACGGAGGGAGGTTCCGCTGCTGGATTGGAACTCTAGTAACTATTCAGGTCTGCTTCAACTCTGAGATTGTATATTTACCATTGTTACCAGTGGTCGGTATCAAAGCCAGAATTTTGAATGCCTTACTCCACTTGAAAGATTAACGCAAAATAATGTTAAACTCGATAATCACTCACCTTAATCCGACTATATCTCTATCTCATTCTCAATGTGAAATGACCTTTCAAGACATAGACTCTCCACAATTTCCCTTTTTATTGCTCTGAGTAGCTCTTTTCTCTGTAGTTCTTGTTTTGGTACTCGTTTACTTAAGCTTGTCAAATCGGTTACGTGCTTTTATCCCTGCTTCTCTTGCTTTCTACATGCACCTTGTGTGTTAAATTCGCCAAGCCTACTTTTCTCATTATGCATCAAAAAAGATTTCATCTGTTTTTTTACTGACTGTTAAAATATAGATATATAAATATATATATATAGACTGCATTAGGCAGACATACAAACAGACAGACAATCAGATAGATAGATAGATAGATAGATAGATAGATAGATAGATAGAGTGATAGATAGAGTGATAGAAGTGATATGAACAGATTGTGATGGATATTTAGATAGATAAAATGAGAGAGAGATAAACTGCGATAGATAGATATAGACTGTAAGACAGATGGGTAGACAGTCAGATAGATATAGATTGCGCTAAACAGACAAATAAATAGATATGAACAGATTGTGATAGATAGATAGATAGATAGATAGATAGATAGATAGAAACAGACTGAGATAGATAGATAGATAGATAGATAGATAGATAGATAGAAACAGGCTGAGATAGATAGATAGATAGAAACAGACTGAGATAGATAGATAGAAACAGGCTAACATAGATAGATAGATAGATAGATAGATAGATAGATAGATAGGGATATTCTATTATCAGGCTTGTGTCTGCGTGCGTTGTCGTTGTAAGGGTGCTAACAATGCATCAATAAGTGAAAGAAATAAACAGTGTTAAAATTCAAATAAAGCTGAAAAGAGAAATAAAATGAAAGAAAAACTTGCCGTAAAAAGAAATCAGTTTTTTTTTTATGTGTTGAATGAAGATGGAGAAAGAAAAGATCCGAAAAGGTTAAAATAAACCCGGTCTTAAAGTGTTACCCCGCTTCCCTACCCCACGACATAACAGCAAATCGCATGTCATCAAACTTTTGCAACATTTTTTTTTATTCAAGTTAGTTATTTTTTTTTTTTGTAAAGATGTTTCTTCGATTAAGTCGTCTTTATTATCCCTTCTTCCTTTTCATCATTTTTGTCTTTCTGCACCATTCTGTTTTTTTGTTTTTTTTTTCATTAGAAAATTTAAAAAAAATGTCTTTTGCAAGAGGAACATTTTTATCGACCAATCTCTTGTTTTCTTAATTTAAAAAAAAAAAAAAATGTTGATAATTCTTTTTCCGTTTTTGCCAATTTCCCACTCCCTTTTTTTTATAGTAACTGCCTCGTTTGAAAGCTTCTTTTTTTTTCTACCCGCTTCCTTTTTCTTGTAAGTGAATATAAAGTCAATAACGTGCGAACAGAGGTGTATGAAAATTTATGCACGCGTCCATATACAGGGTAGGTGGATAGAAACCCCCATTAAACATTACTTTTTGTTAATATCACCTTATTTGCATGAAACAAAATATATTGTGATTCTTGAAGTAGTTGACTTTTATTTCTAATTTCTGTTTTTATTTCAGAGTTACAAGTGTAATCCAGAATGACACAACGACTGATGCTGCATGAGTCGGCTCAGCAAGCATCCCTTCACAAAGTGTGACAGTCCGTGGTATAAGTACAGTGATGCTTGCTCAGTCTTCATGGACATTTTGCTTCGGTAGATGCCAAAAGCATAGAAATTGTCACTCACATACACACACATACACACACGCGCGCACACACACACTCACGCACACACACACACACACACACACACACACATATATATATATAATTATTTATTTAAAAATATGATTCCAACACGCTACATAAGAGTTCTCATGTTTCAAAACAAGAGCCGAAAACTTCAATATAATTATTTGAATTAAATTGAATTAAAGTAAGCTCTGTTCCATCTTCAAGCGAATTTTTTTTTTTTTAATAACTTATTTCAGAAATTTACGTGTCTTAATAGCAGATTCATTATTGAAATCAAAATTTCCATGGTAACGGCCAGCGTGATTGTTCATATAAAGAGGGGCGCAGGGTGTTAATAGTTTGTATCAGTATAGAGTTACATTCATAGGTGTCAAGTCAGGGTAAGGTTGGGGTGTCTAAATTTAAAACGGAAGATGATTTCGTCTAGTCTGGTTTACGTGTCTATAGAGATTTATTTATTTTTTATTTTATTTTTTCTGAAAGGGTTTTGTGTAGATAAAAAAAAACTGCCGTAACATTTGTTTTTTGACGACTTCATAAAGGGTTGTCTTTTTTGTAGGGTATT
>OZ010584.1:12172355-12232355 GCA_963932145.1 Acanthosepion lycidas
TGGTTCAGTCCGGCGGCAAGCCAGCGTTTCTTCTTCTTTCGCTCCAGCCCTCGGCATAAATCGCGTCTCCTGCTTGAACGATCGTTGGCGACGTCTTCCCACCTCTCGATGTCCATGTCCATCGCCCTCATGCCACTTTTGAAAATGTCCTTGAAGCGAAGATGAGGTCGTCCACTAGCCACTAGCCAGTTCTCCATGCAGAATGACCCCCGGAATCCTCCCATCAGTAGACTGTTACTTCCCGTGTTTTGCTGTCGCAGTGGGGTGACGCTGCATTGTTCTCCTGGGGCGAAGGCATGGGCAAGGTTAAATATTTATTATATGGTATATTTAAGCAATAAGAATTCATCCAAAAAATTATATTAAATTTCTGTCTATTCAACGTTTTATTATATCTTTTCAATTTTCGAATGAAGTGTTGTGTATCTTGAATGAATTGTCTAAAGTTCATGTTTTTTTTTATTTGCTATATTCAATCACTTCTATATAATGTTTATTTGATAAAAACATTACGAAAAAATAGTTCAAACAAATGTTTGAGGTAATATTAATTTATATGGGCACACATCGAACCGAGTTTAAAAAGAGACGAAAAATTTATCGTTAACACACAAGAAATGAATGAATCACACAAATGAAGTGCTTTGTCTGCCAAATGATGACCAATAACATGTATATAAATTATTAATGAAAAAGAAAAATGAATTTTTACAATTAAAATGATAACGCTGCATAAGAAGGTCCTCAGAAAATAAAACTACATAAAGCGAAGAAAAAAAGAAATACTTCTCTGAATAGTTTTCAAAAATAATTTGGTACAATTTTCGAAACGAAGTTCGTGGTAACAGCAAAGAATAGAACAAACACACCAGCCGAAGACTTTTCCTTGATGAAGGAGCAATTTTGACGATCCTTTCAATTCTCGTTTGAAGGGAGTCAAATTTTCTTCTACGTTGTTTTCTTTCTGGACTGGGGCGACCTTGGTTCGTTCAGCAGCAGTTCGTCGACTCCGAAAATTAAATCCAAGCCCCCTCCTTCACGCCTTAAATAACCTAAAGGTAGGCTCTAAATACACTTCTCGGAATTCAGAGGGAAATCCCTTTTTTGGTTTTGAATAATAATAATAATAATAAAACAAACAAATGCAGCTGTTTTACCACAAATGAAAATGTACCAAAAATATTTTCGAAGTTCGAAAAATTCAGCAAGAGCTTAACGTATCGACTGATTCCTTCCTGAAAGGCAGACGATGGACGCTCAAGCAGCTTAAATTTCTTATTCTTTCGACTATCGCGGTCATTGTCAAGAACGGGTGTTATCAGTAAGATAATCATCATAATCATTATCATGATCGTCATTAGAGCTACTTCGACTTGATGGCACACTGCAAATCAGTATGATTTCTCATTTTCCGTAACTTTGTAAATAATTCTTAGAAGTTTTCTGCAAAACTCTTTGTCCTGTGCTAGCTCACGAAAGTATTGCAGTTTTTCCAAACTGTTCAAAGCTTTTATTTTAAAGAGGAATCATGGAATCTTATTGATAGTTCTTTTAGTGTCGTTGTTCAATGTATATTATTTGTTTGTTCGTCCAATGTCTTTGGTATTGATGACAAAGCCAATTCCACAATATTTACTGCTTCCAAAGAAATTAACTTTTGCAATCAAATAAATATCAGTTACTTATGTGACATGAGTGATACACGCTTAGGCGATCATGTATCTTTCGATAAATGACTGACGAGGCAGATTTTTTTCCCGCAGCGGGTTGCCATTTTTTTCTGCGCTAGACCACTTGCCATCAAAGGCTATAGAACCCGGTCTGTCCTGCTATTTACCCATAGCTGTGAGGGAGAGAGAAGAAGAGGATTTATACCTTTCCCAAGGGTATTAGCATGTAAATGAATGAATTCGAACTCGGCTCTCCGATTCCTCAATTCGAGCCGCTATACATTAGTTCACATCGCCTCCTCAGTAATTAATATCAAGTCCTTCTTTGATTTCGGTTTCTTGGAGACAACATGCATCAATGTTACTATCAACGCACGGAGCCAATAATTCCTTTTTTTCTTTTATCATAAGTCGTCTAACAATGACAGTCCTGATGGTAAAAAAACAAAACTTTATTATCATTTATTAAACACAGCTTAGATACGGCACAAGGTCGAAACAAAATCTTTATATGTAATTATGTATGCCAAATATATTATATGTAAAATATTTGGATGCAATTGGGGACAAAGTCTTAAATAAGCCTGCGACTCTTAATGGCAGACAACCTGAGAAGTCATTACTTTTTTTTCTAATTATATGGTAAGCTTGATTTATTTGATTAAATTCTAACGTTTTAGATTGCCGGAATTAGAGTTGGAATGAGTTCAGGGTGAGTTTATTAATAAAGGTTAAACTGAAAATCTTGTATCGAATATCTATACATACTCTTTTTCTTTTCTTTTTTATACACTTCAATATACGATCTCCTAATAATAATAATAATAATAATAATAATAATAATAATAATAATAATAACAACAATAATAATAATAATAGTGACATCGGAATCTTAAAAATGTGGTATGTGCCAGCATCGACAATCCCTGTTGTAGTTGGAGCCCTCGGATTGGTTGGAAAAGATTCCAGTAGACCCATTGAAGAGATTCCTGGAAGTCCATGACTTAAAGAAATACGAAAGATTGTTCTCACGAGTACAGCCCGCACCTTACGAAGGGCTTTATCTATGTGTGTTGTCTTTTTATTTGTTTTAATTGCTCAGTGGAAAGTGCCATGATGGCATTTCTGAGCTTAGGTCTCTGGTCGGAACCCGGAAAGAAATGTGTACACACCAGAAACCAAAGGAAATAAAGCAACAACAACAACAATAATAATAATGATAGCTGCAAGAAATTTGTATGAACACCGCCTGTAACAATTTTATGGTACTTCACAATACACACAAACAGAACAATCAAAGTTAATAACCCTGACATCGTGATTAGAGATCGCAAACACAAAATGAGCCTCCTTATTGACATGGCAGTCCCTGCAGACTGCAATGTTTCTTTGAAGATCTTCAAAAAGCTATCAAAATACAAGGACCTTGAAATCAAAATCTCAAAAATGTGGCACATGAGAACATTAACAATTCTAGTTGTAGTTGGAGCCCTCGGATTGATTAGAAAACATTCCAATAGACTCATTGAACGAATCCCTGGTAACTTATGCCTTAAAGAAATACAAAAATTATACTCACATGTACAGTCCACACCTTACGAAAGGTTTTATTTATGTAAAATATGTGCAGTTTTTTAAAAAATTACTCAGTGGAAAATGTCATGATGCTATTTCTGACCTTGGGTCTCTGGTCGGGACCCGGAAAGAAATGAGTAGACACCAAAATCCAAAGGAAATAATAATAATAGTAATAATAATTATCTGCAACTTTTACGGAAATGAAACTGCAAGAAATTACACTAAATTATTCAGACTATTGTCCTCATCTTTGTTGCCATATTTATCACAACGTTTCCTTAAGGACACATGGCACAGTGGATAAAGGCGTTGGTTTGATCCAGTGACAGGACACAAAAAGTTGTGAGTTCAATACCTGGTTAAGGCAGTGGAGAACTTGTACAGTTGAATTAACAGGAGGTATGTGACAACTGATATCCATTAGGCATGGCACGTGGAACTAGAACAGTCAATCCCAGCGAGCGAAATAAAGAGTTCAGTTCGACATTCCGACCACCTGAAGAAGGCCAGAGCGTACAACGATCGAAAAGTTGTGATAAATATGGCAACAAAGATGAGGAACAATAGTCCGAATAATGTAAATAGTGTACATAATACTTCATCTCAGAAATTTAGAGAGATACTGCAAGAAATTAGTGTGAACACGACCCAGATCCGGTTACAGAGATAGAACCTGTAGCAATTTTATGGGACATCATGATCAATACTCTTCCTGTACCAAACAAACTGATGTAGACAAACCTAGTACCAAACAGTGGTAACGTAGTGCAGGGTTAAAAGCTAAAGTCGAAGGTGTTCTTTTTGCTGCACAGGACCGATGCTTGCTAACTAGAAATTACCAAGCACACATAGTGAAAAATTGTTAACCCTAAATGCTGATTTTGTGATAAATATCCAGAAACAACTGACCACTTTGTATCACAGGGTTGTATAGTGTTAGCGCCCACGAAATATAAAATGAGACATGAAAGAGTGGGCCAATATCAAGTTTAGGAAGGTAGGACAATAGAAACAAACCGATTAGCAAAAACTATTCAACAAAAATAACGTTAAAATCAGTTACAGCTGCACAAAAAATATAACAGAAATAATAAAAAGCCACAACAAAAAATGACAACCTACAATAATGCAACCAAGGAAACGCAATGCAACTGCAGAAATAGAACAACATGTCTACTCCATGGAAATTGCCAGTGTACGAATACAATATATAAAGTCAAGCTAAGTGCAAACAGCAGCACAATGTACTACATCGGTGCCACTGAGGATACATTCAAGAAGAGAAAAAAACAACCACAACCTTTCATTCTCCAACAGAAAATACTCAAACAGCACTATACTATCCACATACATATGGCATCTAAAAGACAGAAATATTACACCAAGAATAAGCTGGAAAATATTGAAAAAACCACCTACCTACAACAACATTACAAAAAATGCCTATTTTGCCTACACGAAAAGGTAGCAATAATATCTCATACTTAACATAATATCAAAAATAATTTCCAAATGTAGGCATGAAAATAAATACCACCGCATAAAACTAACAATGATTATAAATTGGAATTTTCTACTATTTACATATGCGCAATCACAAAAAAACAAGCAAATAACCGGCTTTAAAATAATAACAAAACAGCCTTAAAATTAAAAATAATAGCAATTTTTGCCTATCATAGTTTTACACAGACCCCATTATAGTATATACGTGCGTGCGAGGAAATATTATTCAGCGAAAAAATAGAAAAACGGTCTGCGTGTTGACATCGTTAAAATCAGGAAAATTATTTGCTACACAATCCATCATTGAATTCAGCAATCAAATGCGTACAGATGTACACAACAACACACACACACACACACACACACACACACACACATATATATATATATATATATATATATATATATATATATATATATATATATATATATATATATATGTTAAGTCACATACTGTTCACATATATTTATGTTTGTATGGACTCCGGTGGGCGAGCTCATGTGTATGTATGTCTGCGTATCTCAATGGGTGTACGGGCGTGTATGTAGTTTGCGTAAGTATGAGTGGCGTCACGACGACAATTTTTCCTCCCACTTCCATACAAACACCAATCCACGCACCCTACATAAATCCAAATTTTAAAAAAATTAATCAGTTTGTCTGACAATCGCAAAAGCGTGAAACTCAGGGTCACAAACTCACATCAATCCAACTAATATATATATATATATATATATATATATATATATATATATATATATATATATATATATATATATATATATCATTCGCAGACAGTACTATTTCACTGTGTCACAGTTCCTTAGTGGGACTAGAATCCGATGACAAGACCGAAAACCAACCGATTTGGTGTCAGCCAGAGCTTCTGCCATTGAGCTATCTTCATTCGGCAAAGTGAAACAGCCAAATGTAGCGTATTGTTTTTACGAATGTGCTCTATTCATTTTACTGAAGAGATTTGCATTAATGCAGGTGTCTGTTATTTATAGAATTAGCTTATCATTCAATAGTGCTTAATTGAAAATATATTTTCAAGTCCTAAATTATATATATATATATATATATATATATATATATGTATATATATATATATATATATTTATATATAAGTGAACATTGAAGTCAACACTCAGAGGTGGCAGATTGTTTCTGCTAAACGCAATCATCATGTCAGATATATATATATATATATATATATATATATATATATATATATATATATATGGCCTGATGATTGCGTTTAGTATGGAACAGTCTGTCGCCTCTGAGTGTTAACTTCAATGTTCACTTTTATATTTACATACGCTCTATCTGTGATAATGAGCACTTTATCCCATAAATATAGCATACGTTAAAACTACAAATGATAAAATATAGTTTTAAGGTATGCAATATATATTAAAGTGCTCAATATTAGAATTAGAACATATGCAAATATAAAAGTGGACACTGAATGTAACACCCAGAGGTGGCAGTCTGTTTCATGCTAAACACAATCGTCCGCCTATATATATATATATATATAATCTGCTTCGAGGTCCTCTAGTTTCCTTTCCCAGTCGGCCAGCAGCACATTGTTATCTGCGTATCTTATAGTATTAAGACACTGTTCATATCAATCAGTTTTGTGCCGTACGTGATACACCCCTAGGCGATTATGTATCTTTCGATACATGATTGACAAGGCACATTTTGTTACCGCATTTCTTTCTGTGGTAGACCAATTGCCATTCAAGGCTATAGAATCCGGTCTGTCCTGCTATTTGCCCATAGCTGAGGGGAGAAGAAGGGGATTCATTGTTTCCCAATGGTATTAACATGTAAGTGAACGTAATGTATTCGACTGGAATTCGAACTCGGCTCACCGTTTCCTCAAACCGAGCTGCTTATCCATTACTCCACCGTAGTGACATCTGGTAATTCTGTCTCTCTGTTCTTATTTAATATCAGTCTGCAGTTAATTGGAGCGCCTTCATCCTGTGTATTGTAATTGTCCATTTCCTAGACTGGATTCCACTCAAGGCTAAAAAGCTCAGTATATCCTTCTATTTAACTCCTGGCTCGGGGAGAGAAAAATATTAAGAGACAGGAAAATTTCTGAACCGAAACAAAGAGTCAATCTCTTCTTTACACTTTTATGTGCCTTTTCCCTTCAAAACGTGTGTGTTTATGGCTCTCCGTAACTTCCTAACATTTGTAGCTTAGCAATGTTTGTATTTTTACTATTTCTCCCATTCCCTGTTCTACCATCTATTTACACGAGTTCGTTAGGTAGGCTGATCATAGCTCTCCACAACATCTTATCTTTTGAAGCTCTTGGCAATATTTATCTTTTTACCATCATTCTTAATCTCTTTTTTGCCATCTATTTACACAAGTTTGTTAAGTAGTTGATCATGACTCTCCACAACTTCCTATTCTTTGTAACTCTTAGCAATGTTTGTCTTTTTACTATCCTTACCAATCCCTGTTCTACCATCTATTTACACAAGTTCGTGAGGTAGGCTGATCATAGCTCTCCACAACATTCTATCCTTTGTAGTTCTTAGCAATATTTGTCTTTTTATTATCTTTACTAATCCCTGTTCAGCCATCTATTTACACAAGTTTGTTAGGTAAGTGACATGGCTCTCCACAACGTCCTATACTTTGTAGCTCTTATCAATGTTTATCTTTTTACTATTCCTCTCATTCTTTGTTCTACCATCCATTTACATGAGTTCGTTAAGTAGGTTGATTATGGCTCTCCACAACTTCCTATCCGTTGTAGCTCTTACCAATGTTTGTATTTTTACTATCCTTCCAAATCCCTGTTCTACCACCCATTTACACAAGCTTGTTAAATAGGTGATCATGACTCTCCACAACTTTCTATCCTTTGTAGCTCTTAGCGATGTTTGTCTTTTTACTATCCTTCCTAATCCCTTTTGGGTCATCCCTTTATACAAGCTTGTTAGGTAGGTGATCATGGCTCTCCACAATTTCCTATCCTTTGTAGCTCTTACCAATGTCTGTATTTTTATTATCCTTCCAAATCCCTGTACTACCATCCATTTACAGAAGTTTTTTAGATAGGTGATCATGGCTCTCCACAACCTCTTATCATTTGTAGCTCTTAGCGATTTTTGTCTGTTAACTATTATTCCAAATCCTTTTTCAGCCATTTATACAAATTCGTTAGGTAGTTTATTGTTTCGCTTGTCCCGCTTCAATTCTGTCCTTGTGTGTGTCACATTCTCCCAGCTCATTTGCTTCATTCTGTGCTCAAGAAATTTCAACTGGCTTTTTCTTATCCTAACTTCATTGCTCACATGTTCAGTCCATTTTATTCTCAATATCCTTCTGTAGAACCCCATTTTTGTTTCCTTTACTTTTTTCTTCATCTGCGTGGAGATTATTTAACATTGTTTCTGTTTCAAACGAATTTTTCCTGTTTCTTAATACTGTGCTTTGCTTTTGGAAGGCATCTTTTGCTGTGCCACCGGGCCTTTGGATTTAGGAATTACACTTTCCGTCGACTGTTAAAACACTTAAAGTTCTGAATTTGCTTGATTTTGACTTCGTTAATTCGTAGCTCGCATCTTTGGCGGTTCTTCTTGCTAACGACCAACCATTGTTAGTCCTCTCTTCCCTCTTTCCTTTACTACCTTGTCTGGGAGTTCTGCAGTTTTCTTTCTATATCTGTCATCAAGAGGATGCCATTTCTGCAGTGGCTGACCGTGT
Organism: Acanthosepion lycidas; assembly: GCA_963932145.1. NCBI lineage: Eukaryota > Metazoa > Mollusca > Cephalopoda > Sepiida > Sepiidae > Acanthosepion > Acanthosepion lycidas. The sequence continues at coordinate 12,180,855 of OZ010584.1, forward strand.
CTAAAAATATTAGTTGCCAGGAGACTGTTATATGCTGTGTTAATAAGAATATATATTTGAAAAACAAGGTGGATAAAATAACTGAAGGTTTATTGTAAAAAAAAAACAAAAAAAAAACAGTACGATAAGAATAAAGGTAACAGTTATGCACAAGGTTGTCGCAAGCCAATCCAGTAGTGAGTGCTACTATTGGAAGGTCGGTAGTTATCGCGTAAATCTGAGTCATACTCGACAGATCCCAGCTAGTCGATATTTAACTGCCTCCCAACAAGGAAGGATGTAGCACAAGGCTGAGTTTAATGCGGGGCAATCCGAGCCCGTAGGCTTGGCCAAAAATTCCCCGTAACTCCGCATAAACGGACTTATTCTTTTATTATATTCTTCTTTTTATTACTAAAACAGTTGTCTGTGTTTGTTTCTTTATTTTATATAGGTTGGGGGGTATTCTATCAGGGACCCATTTGCCATTGGACGAGCTAACATCCTGGCCACTCCGACTACCTCAACGGACGAGACCCTGCTCTTCGGCATAGCCTCGTCCGAGTTCCTCTCTGCCCGAAGGCATAGAGTTCGACAGCAGCCAAGATGTTACAGAGACTTATAGGTAGTTGCTCATGGGGGGGTGACAGATTATTCCGTTACATCAGAGACAAACGTGGTGGTGGTGGTGGTGGTGGTGGTGAACACCAACAACTGCAATGCTATCATTTAATTTTGGTGACAAATAAATAAAATTTTCAAAAATACATTTGAATAAAAAGGGTAAAATTAAAATATTTCTGGACAAAATGTGTATTTCTTTGTAATATATCTTACTGGCAGTAGATATAAAATATGAATACAGCATGCTATAATCGAGTTATTTATTTTAATTTTAAGTAATTGGTTCATATTTTAAAATAGTTTACTGCACAATTTGCACACTAACATTTACTTCAGAAGTCCAATAAGACATTGCAGGCAGTACACTATATTAAGTGTTCACAAGATAATTGTTCAAATCTGCCAATAATTGCTTCTGCATCCAATTCATTTAACTGTTCCTTAACAATGAATAATAACATGTATGATTCCAATTTCTCCCCAGACAGCGAATTACTTAACCATGCCTTTATGATCTTTAGCTTTGAAAATGTCTTCTCACATTGGATTTGAATAACTGATAGTGTATAGATGACTTTATAAAGTTCTTATTCTTTTTTATAACTAAAACAGTTGTCTGTGTTTGTTTCTTTATTGCTTTTTTATTTTATATAGGTTGTGGGAGAAGGGGATCATTCCATCAGGGACCCATTTGCCATTGGGCAAGCTAACACCCTGGCCAGTCCGACACTGCATCTCTGTGTTTTATGTTGTTAAGAACGTGTTGGTGGGGAAAAATCAGTGTCAAATAAAAATACCGAAGCGTAAAAGGACCGAAAAACGAAACAGAAAGAAAACACGAAAAGAAAATAACTGGTATTTTTACTGGTGTTTTTACTTTTTAAATGACAAAAAAAAAAAAAAAAAAAAAGATGGGGGAAGAGATCATGAAACGGAAATCTACTGCTCAACATGGAGAGATAATTCATTAAACCTATCCTCAGTTGGTTTAATCCTCTAACTACTAAGCTACACCCGTAAACGAAACTGTCCATAAATGTAATAACAGTTAATTAGAGTGTCACACAGGGTGCCGAATAGAAGGGTTATATCCGGAAAAATGAATAAAATTCAGCGGGTTGAAAAGCGGGTGTATTTTGAATGCAAGCCAGACCGATGGCGTTCCTCATACATTATTCAAAGCCACCATTGATGCTTTTCCTCCGTTGAGATATCCTTACGCGACATATTGAGCTTCGTATTTCGATGGCCCCATTGTGGTGCGGGCCAACGAATGGTTGGGAACGATTGTGGTGACTTTGAAAAGCGACGGCGGTTGTCATAAAAGAAGAAGCGAGAAGCAACGAGAAGCAACGAGAAGAAACGAAAATAATGAAACAGGAAGGAGAAAGTTAGTTTTTAAAGGAGGCGGTGGGTAGGCGTATCAAAAAGTAAATGTATTTTTTTTGAAGAAAGAATGAGAAAAGAATGAAAGCAAAGAAAGAAAATGAAAATACAAAAAGAAGAATGAAAGAACGCCCGTAAGAAAATTGACAAGCGGAAGTTTTAATAAAAATGAAGGAAATGTTTTACAAAAAAGAAAAGAAAAAAAATAGCGTGATAATATAAGAAGGGAAATAATAAAAGAAAAAAAATAAGAGTACATTAAATAAAGAAAGAAGAAGAAAATATTTTTCATTCGGAGGTAAAAAGAAAATGAAATGAAGAAGAATGTTGGAAAGAAAGGGATAGGGAAAAGAATAACTAGATAATTAGATAGATACGAGCGGACATAGATAGATAGGTAGATATGCCCAGACTGAGATAGATAGATAGATAGATAGATAGATAGATAGATAGATAGATAGATAGATAGAAATAACCAGACTGAGATAGATAGATAGATAGATAGATAGATAGATAGATAGATAGATAGATAACCAGACTGAGATAGATAGATAGATAGATAGATAGATAGATAAAAAAGAAAGAAAAAGAAAAGAAAACGACAAAAAGATTTAGAATAAAAAGGAAAAGAAAATGAATCAAGGAAAGAAAGAAAAATAGGAAAAGGAAAAGAAAAACAAAAAAGATGAAGAAAAGAAAAGAAAAATGACAGAGAGCGAAAGAAAGAAAGAAAGAAAGAAAAAAAAGAAAAAGAAAGAAAAACCAAATACAAAATGAAATCTTTTGTTATCGACAGACACTATTGTGATACAATTTTGTCCTAGTTTTCAAACTATTAAATTTCCCCCCCCCGTCTCACTGGTGAAAAATTTTCTTTTTCTTTTTGGATCCGCCTCTCAGTAGATTAAAATTCGAAAGAGACCTTTTCGCCTTATCACAAGCAAATTAACTTAATTACCCGTTAGCAGAACCAGTCACACCAGAATTCTTTATAAATAGTAGTAATAATTAATCCTACGAGTGAAGACGAGGTCGTCATTTTCATTTTTCTTCGCCTGGGTCTTTCTGTCCCATCTGTGAAAGTTTTTCGCAAGTGTGCATCCTGAATTTTATAAGCAAGGGACGCCAGTATACACACAAGTGTAAAAGAACGAAAAGTAAGATTTCAGAGTTCAAAACATTAATTTAAAACAGGGCTCAACAAATATTCATCGTGATTTCCCACCTGATGAAACATTTAAATTTTTTTTAACGTTGAAACAAGATATACAGTTTTGTAGTGGGTATGTTCATGTCTAATGTAACAATATATATATATATATATATATATATATATATATATATATATATATATATCAAATATTTGGTGCAGTTCAATTTATATTACATGAATCATTCATACAAAAACAGATATAAAAGTTAATGATTTCAATGGCGAGAATACATCTTCGCAAAGAAATTTAATAAAGTGCATTAACCCCGAACCTGTATATGAATGTTATGATCCCTGTTTATAAATTCCAGTTGCATAAGGTCTTTTTTAGTTTTTTACAAACTTTCATCTGTTCCTACAGACATCATCAGGTATGGAACTAGATTTGTTTTTTTTTTTTTTACTTCTCGGTAATAACAGGACAACGAAAATATAAATGTAATCCGAAAAATGTTTTTAGAAATGTGTTATTGTTAATTGTAAGAAAGCGTATCCAAATGTAAACAAATGACGTCACACATTATGAAATGGACAAAGTCCGACAATTATTTTAAGACATTTTTTATGTTTATACGTTCTTTTTATAGATACAAATATTTAAGTAAATGCTCTGTTTATAATAAACAGTATTAAACAACATTTACCGGCCTGAATGTCCGAGAAATTTTCATAATGTGTGACGTCATTTGTTTACATTTGATACGCCACAAGCAGATATGAATGTACGTGAGAGATTCATGGAAGATTAAAATTTAAATACAGTAAATTCGACCTTGCTAACCGAACGATCCTCTGTGGCCAAATCGGTAAAGGCACGTCAAGTTAAATGACGGTTCCGTATAGGATACAGGTTCAAATTCTGTCGGAGGACGAATATTTTCTATAAAAATTTGTCAGACATTCAGGCCGGTATATATATATATATTAATCGGTATAACCCATGTAAAGCCACTAAAACGCAAGGGGTTACAAGGTGTGGAAGAATTAGAAACATTAATAATGAGCGGGAAGAGAAAAGTGTAATCAGGAGGACAGTAGATAGCGATTGACATTGCCTTTATATTTTTGCAGATTAAAGTTGGCTGGAAAGGTATCCTCTTCTTCTCCGGGTTCGGTAGTCTTGGATGGCAACTGGTCTACTGCGGAAAGAAATAGTAACCTACTGCATCGTCAGTCATGTATCGAAAAATACGTGATCGCCTAAGCGTGTATCACGTATGGTACATAACTGACTGAATCAGTATTTGATTGGTTGATTGATTCGTTTTCTACGGCTTATGAATTCATTGCAGCTTATTTAAAGCCATAAAATAAAGGGGTTTTCCAATAACTTGGACCGATTTTAAATGTGAATTATGATTAATGATTCCTTTTCTTTCAGATTTGGCGGACACATAATTTCCATGACTTAAATAACATAATCCAATAGAGAAATAAATAAATTTTTATCAATAACATTGAATTATTTACGGCTAGCTTTGATTTGTCTTAACTCATTAACTGCCAAATTTTTTAATGCACAATTTTAGCCCAGACATGTGTCTTAGGAGTTTATTTATTCCTTATGTTTAATTTCAGTAGTTACCATTGTTGTTTTTATAGAAAATCATCATTTTTATCAATTATATATGTGTATAAAACATCAAAAAATAATATTGATTAGAAAAAAAAAATACTTTTCAAAATAGTCATTATTTTTCTACTCGAGAAATGTAAAATTACGACAGAAAGTGTCTTCTTACGGCTAATAATAAAAACTTTAAAATCTAAGTGTTGTAAAATATAACTCTGCAAATGCAATGTATGTAAGCAATTCAATGTAAATACAAGGAATAACATGTAGTGAGTTTAATTTTAGCAGATCCCCAAAAAGGGCTCGTGGCAGGTAATGGGTTAATGAAGCACCCTTATGTATACTCGGTTTTAATGTAACACTCTTTACTTTTAGAATGTAAGAATTTTTTTACATAACAATGGTTTAGTGATACAAGTCTTTCTAATTAACCCATAGCTGGGGGAATAAAGAGGTGGATTTATACTTTTTCCAAGTATAAGTGAATATAACGAATGTAACAAGAATTGGAACTTGGCTCTCCGGTTAGCCATTATTCATTACACGCCTGCAAATCCAAGCTTACAGCATCTGATATTTCCAAGCGGTCAACCATCTAGCTACTAACCAGGCTCGGCGTTGCTTAACTTCGGTGATCGTACGGGATCCGGTGTTTCAACGTGGTGTGGCCGTAAGCCAAGAGTTGAGAAGTTTCAAAATAAATTTTCAAAATTTTCAAGAGAAACGAATAAAGAACAGCATAATTCCACAAAAGAGAAAATAAACTTATGTGCACACGGGTAGGTGAGAAAGTAAGAAAAACGTCTTTGCTGTTAGAAAATGTATATGGGTATGTGTGTGTGTGTGTAATGCGCCACGCAGCTGAGTTTAAAGTTTAGTATTCGGCTCTTTAGTAAAGAAATTTACTTGGAGACGACGAGAATGATTCTAACTTACCGCATTCTAGAGCGAAAAGAAGACATAGCTTATGACCTTCCTTTTATTGTCCTGGTCAGACAAGTTGAGGGTAATCTCCACAAGATAATTCAGTCGACGCGGATGTGTTACTTATTTCCCCCTTAATTTGGATAAAAGAAACATTCACTTGTGCAGCAGGAATCTATATCGTTTGAACCCACGAACTATCCTAATTAGCATGAAATATTCCGGCGAGTTACATTCATTACTTCCACCAGTTCAGATATTTACAATTAGGATCCGCTATGTCCCGTAAACTGGGAGAAATCCCTATTCCAATGGTAAAAAGGAAGTTCCATTCGAACAGGTTCTTTACGAGAGCCGCTACTTCGTTTAACAGATTCCTGAGATGATGCTTCCAAGATCACTGCAATCTTCACCTCTTTAAAGTTAGAGTCAACATTTTTCCTGCATATCCTCATAATCTGCACTTCTTACTTCCTCCTCCTGCGTCCATATAGCAACCTCATTCAGTAACCTCTACCTTGAGTGGCTCTTGAGTATTCTTTAGGGTAAACTATAGTGAAAGAAAAAGAAAAGAATGGTAGAAAGAAAGAAAAATTTTGAACATCATCGAATACGGTATACGCTTGAGGTAGGTTGGAAAACGCACCGGTCGAAATGTTTTGAACGGAAGGCGATTACTAGTCAAAGTAGGTCGTTGCATATTACTATGGAAGCGTAACTATAGAAGCACTCAAGAATAATGTAGCATAGAGCGGAGAAAGGCCAAAGAAAACATCGGCCGAATCATCGCAAAAAGAGCAAGAGAGATTCGAATGATTCAAGCAAAAGCAGCAATAGCATATGCCAGAATTGAAATCAACTATTGACTCGTAAATAAATTCTATGAGTCCGGCTGAATAACGCATGTGTTACAAGTAACAATCATGGTTTTATTCTTGTATCTCGTCCGACACGCTTGGTCGGCAGTGCGCATGTCCGGACGTAGTGTATAAAATGGCAACTGCCCCAAAACAGCTGTACAAAAAGAAAGCGTTTTCCCGTCCTTTTTCTGTTTAAATTTTATCGAATAAGATGCATCCATTTATCGCCATAATAACACATCAGGTAAAAGCACCGTTTAACCTTGACACATTGTTTTCGTGAAGAAACAAAAAATAATTATGCATAGTTAATGTTGCGCACCGATGGTGGGAAAACCTTTGATATTAAAATATGCATTCAAAATCATTCTTTTATTGTTATTTTTTTAGACAATAATAAACGTGGGACGATAAAAATAGCAGGAACAATATATAATTCAGATAAAATTTGCTGTCTACGAATTTTTATTGTGCTTTTCATCATTCAAATCTCACTTTGTCTCTAACAGTAAATAAATTTCATGTTTTATTTACATGTTGGTCTTTTTTTTAAACACTAGATGTTCATCCAATACAGGCCCAAGAGCCACTCAAAGTAGAGGGTTACTGAATGAGGTTGTTGTATGAATGCAAGAGGATTTGATTGATTGGTTCATTTTTTTTCTACGGTTTATCAACACTTTTCAGCTTATTTAAACCCAGAAAATATTTTTAGATTGTAAGAATTTTTTTTTTTTGAGATAATTTAGTTTCGTGATTCATGTCTTACTAAATAACTCATAGCTGGGGGAGAAAAGGTGGATTCGTACCGAATCAGAATTTGACAGACAAAAAACAAATTATAATGAGGATACAAAATGGGGGACTAATTCTATATTACAATCAATATATAAACTGGTCCCTCCCTTTGCGTCCACTAGTTTCCATACACTTATATGATGTAAATAAATCTAAAAGACATGCTAATCAGTATTTGATTGATTCATTTTCTTACTTTGTAAGAATTTTTGAGGCAGTAGTAGTTTAGTGATATAAATCTTACTAATTAACCCATAGCTGGGGGAGAAAGTGGATTCATACCTTTTCCAAAGTTATTTTCACGTAAGTGGATATAACGAACCCAACGGGAATTGGAACTCGGCTCTTCATTTAACAATTCCAAGCCATTATCTATTACACCACTCACACATCTAAGCTTACAGCACCTGGTATTCTCAAGCGGTCACCCATTTAGGTACTGGCCAGACTGAGAAACAAAGATTAGAGTACTGGGCTGTTACGTAATATCAGTCCTCCTATATGGTAGTGAATGCTGGACAATCTAGGTACTGACTAGGCCCATCGTGCGGGAACCGGTGTTTTAACGTAAGGGGTCGTAAGCCCGAATTTTTAATGGAGGAAGTGACTACAGATTATGAAGATATTTAGGATAGATAATTGTTGACATTAGACTTGAACAGATTAAGATTGTATTGATTGAGAAAGAGTGTTCCCGGGAGTCTGTTCCACAAAGTAGGTGTTCTTGAGATGAAGCTCCCCAAATTCGCTGGTTCCCAGATGTCATGAGTTCCAGCGCCTTACGAGGCTGGCATCTCGCTCTCACCCCTTCACTGTCGAAACTCCTAAATGTATCCGTCTCTTCTACTCTAATAGCTTCATGTCTCGCACCTCTCGCCCCTGGAACTCCCTTCTCTTTTCCTGTTTCCCTGTGAGCTATAATCTCCAGCTATTTAAGTGTAATGTCAATCGACATCTCCAGTTGCCTTGATCTATCCACTACCCTCATCCTTTCTTCTATCACTCCTATCTGATCTTGCTCTAAATTTTCTGTAACCCCTTGCGTCCTAGTGGCTTCCCCGCCTTGCTTGGGGTGAAATGCTTAAAAAAAAAAAAAAAAAAAAAATGGAATGTTCTTCTTACTAATGGAAAACGAAGCGACGATTCGACCCAATTTACGGGACACGGCTTGTCTTCGGCGTGAAGGTCTGAACTGGTGAAACTAAAAAAAAATGTAGCCCGTCAGAACAACAGCGATTGGCTTGTGACGTTTCGCCTGCGGGAAAGTGCTTACGGAGGTGGAAATAATTCCTCACCAACAAGGGCGTGTAGACTTTTTGGAACACTGTCAAGGTTGGAAAGTGATGTCTAGTCACTCCATCTCAGTACTCCACATTTCCTGATACCCTAATTCGTTCCACTAACCTCGTTTGAAAAATATATCATTGCCCGTCTTCATTGTATGTATCTCTTTGAATTTCACCCCTAATTCTATCAGCTATTCTCTTTCTTTTTTTTTTCTAATTGTCAGTGCCATTTTTTGATGAAATGACATTCATTCTGCCATTTTATTGTCGGTTTTGTCGCGCCAGAGTTTTTTTCTCGCCTGAGTCCATCCTTCAAATCTATAAATCAACCATTCGTCCTTGCAGGGAATACTGCTACCATATATGGTCTGGTGCTCCCTCTGTTCATCTCGAGGTCCTACACAAAATCCAGAGACGGATATGCAACGTGATTGACCCTAATCTGGCATCACGTCTGTAGTCTCTATCTCACAGCTGTGGCTTCCCTCTGTCTTTTCTACAAGTATTTTCATGGCAACTGCTCCGACGAGTTATTTTCACTGGTTCTCAAACTGCATGAATTTAAGCGCGCTACTAGGTTGGCACCTCGGTCCCACCTTTTCATTGTCGAAACGACTAAATGTAGCCATTTCCTCTACTCCAACAGTTTCTTATCTCGCACCTCCCGTCAGTGGAACTCCCTTCCTATCACTTGCTTCCCTGATAGCTATAATCTTCAAATATTCAAATGTAATGTCAATCGACATCTTCTGATGCCTAGACCTTGATCTCTGTATTTCTCTTTATCCTTTCCCCAAACACTCCTATTTACACTTACTCTCAGTCTCTGTCACCCCTTGCATGCTAGTGGCACTCCGGCCTAATTTGGGGCGATCTGCTTAAAAAAAAATCTGGCTCTTATAAAAAGAGAGCACATCAGGAGGAGCCCGTTACTTTCTGGAATGGTACAAAAAGCAGTACATTTTCCAGCCTTTTCAACGAAGGATCGTATATATGAATTCCACTTGAGGTCTGGTTGATTGATTTGTTTTTTATGGTCCATCAACCTTTTACATGTTATTTAAAAACAGGAAATATTTTTAGATCGTATTAACATTTTTTTAGATAATGATTTGTTGATACATGGCCTACTAATTAACCCATAGCTAGGGGGAAAGAGGTTGATTCATATCTTTTCCAGTGGTATTTGTGCGCAAGTGAAAATAACGTGCCTGGCTGGAATTAGAACTCGGATCTCCCATTTCCAATTTGGAGCCGCTATCCATAACAACAATCGCGCATTCAAGCTTACAGCACTTGGTCTTTCCGAAGTACCCATCTAGGTACTGACCAGGCTCGACGTTGCTTAACTTCGGTGTTTCAACATGATGTGGTTATAAGTCTAAAGAGAGAAAGAGAGAGTATTTAAAGACTGGCGCGAAATTATTTCTCATCGAGAAACTATAAAATAAATATATTTTTTACTAAATATTCGCCTAATACAAGGCCTAAGAGTAACTCAAGGTAGATGGCTACTGAGTATGGATATAAGAAGAGAGCGTACGTGCAGATTAACAGAATATGTAGGATAGATAGATGATCTTCGATATCAGGAGGTTCAGATTAGAGTGTTCAGAAAGGCTGTTTCATAAGGTATCCGTTCTCTGGAAGAAACTATTTAAGTAAAACTTTCCCTAGTTACTAGTGGAATACGAAGGGAATTAGGATGATTCGACCCTGTGTACGTGGCATAGCGTGCCCTAGTTATAAATGTCTGAGCTGGTGGGACTAAGAACCAGTGTTTCAGCGTGATATGACCGTAAGTCTTGAGGTCTGGAGTGACCTTGAGTCCCAATACACGTCCCCAAGGAAGGAGCCTCCTTGAGAGTACAACCGTTCATTCTGGTAGCCGATGGTTTAGGGTCTACTCAATGATGATGAAACATTAGGCGCTTGTCTTTGAAGGTATTGGATGTTTACAAGACAACTGAGCTGTACGAGCTCGGTCATAGGATAGATCAGCTGCCAGGTTTTCGTCATCAATGTTTTGGAGGTGCACCCATGTACCGTTGTATCATCTGCATAGATATTTACTCATGATCTTAGATTATTGATATGGAGCAGAAAGAGGTTAGAACAAAGAAGGGGGCCTTTGAGAATGTCTGCACTGATTTCGCGGGCTTCAGAAGACCGGCCATTAACAATGACCGTCTTGGACCTAATTTCCAATTTTTCTCATTTAGATAGGGTTTAATGGAATCTTAACCAAGTTAAAACTTTATACATACATTACAATTTTCTTATATTCACCAAATAATCTCTAAGTGTTGTCTCAATGCTTGCTTCATTCAGATTTTAATTTCAAGGAAAACAAATTCTAATGGTGGCCTTACAGTTAGCAAGAACAAAAGTGTAATAAGCAGAAAAAAGCAAATGCTGATAAGTTAGCGAGGCTCATAAAATACTGCCTGGGGCTTGCAATCACACTTACCCTTCTCACTCTATTACATCGGAGTAGTACGCGCTGGCCCCTGTTACAAGCCAATTGAGCTGTTACGGCTCGGTCAGGGTATAGATCAGCTGGCAAACTCTGGTCATCTAGAATTTTGGAGGTGCACCTATACACTGTGGAATCATCTGCATAGATATTTACTAATGATCTGAGTACGTCCTTAGATTATTGATATAAAACAGAAAGAGAGTAGGATCGAGATGAATGCTTGTCTACCTTTTATTCTCCTTCTTTTTTTATCTGCCCTTTTAATTATTTACACCCTGTCCTTCTAATCTCTATAGCTTTCTTTATCTAAGAATGATATTTGTTGAGGCGTATTTAATGATATGATTGATCATTGAAGTCACAATTAAGTTTCCTGAAACAAGAATGAATATATAAACAATTACCTACAATTACCAATAACATTTTATTGCCAAAGCAAATTAAATAAAAAATAACACAAACGGGGCGAATTAAGATGTTTATGAAGAGATGTATGTGTAAGATTCCTAGGAGAGATTGAGAGATTTACATTTGGGAATTCATTATCTCTTGAATTTGCTTGAATTATTAAGATATTCCTGCTATGAGTCAAACTTAGGGTATTGTATGTATTATGTATTGTAAATATTGCATGTATTATATGTATGTTGTGTATTATTCTGAAGGGAAAGAGATATTTCTAAGGTAAAATAGAAGAAAGAAAATGAAATTTTGAGACCTTGTCTTATATACTGCTTTAAAAATACTATTAGGCTGGTGCAAAAATAATGTTGTTTTTGACGTTAAAAAATACGTCAAAAACCGACATTATTTTTTTCACTAACCTAATATCTTACGGTTGAGAGTGGAACTTCTTTGTCAGACAAGTGGGGGAAAATCTCTTATATCTACTTAATCTTATGTCTATATTTGATTTATGAATCGATATAAACTTTTTTTAAGCATTTCACCCGAAGCAAGGCGGAAGCCACTAGCACGCAAGGGGTTACAAGGGGTTACAAAGAGTTGGAGCGAAAGCAAATAGGAGTGATAGATGAAGAATGAAAAGAAGGATAGGTGATAGATCAAGGCATCTGGAGACGTCGATTGACATTACATTTGAATAGTTGAAGATTATAGCTATCAGGGAAACAGGAAAAGGGGAGAGAGTTCAACAGGCGAGAAGTGCGAGACATGAAGCTATTGGAGTAGAAGAGGCGGCTACATTTATCAGTTTTGACAGTGAAAGGGTGAGAGCGAGATGCCAGTCTAGTAGAACGCTTGAATTCATGGAGTCTGGGAACCAGCGAAAGCAGCTCATCGGAGCAATTACCATGAAAGTATTTGTAAAAAAGACAGAGGGATGCAACGACACGTCTGTGAAAGAGCGACTGCAGACGAGATGCCAGATTAGGGCCAATTACATTTCATATCCGTCTCTGGATTTTATCAAGAACCTTGAGACAAATAGAAGGGGCTCCAATACTCCATGCAAGGGCGAATGGTTGATTTGTAGATTTGAAGGATTGACTCCGGCGAGAAAAATTTCCTGGCACGGCACAGGGAGCCAACTTTCCTTGCGATGGACGAAGCTATTGACTCAATGTATTTGATCCATCTCAGGTCAGCAGTCAATGTGAGACCGAATAGTCGCAAAGAGGTGCTCTCGTAGAGTTGAGCGTCAGACATTCTAATTGGGGGGAGGGGGGTCTCTGTGGTGAGTAATAGAGAGCAGTTTTGTTTTTGAAGCATTAAAGTTAACCAGCCAATTCCTGCCCCAGTTCACAACCGATTATCACTCTAAGCAAATTCTTATCATCTAAACATTATATCTACCTGCTTATGTGTATGTGTTTGGGTGAGTATTTGTGCGTGTGTATAAGTCATTCAATTTTCTTTCTCAACGTAAGGCTTCCATCTATCTATCTATCTATCTATCTATCTATCTATCTATCTATCTGTGTCATTCTATTCCTATCTTTTTACGCTATTGTTCACCCAATACAAGGCCCAAGAGCCACTCTAGGTAGAGGGCTATTGAATCTATCTATCTATCTATCTATCTATCTATCTATGTCATTCTATCCTTATCTATCTTTTACGATGTTGTACACCCAATCCAAGGCCCAAGAGCCACTAGGTAGAGGACTATTGAATCTGTCTATCTATGTCATTCTATTCACATCTATCATTTTACACTATTGTTCACCCAATACAAGTCCCAAGAGCCACTCTAAGTAGAGGGCTACTGAATGGGGTTGTTTATAGTCGTGAGAATTGTGTGAGGACATGTAGGAGAGAAAACGGTTGACCCTAGATTTAAAGAGGTTACGATTTTAATAGTCGGGGAAGCATCCTCTTGGGAGTCTGTTGCACTGGAGAAGAAGATGTCCGAAAAGAACTTCTTTCTTGTAAATGTAATACGAAAGCAATTGGGCTACTTCACCCTTATGTATATGGAATGGCGAACTGGTGAAACGAGGTAATGTACTTCGTCAGAATATTTACCACGGAAGGTGTCGATAGAGTAGCGATAGGTTTAAGATTTTGCGTCTCTGAGAAAGAGGTAGTAGGGTGGAAAATAATTAATGATCTATAACGCATTAATGTCTTGCCACTCAAATTCTCCTGGCATTGATCCAACAGAAAGCGTGATCAATCAAAGGGTAGTGTATGAGCATGGAAATTATTAACAGTAATTTTCGTTTCCTTATAAGGAAACATTCGGCATTCATTGACCGGGTAGCCAGTACTGTTGTTGGTTGAAGTTAATAAAATCTTTGTCTTAACATATTTTTTGAAGAAGATAGTTCATTATTCCCTGACGCCTGTTCCTTCGTGGCGATGAGGCGCTTCGGGCTAAACAGTGTCTCCCTCTGCTCTGAGGGACGCAGGTTCAATTCCTGCCGAAATGCGCAAATTTTTCTTAATAACATTTCTCGAATACTCAGAGAGTTAAAAATAAATAAATAAAATATACAAATAAACGGAACGTCTACTCAAATACGAGTACCCACTAAAAATAAGACGTAAAGTAATACAACTCCTAATATCTTAACAAACCGAGGTTTATATGAGCTTAAATTGTTGCATAATGTTAATGGTAATATTAGCCGTTTCCTTATAAGGAAACATTTGACATTCATTGACCCAGCAGCCAGTACTGCTGTCGGTTGAAGTTTATAAAATACTTGTCTTAATATATTTTTTGAAGAAAATAGGTTTCTAAAGTCCAGTAGCTGTTATCGCTCTTTCCAGTATTGATGGAGGTTTCCTTCCTAACCTTTTATTTGAAGTTGTGTGGAATGCCAACATGTTGATTATGTCATTATTTTCTCTTTGAGTTACATGCGATATCCATTTTAGCTGTTATTGTCGAAAGTCGAAAGCTTCCGTTATTTGATACACTTCTTTGTGATTATGTAGCGCCAATCCACATTATTCGAAGAAATATGGTCTTCACCAAGATCCATATAATTCACTCGCTCTAAGCCATTTTAACAATCGATCTGAGAAAGCGGTTGCATACAGCTGATAGTTTAGCTATTTTTGAACGTGTCTGGTGCCATGCATGAAATCTATATGAAAACTTTTGATCTACTGTTGCTACTTCTGTTAAATCCTTGTCTCTTTAGCTTTCACGGTCTTGGCAGAGCATCAGAATATCCACCAGCGCCAAATTAATCAGCTTTCAGTCCTAGCGGACGACGCGGGAGGCGAGGGTCTTGCTGAGAGGCCACTTGTCGGCGTCGTCACGTAGCATAGAGAGAACGGTGACGAGACTATCTAGTTTTTTAGGTTAATGTTTTGGTTGTGTCAGCTGGTAGTCCTAGCGGACGACGGGGGAGGCGAGGGTCTTACTGAGAGGCCACGTCTCGGCGTCGTCTTGTAGCATAGAAAGAATGGTGACGAGACTATCTAGTTTTTTTTTTAATTTAATGTTTTAGTTGTGTAGCAACTTGCAGTGTTGTGCGAAACTACCTTTAGCGTAGCCTATTCTATGTTCAATTTCCTTATCTCCTATATTAAATATGTTATAGCAGATCCTTGCTACCGGTGTATTTGAAATGTATGGTATTTACTAATTCCAAATCCTGGATTTTCATGATGGATTCAGGGTAGGTACCTTTGCCGATTTCATTCCCAAATCCTATTTCTTGGAACATTTGGTAGAGAATGTAATCAAAAATATATCTGAGAAGTACTCTTATTCATCTTCTTCTACATACCGTGTCCTTTCAGGACGTGGGTGATCATGCATGGCTCTTCACAACTTCCTACCCCTTCTAGCTTTTAGCAATGTTTATATTTTTGCTGTCCCTCCTAATGTCTGTTCTGCCAACAATTTACACAAGCTCGTTAGGTAGGTTATTCCCTGCTTTCCCTCTTGGCTTCAATATGTCTTTTGAGTGCCACATTTTCCAAGCCCTCTTTCCTCGCTATGTACCATAGTATTTTCCGTTTTCTATTTCTAAGTATAAACATACGTTCTGTTTCCATTTTCTTTAAAACTTCCTCAGGACTCACATGCTCACTCGATGTTATTCTCGGCATCCTTCTGTAGAACGACATTTCTGTTGCCTTAGGGCACTTCTTCATCTATGAGGAGATCGTCGAGCATTCAGTCATATGAGAGAACAGATATTAAGAGTTCAGTACTCTTTTCTTCGTTTGAAACGAAATTTTCCTGTTTCTTAATACTTTGCTTAGCTTTTAGAAGCTTTTTCTTTCGCTATCCCAGAGCGTCTAATTGATGTATAAGCAATGTATTATGAATGTTAAAAATATAAAAATAAGGTTTTCTTGTTTCCTAATAGGAATAGATAGGTCTGCCTATGAGGAGATTGTCCAGTATTCACTGTCATGTAAGAGGACTGATATTATATAACAGTTCAGTATACTTTTCTTTGTTTTCAAAAGTAATTTTCTTGTTTCTTAATACTTTGCTTAGCTTTTAGATGACATTTTTCGCTATCCCAATCCGCCTTCGGATTTCGGTATCGCATTTTCCGTCCTCTATTAAAACACTTCCTAGATATTTAAATTTTCGTAATTGCTTGATTTTGGTACCTCAATTCGTATTTTGTATAAAAGCTGCTGCGAGTTATGCGAAATTCGAAACAGTAGAAAATCAACGTATGAAAGAATGGTCTCAAATGTCATCGCGTAAAATTTCCTATTGCCCGAAATACATAGCGCTGTTCAGTGGTCCCGCCACAAACACCAAAGATGAGAGAGTGTTATAATTATAGCATGTCACATCCAGATGTCAGGGGTTGGGCCTGTACATTCTAGAAGCTGTCACTTCTCAGACTAATGTCGCACACGGAAGCAAGCATAGCTTGAGTACAGACAGATTATGATTTAAGTTGGGAAAGCCACCATGTAATTACTAAGCTTAGCTTAATATAACATAGAGGAAATATTGGTGGGAAGATTATCTTGCGTCAATTTTCAAGTTGGGAGAGCCACCATGTCTTGATAATTACTAAGTTTAGTGTAATGTAACACGAAGAGGAGGTATTGATGGGAAGATTATGTTGCGCCAATTTTCAAGTTGGGAAAGTCTGTCTTGATAATTACGAAGCTTAGCTTAATATAACACGAAGAGGCGGTATTGGTGGGAAGATTATGTTGCGCCAACTTTCAAGTTGGGAAAACCTCCATGTCTTGATAATTACTAAGCTTATCCTAATATAACACGAAGAGGGGGTATTGGTGGGAAGATCACATTGCGCCAATTTTCAAGTTGGGAAAGCCTCTCTATTTTGATAAGTACTAACCTTAGCTTAATATAACACAAAGACGAGATGTGGGCTGGAAGATTTTCAAGTGGGGGAGGCTTGCATGACTTTATATTTATTAACGTTACCTTAATATGACACAAACATGAAATGTTAGAAGACCATGTTGCACTAATCTACAAATGGGAAAAGGCTGCCTGTATTGATATTTAATAATCTTACTTGAATATGACACAAATGTAAAATGTAGTCAGGAAGAATATGTTGCACCAATCTACATGCCGGTGAGGTATGTCTGTTTTGGTGGTGAGCTTAGTTTAATATAATGCAATGGGGAAATTTGTGTAGGAACACCATGTTGTACCAATATACAAATAGGGTAAGGCCTGGTTGTCTTGATATCTACTCAGCTTATCTGAATATAACAAAGAGGATATATGGGTAGGAAGACTATGTTGCACCAGAGTACTATAGTAAAATTTACAACAGAAAATAGAGCACTATAGGAAAATTTCCTATAGAAAAACAGAGTACTATAGATAATTTACTATACAAAATAGAGTACTATAGATAACTTACAATAGAAATAGAGAAATATAGGAAAATATACTATAGAAAACAGAGTACTATAGATATTACTATATAAAATAGGGTACTATAGTTTTACTATAGAAAACAGAGTACTATAGATAATATTCTATAGAAAATAGAATACTATAGGATTTACTATAGAAAAGAGTAATATAGAAATTTACTATAGAAAATAGAGTACTATAGAAATTAATATAGTAAAATAGAGTACTATAGATTTGCTTTAGAAAACAGAGTACTTTAGAAATAATTCTGTAGAAAATTTACTATAGGATTTACTATAGCAAAGGGTAATATAGTAAATTTACTATAGAAAATAGAGTTCTATAGAAACTTACTATAGAAAACAGAGTACTATAGGAAAATTTACTATAGAAATAAAGTACTATAGGAAATTTACTATAGGAAACAGAGTAATATTGGAATTTACTATAGAAAATAGAGTACTATAGGAAATTTACTATAGAAATTTAGAAATAAAACTGTTACAAATAGTGCAAAAATTACATTAAAACTATCTGAATCTGGTTAAACACAAACATATGACATAGAGTAGCGATCAGGTACAACTTCTCACTTAGCGACCAGGTCGTTTAGCGACCAGGTCGTTGAAACGGAACTTGGTCGTTAAGTGAAGCGTGGTTCTATATACAATAAACTGAAATTTTATTCGCAGACGTCGCAAACAAAGGACAAGAAACGTTCTTCTCCTTGACTGGAAAAAGATTTTCTTACGATTGACTAAGTTCTAGTCACGAAGTACAGAACTCCTCCCTGTGGGACAAAACATAAGATTTCTCGTTACATTGACAACTTATTCAATACCTTGCATAACATCTTTTTTTTTCTATTAGTAATTACCAGCAGTATATTCAACGCGTATCAATATTTAATAGCTACATCGGAATAGATAGGTTCACTCAGGTGCTAAGGATTTAGGACCTTCGTTCAGGGAGAAACAGCGAGACGGACAGGTGCAAACGCATAGAGACAGAGAGAAAGGAGATTGGGTAAAAAAAATTAGAATGGGATGCAGGAAGACTTAAGCATTTATTGTTTCAAGAATGACAACTCGCAATTATTAATTCATTTTTGCATTCATCAGCCTTCACTGTCTGCAAAATTAAGGGCTGGGCGTGCGGCTCTGCAATTACGATTTGGTATAGAAAGCGAAGTCCCCGATCCCTCTGGAAGGGGCCATTCTGCTCTGAAGGCGATGGTAAACAGGAAAAGGTGTTGTTGACATGGTGTGACGTACCCAATGCGTTTAGTAACACCTGTGATTAGTGTTTTCCATGTTGCCAACGTGTTGTTTTCCTGCTTTTCTTTAGTAAAACATTCGCCAGACAAAATGGTATCATTTCCTCGTCTGTCGGATGATTCGCTTTATGCTTTTTTTTACCTCCTGCTAGTAATGATTCTCTCTTAGTTCAGGTAAGAAATTGAAACAAAATAATTTATGCGCATTACGGTTTACAATTAAATGTCTCATTCTCTACCTATCTAGGTAGCTATCTCAAGTTGTACATTATCTATATCTTTGCTTGTCTGTATATCAGTCTGTCTTTCGCAGTATCTATCTATCTCAATTTTTTATCTCTCTCAAATTGTCATTATCTATCTATCTATCTATCTATCTGTTTCAAATTGTCATTATCTATCTATCTATTTATCTATCTATCTATTTCAAATTGTCATTATCTATCTATCTGTTTTTCTCAAATTGTTAATATCTATCTATCTATCTATCTATCTATCTATCTATTTCAAATTGTCAATATCTATCTATCTATCTATCTATCTATGTCAATTTTTCATTATCTATCTATCTATCTATCTCAATTTTTCATTATCATTATAAGTCCATACCTCAGTCATTGTATATCTTTCTCTCCTATTCAATCTACGGTATTCTGCCCCTTCTCTCCCTTCTCTCTCATTAATTGTTTACTAGTTTAATTATTTCTCTATCTCCCCCTCTTTCGCCCTGTTTCCATTTCTCCCTATATGGTTCTATCTACCTCCCTTAATCATATTAGATCGTTGACTTTACCGGTTCCATGTTTTCCAGCCAAATTAATCTTCAAAAGTGTAAATAAATGTCAATCGTTATCTACTGTCTTTTTGATTGTTCTTTCATTGTTCTCGCTCCTTAATAACGTTTTGTTTTTCTTAAACCCTTGTGTCTTAGTGGCTTTACTACCTTGCTTAGATTGCAATGGTTAAAGAAATTATAGGTTTTATAACAGGGTACAACTCTAAATTGAAAAACACCGAAAGTAGCAGAAAACCCCACTCCATTACCAGTCATATCAATGCACAGATTACAGGTACTAAAAAAGGAAGTTGTGGAGAATCATGAGCTTTTACATCCTCAAGTGACATAGGGATTTTTAAGTAAGAACTTAATTTGCTTGATATAAAATATCTTCTCCGTCATTTACTTTTAGTCGCTTGTTATTATCTAAGAAAACAAAATGGCGTTTTTGCCTCTTAAAATTTTTCCGGCTGCATAATGTCAGATCTCCAGAGGTCCAAATTAAAGAGTTGAAGTCTAACAATACCCAAAGTTACCGGATGTGATGATCACTGATGCCTCGTATCACTAATTACGAAAGAATTAATCGATAGTTTAACACAATCGATCTTGGTAAAACTTTCGTAATGAAAAAATGTTGACAAGCGCGCGAAGTGAAAAACAGCTATGATTTGAAATAAATGCAAATATTCCCATTCTTGAGATTTTCTTTCTTTCTTTCTTTCTTTCTTTCTTTCACAGTCTATCTATCTATCTATCTATCTATCTATCTATCTATCTATCTATCTATCTATCTATCTATGATAAGATAATGAACAAATAGGAAACGTTTCTCAAATATTGATAAACTATTTGTTCTTTATCTTATTCTGTCGGATTCCGATCCATATTTGATCCCAACTCATCCTATCTATCTATCTATCTATCTATCTATCTATCTATCTATCTATTTTAAATTGCCAATATCTATCTATCTGCTGATTCTCTTCCCGAAGTCAATGTTTTAATTAATGGACAAACATCATAATACTGATTCTGGAAAGAAAGTCCAATCGAGAAATCTTTACCATACACTCGTACACACACATACACACACACAAACACACACACACAGACACATACGCATATATGAATACAGCCAAAAGGAAAACTTTACACAAATATATGTGTGTGTGTGAGTATGTGTGTGTGCGCGCGCGTACAAGCCTCTCAAAAATTTGCCGTGACGTTTGATCATTTGGTCAAACTTTGGAAAGTGTGTCGCGCATATATATATATATATATATATATATATATATATATATATATATATATATATATACCGGGTGTAACAACAAAATTGTCCAAATGGTATTACAGCATAATTGTCCATCCCACAAAATGTTTAATATCTAAAAAAGCACTAAACTAATTGTTTATTTTTTCTACGTTTTCAACGAGGCATTTAGCCATCTTGACACCATTTTATGTAAGAATCACTGAAAAACCCTTTGAGTTATTCAGCTAAAAAGAGAACAGGTTCAAATCGTTTCGTGTCAGACACACTGTCAACTGAGCAATAGTGAGAAGAAAAAGATTATTCAAACCTTCAGTAATGGTACCAACATTTATACTCTGGCTTCCATCTTCAAAGTTCATTCAAGAACCATCAAGCGAAGGGTGAATAAGTTTAAAAAAGAGTGAACAGTAGAGAAGAAAACTTGATCAGGATGTCACAACAGCAATAGAGATCATCATTTCAACTTGGAGCTAAAGAGATCAGTTAGAAAAGATCCAACTCAATCAATAAGACGTTTAGCAATTGAGAAAAGACCTTCAGCTAAGACAGCCCAAAGATTAGTGAAAAAAAAAACAAACAAAAAAAAACAAACTTGAAAATGAAATCGTACATGAAACCTGTGTGGTACCTTGTTTCTCCAGAACAGAAAGTTAGAAGGTAAGAGAGGGCGAAGATAATCTTGCATGAGTTGGAAATTGATCCTGGTATAATATATATTTATTTGGACTTTATATCAATCCTTCATGATCTTCTGATCCTTAGCTATGATTAATTAATGATGAACATGTCATTTTCATTTATGATCGATTTCATCACGATTCTTCTATTAAGCCTGGAGAGTAACTACATGTACTTATTGCTCAAAGTAGAGTTCAACAGTGTTATACAAACCTCGTAGAATTCCAGTAAGTTATCTTTAATCATTTTTAAGATACAACGGTTCAAAACTTAATCTAACAAATGAAGAACAATTTTGCCGTTACACGATTTAGACAATTTTGCTGTTACACCCGGTATATATATATATATGTATATATATATATATATATATATATATATATATATATATATATATATATATATATATATATATATATGTTCTTTATTGTGTTTGATCTCTTGATTGTAAATCTAATATATGCGCGCACACGCACGCACCACATATATGCACCGATTAAAATTTATACGACATATGCTGAGAAAAGAAGGCTTAGAAAATTTGATACTCACAGGACATATTGAAGGCAAGAGGAACAAAGGAAAGTAGCGAATAACCTACCTAACAAGTTTGTCTAAGTAGTTGATAGAACAGGGGTGAGAATAGATAGCAACAAGACAAACATTTCTAAGAGATACAAAGGAGAGGAAGTTATGTAGAAGCCATGATAGCCCAATTCTTGAAGGGACACATCTCATAGAAGAAGAATTTGCCTTATATTTGTATCTAACTTATTAATCTCAGATTCAAGCCTATGAGCAGGTATAAAGACATATGTGTTTGGATATTTTTGCATATCAAAGCAACAATCAACAATAATTTTAATAAAGCAAACTGCCATATTGATATCGATAAGGATGTATGGATTTTAAAAGTGTTTAATTTTATGGATAACCAGAGCTAACGAAGGCAATGAATCGCCAAATTCCGTAGGAAGGCAGCTATTTACAACTGAAGTGTGCCAAAAATTCGTTCTGTTTATTAAGTCACAACGAACATATTTGGCCAATTGTAATCCTCATCGATAAAAATGTGCCACGTCTTTTCAAAAATGTGGTCGATTATTGCTCACCACATCTTCCTGTCTTTCGTAGTTCTAAGTATCTTTTACGTCTGTAAAATCTGTGTCGTTCTTATCCTATTCATTCACACAAACTTGTTAGGTAGTTTACTCGCTGTTTCGCTATTGTCTCTCTTTTTTTTCAATATGTTATATGAGTGTTAAATTCCTTAAAGCCTCTTTCCTCATTATGTGAGTCAGAAATTTCAAGTCTCCCTTTCTGATTGTAAGTTTCCTTGTTGTTTCTATTCTAATCTCTCGATCAGAGACCTTGCAGTTTATAGTCATACCCAGGACGATACAACAATAAGAAATTCTCAATAAATCTCACAGTCACCTAGATCTATACGTCAGTTTACATTGGGCCGATGATTGACTATTGATATTGACAAAGTCTGGGGACGTAGTGATCCAGGTACCACTGTAGTAATACATAACCCGATATGTATGTAGAAAGTGAATTTATAGAGAACTGGGTTTGGCTAGTCAATATAAACGGTTTTTATCTTTGTTGCCTTTATTTCTGCTTTCAATAGAATACATGTAACCCCCAAAATATCAAAATCTTTTAATGGATATTTAAAAAAATAATGTTTGTTGTATTCTTGCGGGCTGCATAAAACCACCAGGCGGGCATGCCGTAGTTTAGCCAACTGTTTTAGATGTGACTTTTTTCAATGCCCCCGATGGTCAGTCTTGTTCTTATAAAATAGAAAAGTATCGGATAACATCTAATGTCATCCACGGAGTCAAATACAAAGCCACCTCAGTATCGTTATCGAAGAAGTCTCAAATGCGTCGTTTGCAAATACACACTTTAAAAAGAAAATTAATTTGTTTAAAATGTAAAACAAAACATTGGAAAAAAAATTACGACAGAAAAAAAATACAAAGGGAAAAAATCGTATAATGACGGCAGTAAACGAGCGATGAATTATAATCGATATTATTTTTTATCGATCTTTTTTATTGATTTCTTTTCATCTTATTCGACCTTCATGGCCAGGGATGAATTTGTTTGACTTTTCTACGTCACCTTTAGTATGACGATGCGGTTGGCTGGAACTGATTGTACTAATTAGTCTCGGGGGTGTAATTAGCCAGAGGATCAATAAAACAGTTCGATACGCAAGTGATATCAAAAACTCATATATATATATATATATATCGATCAATGAATGCATTCAGTAGTAGAAAGCTTGACACGTGTTATCGAAAGGGCAGGTCAGCTTGTTGCCATAGCTAAAAAGTCTTTGGTAACTTCGTCGTGGTGTAATGGTTAGCAAATTTGTCTCGCAAGACCAATTACAACTGAATAGAGATTTCGAACCTCACTGGGTGCCTCACACTTTTGACTGTGTGTTACATCTAAGCTATGCTTAGAATATTACTTTAGGCATATCGATGTGGTGTATTGCTTAGCAATCTTACCTCGCTAGACCAATTACGAGTGAGTTCGAGCCTCACTAGGTGCTCCATACTTTCGGCCTTGTGCTACATCTAAGCTATGCTTAGTAAATCATCATAGCTGAAAAGTATTTCGTACATCGCTCATATTTTACAAGTAATTAACTGCTCCTGTTTGAATATCGAGGTTGAACTGTTAACATGATTTACATTCAGAACTTGTTCATCTTTGGTTGCTAACTTCACAATATTTCGACCGTTGTACCCTCTCGCCATTTTTAGCTTTTTGCCGAACTGCGTGACTTTCAGCTTGTTTCGAACTGAAACCTTTATTTAATCTACGGGATTGTTCTCGTCCCGCTGTCCAATTGGTTTGTTTCTATTTTGTGCTCCATTATTGCTTACTCTGTTTACATTAAATCTGAGTCTGTACTACCGAGTCCAGGGATTGAAACCAGAATTAGTTTCGAAATCCACAAAGCAGTTGTGCCGAGAGAAATCTGATAGTGAGCAATAATCGAGCTGTGCTAAATAAGAACAAGACGAGTTATTGTTGTTGGGATGTAGCAAATAATATATGAGCGGGCCTCATTAGCCCCTGTCATAAATGGAGCAATTCACATAAAATTTAACAAAACAAAATAAAGAACGGCTAGTGAGAAACCGAGAGAACGTAAATGAAAGGTTTTATTTTATACAAAGAAATAATGCTAACAAACTTTAGAAATATGCAATGCACCTTCTCCCAGACCCTGAAAAAGCAAAGGTGGCAAATTCAATATTTATTTAAATCACGATTTTTTTTCAATTTTTAATTGTATTCACTCCACAGAAGGTAATAAAGCCACTAAGAAAGAAGGGATTATTGACTGTAAAAGAATTAGAGAACAGAAACATTATTAAAAAGCGAGAAAATAAAAGAGTAATTAGGAAGACAGTAGATAACGTTTGACATTGCGTTAACATTTTTTAAGATCAACCTTGTCTGGGAAGCAAGAAGTTAGAAGTGAGTTCCTAAAGTGAGAAGTGCGATAGAAGAAATTGTTAGCATAGAACTTACGGTTACGTGTACCCAATTCAACTGTAAATTGATGAGACCGTTTTACTAATCAAGTACTGCGGTTAAATTCACAAAGTTTCGGTACCATAGCGGAAGTTTCATCAAAATAAATACCATGAAAGTATTTGTAGAAAAGGCAAAGGGAAGCTACGTTACGGCGGTGGGAAATTGATTGAAACTGCGATGCCAGGTCAGGGATAATAACATTGCAGATTTTTCTTTGGATTCTATCGAAAAACTCTAAATATATAGCACGAACACGAGACCAGATGTGGCATCAATATTCAAAGCAAAGACGAATGGTAGACTTATAAATATGTAAGATAGATTCTGCCGAGAAAAATTGTATAGCACGACATAGTAAACTAACTTTCTTAGCAGTAGGGTTAGCAACTGATTCAATGTACACTTTCCACTACATTTCAGCTGAAAACGTTAACCCTTGAAGGCATAATGAGTCCCTCAGAACAATTGCTATGAAAGCATTTAGAGAAAAAGGCACAGAGAAGCAATATTACCGCGGTGGAAAAGTGACGGAAGCCGATACACCATATCATTATATTATATATATTTTAATATTACTGATATTTCTTTAGATTTTATCAAGAACCTCTAAATATATAGCAGGTGCACGAGACAATATGTGGCAGCAATATTCATAGTATGGACGAATTTTAACTGCTGCTTTATCCGGCTTTATTAACCCCCCCCCCAAAAAAAAACAGTTTAACACATTGACTGCCAACCAAAAGATAACTCATGGTTGGCAATTTTTATTATTACGTGGACTACGAGTTATCTCGTGCTTGGCATTTCCTGATACATTTTCAACTGCCGTCGCTAACAATGAGTTTATTTGCAGTGATACGTTTAGACTGAAAACCGCGCTAAGGTTTCATTTAAAGATATAAACCAACTCATAAAACGTTTTATTGTCTGAGTTGGCTATTATAAAGCTGGCTTTTGAGGTCAGATGTCGTAATTGATCCCTGGCAGCCAACGTATTAAAATATTTAGATACTGACTCCAAGCCGTTAACAAGTTCCGTGTTGATGTTGCTACTACCGCACACTGAAAGGAAAGAAGAAAAAAGCAGAAACAAAGTGTCCCGTTTTACCATCGTCACCAAATGGCGTCTTCGCAAAACTGGCAAATCCTACAGGGGGAAAGCAATATTAAGATTTCAGTTGATTTTATAAAACAATCGTATTAATATTTTGTAGGAGTTGATGTTAACTTTAAGGTGTTTATTATTAGATCTGACGAATTTCAAATGTTCGCTAATTTATATATAACTTCATTTTCGGGATTAGGAGAGTAGAGGAGAATAAGTTCATTTTAGGGATTAGGAGAGCAGAGGAGAATAAGTTCAGTTTAGGGATTAGGAGAGTCGAGGAGAATAAGTTCATTTCAGGGATTAGGAGAGTAGAGGAGAATAAGTTCATTTTAGGGATTAGGAGAGCAGAGGAGAATAAGTTCATTTTAGGGATTAGGAGAGTAGAGGAGAATAAGTTCATTTTAGGGATTAGGAGAGCAATGCAGAATAAGTTCATTTTAGGGATTAGGAGAGCAGAGGAGAATAAGTTCAATTTAGGGATTAGGAGAGTAGAGGAGAATAAGTTCATTTTAGGGATTAGGAGAGCAGAGGAAAATATGTCCATTTTAGGGATTAGGAGAGCAGAGGAGAATAAGTTAATTTTAGGGATTAGGAGAGCAGAGGAGAATATGTCCATTTTAGGGATTAGGAGAGCAGAGGAGTATATGTTAATTTTAGGGATTAGGAGAGTAGAGGAGAATAAGTTCATTTTAGGGATTAGGAGAGTAGAGGAGGATAAGTTTATTTTAGGGATTATGAGAGCAGAGCAGAATAAGTTTATTTTAGGGATTAGGAGAGTCGAGGAGAATAAGTTCATTTCAGGGATTAGGAGAGTAGAGGAGAATAAGTTCATTTTAGGGATTAGGAAAGCAGAGGAGAATAAGTTAATTTTTGGGATTATGAGAGTAGAGGAGAATAAGTTCATTTCAGGGATTAGGAGAGCAGAGCAGAATAAGTTCATTTTAGGGATTAGGAGAGCAGAGGAGAATATGTCCATTTTAGGGATTAGGAGAGCAGAGGAGAATATGTTAATTTTAGGGATTAGGAGAGTAGAGGAGAATAAGTTCATTTTCGGGATTAGGAGAGTAGAGGAGAATAAGTTTATTTTAGGGATTAGGAGAGCAGAGCAGAATAAGTTTATTTTAGGGATTAGGAGAGTCGAGGAGAATAAGTTCATTTCAGGGATTAGGAGAGTAGAGGAGAATAAGTTCATTTTAGGGATTAGGAGAGCAGAGGAGAATAAGTTCATTTTAGGGATTAGGAGAGTAGAGGAGAATAAGTCCATTTTAGGGATTAGGAGAGCAAAGCAGAATAAGTTCATTTTAGGGATTAGGAGAGTAGAGGAGGATAAGTTTACTTTAGGGATTATGAGAGCAGAGCAGAATAAGTTTATTTTAGGGATTAGGAGAGTCGAGGAGAATAAGTTCATTTCAGGGATAAGGAGAGTAGAGGAGAATAAGTTCATTTTAGGGATTAGGAGAGCAGAGGAGAATAAGTTCATTTTAGGGATTAGGAGAGCAGAGGAGAATAAGTCCATTTTAGGGATTAGGAGAGCAAAGCAGAATAAGTTCATTTTAGGGATTAGGAGAGCAGAGGAGAATAAGTTCAATTTAGGGATTAGGAGAGTAGAGGAGAATAAGTTCATTTTAGGGATTAGGAGAGCAGAGAAAAATATGTCCATTTTAGGGATTAGGAGAGCAGAGGAGAATAAGTTAATTTTAGGGATTAGGAGAGCAGAGGAGAATAAGTTCATTTTAGGGATTAGGAGAGTAGAGGAGAATAAGTTCATTTTAGGGATTAGGAGAGTAGAGGAGGATAAGTTTATTTTAGGGATTATGAGAGCAGAGCAGAATAAGTTTATTTTAGGGATTAGGAGAGTCGAGGAGAATAAGTTCATTTCAGGGATTAGGAGAGTAGAGGAGAATAAGTTCATTTTAGGGATTAGGAAAGCAGAGGAGAATAAGTTAATTTTTGGGATTATGAGAGTAGAGGAGAATAAGTTCATTTCAGGGATTAGGAGAGCAGAGCAGAATAAGTTCATTTTAGGGATTAGGAGAGCAGAGGAGAATATGTCCATTTTAGGGATTAGGAGAGCAGAGGAGAATATGTTAATTTTAGGGATTAGGAGAGTAGAGGAGAATAAGTTCATTTTCGGGATTAGGAGAGTAGAGGAGAATAAGTTTATTTTAGGGATTAGGAGAGCAGAGCAGAATAAGTTTATTTTAGGGATTAGGAGAGTCGAGGAGAATAAGTTCATTTCAGGGATTAGGAGAGTAGAGGAGAATAAGTTCATTTTAGGGATTAGGAGAGCAGAGGAGAATAAGTTCATTTTAGGGATTAGGAGAGTAGAGGAGAATAAGTCCATTTTAGGGATTAGGAGAGCAAAGCAGAATAAGTTCATTTTAGGGATTAGGAGAGTAGAGGAGGATAAGTTTACTTTAGGGATTATGAGAGCAGAGCAGAATAAGTTTATTTTAGGGATTAGGAGAGTCGAGGAGAATAAGTTCATTTCAGGGATAAGGAGAGTAGAGGAGAATAAGTTCATTTTAGGGATTAGGAGAGCAGAGGAGAATAAGTTCATTTTAGGGATTAGGAGAGCAGAGGAGAATAAGTCCATTTTAGGGATTAGGAGAGCAAAGCAGAATAAGTTCATTTTAGGGATTAGGAGAGCAGAGGAGAATAAGTTCAATTTAGGGATTAGGAGAGTAGAGGAGAATAAGTTCATTTTAGGGATTAGGAGAGCAGAGAAAAATATGTCCATTTTAGGGATTAGGAGAGCAGAGGAGAATAAGTTAATTTTAGGGATTAGGAGAGCAGAGGAGAATATGTCCATTTTAGGGATTAGGAGAGCAGAGGAGTATAAGTTCATTTTAGGGATTAGGAGAGTCGAGGAGAATAAGTTCATGTTAGGGATTATGAGAGTAGAGGAGAATAAGTTCATTTTAGGAATTAGGAGAGTAGAGGAGAATAAGTTCATTTTAGGGATTAGGAGAGCAGAGGAGAATATGTCCATTTTAGGGATTAGGAGAGTAGAGGAGGATAAGTTTATTTTAGGGATTAGGAGCGCAGACGAGAATATCTCCATTTTATGGATTAGGATAGCAGAGGAGAATAAGTCCATTTTAGGGATTAGGAGAGCAGAGCAGAACAATTTCATTTTAGGGATTAGGATAGTAGAGCAGAATAAGTTTATTTTAGGGATTAGGAGAGCAGAGGAGAATAAGTTCATTTTAGGGATTAGGAGAGTAGAGGAGAATTTGTTCATTTTAGTGATTAGGAGAGTAGAGGAGACTAAGTTCATGTAAGGGATTATGAGAGTAGAGGAAAATAAGTTCATTTTAGGGATTAGGAGAGTAGAAGAGAATAAGTTCATTTTAGGGATTAGGAGAGCAGAGGAGAATATGTCCATTTCAGGGATTAGGAGAGCAGAGGAGTATATGTTAATTTTAGGGATTAGCAGAGTAGAGGAGGATAAGTCTATTCTAGGGATTAAAAGAGCAGAGTAGAATAAGTTTATTTTAGGGATTAGGAGAGTCGATAATAAGTTCATTTCAGCGATTAGGAGAGCAGAGGAGAATATGTCCATTTTAGGGATTAGGAGAGCAGAGGAGTATATGTTAATTTTAGGGATTAGGAGAGTAGAGGAGAATAAGTCCATTTTAGGGATTAGGAGAGTAGAGAAGAATAAGTCATTTTAGGGATTAGGAGAGCAGAGGAGAATATGTCCATTTTAAGGATTAGAAGAGCAGAGGAGAATAAGTTCATTTTAGGGATTAGGAGAGTAGAGGAGAATAAGTCCATTTTAGGGATTAGGAGAGCAGAGCAGAACAATTTCATTTTAGGGATTAGGATAGTAGAGCAGAATAAGTTTATTTTAGGGATTAGGAGAGCAGAGGAGAATAAGTTCATTTTAGGGATTAGGAGAGTAGAGGAGAATTTGTTCATTTTAGTGATTAGGAGAGTAGAGGAGACTAAGTTCATGTAAGGGATTATGAGAGTAGAGGAAAATAAGTTCATTTTAGGGATTAGGAGAGTAGAAGAGAATAAGTTCATTTTAGGGATTAGGAGAGCAGAGGAGAATATGTCCATTTCAGGGATTAGGAGAGCAGAGGAGTATATGTTAATTTTAGGGATTAGCAGAGTAGAGGAGGATAAGTCTATTCTAGGGATTAAAAGAGCAGAGTAGAATAAGTTTATTTTAGGGATTAGGAGAGTCGATAATAAGTTCATTTCAGCGATTAGGAGAGCAGAGGAGAATATGTCCATTTTAGGGATTAGGAGAGCAGAGGAGTATATGTTAATTTTAGGGATTAGGAGAGTAGAGGAGAATAAGTTCATTTTAGGAATTAGGAGAGTAGAGAAGAATAAGTCATTTTAGGGATTAGGAGAGCAGAGGAGAATATGTCCATTTTAAGGATTAGAAGAGCAGAGGAGAATAAGTTCATTTTAGGGATTAGGAGAGTAGAGGAGAATAAGTTCATTTTAGGGATTAGGAGAGTAGAGGAGGATAAGTTTATTTTAGGGATTATGAGAGCAGAGCAGAATAAGTTTATTTTAGGGATTAGGAGAGTCGAGGAGAATAAGTTCATTTCAGGGATTAGGAGAGTAGAGGAGAATAAGTTCATTTTAGGGATTAGGAAAGCAGAGGAGAATAAGTTAATTTTTGGGATTATGAGAGTAGAGGAGAATAAGTTCATTTCAGGGATTAGGAGAGCAGAGCAGAATAAGTTCATTTTAGGGATTAGGAGAGCAGAGGAGAATATGTCCATTTTAGGGATTAGGAGAGCAGAGGAGAATATGTTAATTTTAGGGATTAGGAGAGTCGAGGAGAATAAGTTCATTTTCGGGATTAGGAGAGTAGAGGAGAATAAGTTTATTTTAGGGATTAGGAGAGCAGAGCAGAATAAGTTTATTTTAGGGATTAGGAGAGTCGAGGAGAATAAGTTCATTTCAGGGATTAGGAGAGTAGAGGAGAATAAGTTCATTTTAGGGATTAGGAGAGCAGAGGAGAATAAGTTCATTTTAGGGATTAGGAGAGTAGAGGAGAATAAGTCCATTTTAGGGATTAGGAGAGCAAAGCAGAATAAGTTCATTTTAGGGATTAGGAGAGTAGAGGAGGATAAGTTTACTTTAGGGATTATGAGAGCAGAGCAGAATAAGTTTATTTTAGGGATTAGGAGAGTCGAGGAGAATAAGTTCATTTCAGGGATAAGGAGAGTAGAGGAGAATAAGTTCATTTTAGGGATTAGGAGAGCAGAGGAGAATAAGTTCATTTTAGGGATTAGGAGAGCAGAGGAGAATAAATCCATTTTAGGGATTAGGAGAGCAAAGCAGAATAAGTTCATTTTAGGGATTAGGAGAGCAGAGGAGAATAAGTTCAATTTAGGGATTAGGAGAGTAGAGGAGAATAAGTTCATTTTAGGGATTAGGAGAGCAGAGAAAAATATGTCCATTTTAGGGATTAGGAGAGCAGAGGAGAATAAGTTAATTTTAGGGATTAGGAGAGCAGAGGAGAATATGTCCATTTTAGGGATTAGGAGAGCAGAGGAGTATAAGTTCATTTTAGGGATTAGGAGAGTCGAGGAGAATAAGTTCATGTTAGGGATTATGAGAGTAGAGGAGAATAAGTTCATTTTAGGAATTAGGAGAGTAGAGGAGAATAAGTTCATTTTAGGGATTAGGAGAGCAGAGGAGAATATGTCCATTTTAGGGATTAGGAGAGTAGAGGAGGATAAGTTTATTTTAGGGATTAGGAGCGCAGACGAGAATATCTCCATTTTATGGATTAGGATAGCAGAGGAGAATAAGTCCATTTTAGGGATTAGGAGAGCAGAGCAGAACAATTTCATTTTAGGGATTAGGATAGTAGAGCAGAATAAATTTATTTTAGGGATTAGGAGAGCAGAGGAGAATAAGTTCATTTTAGGGATTAGGAGAGTAGAGGAGAATTTGTTCATTTTAGTGATTAGGAGAGTAGAGGAGACTAAGTTCATGTAAGGGATTATGAGAGTAGAGGAAAATAAGTTCATTTTAGGGATTAGGAGAGTAGAAGAGAATAAGTTCATTTTAGGGATTAGGAGAGCAGAGGAGAATATGTCCATTTCAGGGATTAGGAGAGCAGAGGAGTATATGTTAATTTTAGGGATTAGCAGAGTAGAGGAGGATAAGTCTATTCTAGGGATTAAAAGAGCAGAGTAGAATAAGTTTATTTTAGGGATTAGGAGAGTCGATAATAAGTTCATTTCAGCGATTAGGAGAGCAGAGGAGAATATGTCCATTTTAGGGATTAGGAGAGCAGAGGAGTATATGTTAATTTTAGGGATTAGGAGAGTAGAGGAGAATAAGTTCATTTTAGGAATTAGGAGAGTAGAGAAGAATAAGTTCATTTTAGGGATTAGGAGAGCAGAGGAGAATATGTCCATTTTAAGGATTAGAAGAGCAGAGGAGAATAAGTTCATTTTAGGGATTAGGAGAGTAGAGGAGGATAAGTTTATTTTAGGGATTAGGAGCGCAGACGAGAATATCTCCATTTTAGGGATTAGGAGAGCAGAGGAGAATAAGTTCATTTTAGGGATTAGGAGAGTAGAGGAGAATAAGTTCATTTTAGGGATTAGGAGAGTAGAGGAGGATAAGTTTATTTTAGGGATTATGAGAGCAGAGCAGAATAAGTTTATTTTAGGGATTAGGAGAGTCGAGGAGAATAAGTTCATTTCAGGGATTAGGAGAGTAGAGGAGAATAAGTTCATTTTAGGGATTAGGAAAGCAGAGGAGAATAAGTTAATTTTTGGGATTATGAGAGTAGAGGAGAATAAGTTCATTTCAGGGATTAGGAGAGTAGAAGAGAATAAGTTCATTTTAGGGATTAGGAGAGCAGAGGAGAATATGTCCATTTCAGGGATTAGGAGAGCAGAGGAGTATATGTTAATTTTAGGGATTAGCAGAGTAGAGGAGGATAAGTCTATTCTAGGGATTAAAAGAGCAGAGTAGAATAAGTTTATTTTAGGGATTAGGAGAGTCGATAATAAGTTCATTTCAGCGATTAGGAGAGCAGAGGAGAATATGTCCATTTTAGGGATTAGGAGAGCAGAGGAGTATATGTTAATTTTAGGGATTAGGAGAGTAGAGGAGAATAAGTTCATTTTAGGAATTAGGAGAGTAGAGAAGAATAAGTTCATTTTAGGGATTAGGAGAGCAGAGGAGAATATGTCCATTTTAAGGATTAGAAGAGCAGAGGAGAATAAGTTCATTTTAGGGATTAGGAGAGTAGAGGAGGATAAGTTTATTTTAGGGATTAGGAGCGCAGACGAGAATATCTCCATTTTAGGGATTAGGAGAGCAGAGGAGAATAAGTTCATTTTAGGGATTAGGAGAGTAGAGGAGAATAAGTTCATTTTAGGGATTAGGAGAGTAGAGGAGGATAAGTTTATTTTAGGGATTATGAGAGCAGAGCAGAATAAGTTTATTTTAGGGATTAGGAGAGTCGAGGAGAATAAGTTCATTTCAGGGATTAGGAGAGTAGAGGAGAATAAATTCATTTTAGGGATTAGGAAAGCAGAGGAGAATAAGTTAATTTTTGGGATTATGAGAGTAGAGGAGAATAAGTTCATTTCAGGGATTAGGAGAGCAGAGCAGAATAAGTTCATTTTAGGGATTAGGAGAGCAGAGGAGAATATGTCCATTTTAGGGATTAGGAGAGCAGAGGAGAATATGTTAATTTTAGGGATTAGGAGAGTCGAGGAGAATAAGTTCATTTTAGGGATTAGGAGAGTAGAGGAGAATAAGTCCATTTTAGGGATTAGGAGAGCAAAGCAGAATAAGTTCATTTTAGGGATTAGGAGAGTAGAGGAGGATAAGTTTACTTTAGGGATTATGAGAGCAGAGCAGAATAAGTTTATTTTAGGGATTAGGAGAGTCGAGGAGAATAAGTTCATTTCAGGGATAAGGAGAGTAGAGGAGAATAAGTTCATTTTAGGGATTAGGAGAGCAGAGGAGAATAAGTTCATTTTAGGGATTAGGAGAGCAGAGGAGAATAAGTCCATTTTAGGGATTAGGAGAGCAAAGCAGAATAAGTTCATTTTAGGGATTAGGAGAGCAGAGGAGAATAAGTTCAATTTAGGGATTAGGAGAGTAGAGGAGAATAAGTTCATTTTAGGGATTAGGAGAGCAGAGAAAAATATGTCCATTTTAGGGATTAGGAGAGCAGAGGAGAATAAGTTAATTTTAGGGATTAGGAGAGCAGAGGAGAATATGTCCATTTTAGGGATTAGGAGAGCAGAGGAGTATAAGTTCATTTTAGGGATTAGGAGAGTCGAGGAGAATAAGTTCATGTTAGGGATTATGAGAGTAGAGGAGAATAAGTTCATTTTAGGAATTAGGAGAGTAGAGGAGAATAAGTTCATTTTAGGGATTAGGAGAGCAGAGGAGAATATGTCCATTTTAGGGATTAGGAGAGTAGAGGAGGATAAGTTTATTTTAGGGATTAGGAGCGCAGACGAGAATATCTCCATTTTATGGATTAGGATAGCAGAGGAGAATAAGTCCATTTTAGGGATTAGGAGAGCAGAGCAGAACAATTTCATTTTAGGGATTAGGATAGTAGAGCAGAATAAGTTTATTTTAGGGATTAGGAGAGCAGAGGAGAATAAGTTCATTTTAGGGATTAGGAGAGTAGAGGAGAATTTGTTCATTTTAGTGATTAGGAGAGTAGAGGAGAATAAGTTCATTTTTGGGATTATGAGAGTAGAGGAGAATAAGTTCATTTCAGGGATTAGGAGAGCAGAGCAGAATAAGTTCATTTTAGGGATTAGGAGAGCAGAGGAGAATATGTCCATTTTAGGGATTAGGAGAGCAGAGGAGAATATGTTAATTTTAGGGATTAGGAGAGTAGAGGAGAATAAGTTCATTTTCGGGATTAGGAGAGTAGAGGAGAATAAGTTTATTTTAGGGATTAGGAGAGCAGAGCAGAATAAGTTTATTTTAGGGATTAGGAGAGTCGAGGAGAATAAGTTCATTTCAGGGATTAGGAGAGTAGAGGAGAATAAGTTCATTTTAGGGATTAGGAGAGCAGAGGAGAATAAGTTCATTTTAGGGATTAGGAGAGTAGAGGAGAATAAGTCCATTTTAGGGATTAGGAGAGCAAAGCAGAATAAGTTCATTTTAGGGATTAGGAGAGTAGAGGAGGATAAGTTTATTTTAGGGATTATGAGAGCAGAGCAGAATAAGTTTATTTTAGGGATTAGGAGAGTCGAGGAGAATAAGTTCATTTCAGGGATAAGGAGAGTAGAGGAGAATAAGTTCATTTTAGGGATTAGGAGAGCAGAGGAGAATAAGTTCATTTTAGGGATTAGGAGAGCAGAGGAGAATAAGTCCATTTTAGGGATTAGGAGAGCAAAGCAGAATAAGTTCATTTTAGGGATTAGGAGAGCAGAGGAGAATAAGTTCAATTTAGGGATTAGGAGAGTAGAGGAGAATAAGTTCATTTTAGGGATTAGGAGAGCAGAGAAAAATATGTCCATTTTAGGGATTAGGAGAGCAGAGGAGAATAAGTTAATTTTAGGGATTAGGAGAGCAGAGGAGAATATGTCCATTTTAGGGATGAGGAGAGCAGAGGAGTATAAGTTCATTTTAGGGATTAGGAGAGTCGAGGAGAATAAGTTCATGTTAGGGATTATGAGAGTAGAGGAGAATAAGTTCATTTTAGGAATTAGGAGAGTAGAGGAGAATAAGTTCATTTTAGGGATTAGGAGAGCAGAGGAGAATATGTCCATTTTAGGGATTAGGAGAGTAGAGGAGGATAAGTTTATTTTAGGGATTAGGAGCGCAGACGAGAATATCTCCATTTTATGGATTAGGATAGCAGAGGAGAATAAGTCCATTTTAGGGATTAGGAGAGTAGAGGAGAATAAGTCCATTTTACGGATTAGGAGAGCAAAGCAGAATAAGTTCATTTTAGGGATTAGGAGAGTAGAGGAGGATAAGTTTATTTTAGGGATTATGAGAGCAGAGCAGAATAAGTTTATTTTAGGGATTAGGAGAGTCGAGGAGAATAAGTTCATTTCAGGGATAAGGAG
The DNA here is from genome assembly GCA_963932145.1 of Acanthosepion lycidas. Lineage (NCBI taxonomy): Eukaryota > Metazoa > Mollusca > Cephalopoda > Sepiida > Sepiidae > Acanthosepion > Acanthosepion lycidas. The sequence continues at coordinate 12,217,019 of OZ010584.1, forward strand.
AGTAGAGGAGAATAAGTTCATTTTAGGGATTAGGAGAGCAGAGGAGAATAAGTTCATTTTAGGGATTAGGAGAGCAGAGGAGAATAAGTCCATTTTAGGGATTAGGAGAGCAAAGCAGAATAAGTTCATTTTAGGGATTAGGAGAGCAGAGGAGAATAAGTTCAATTTAGGGATTAGGAGAGTAGAGGAGAATAAGTTCATTTTAGGGATTAGGAGAGCAGAGAAAAATATGTCCATTTTAGGGATTAGGAGAGCAGAGGAGAATAAGTTAATTTTGGGGATTAGGAGAGCAGAGGAGAATATGTCCATTTTAGGGATTAGGAGAGCAGAGGAGTATAAGTTCATTTTAGGGATTAGGAGAGTCGAGGAGAATAAGTTCATGTTAGGGATTATGAGAGTAGAGGAGAATAAGTTCATTTTAGGAATTAGGAGAGTAGAGGAGAATAAGTTCATTTTAGGGATTAGGAGAGCAGAGGAGAATATGTCCATTTTAGGGATTAGGAGAGTAGAGGAGGATAAGTTTATTTTAGGGATTAGGAGCGCAGACGAGAATATCTCCATTTTATGGATTAGGATAGCAGAGGAGAATAAGTCCATTTTAGGGATTAGGAGAGCAGAGCAGAACAATTTCATTTTAGGGATTAGGATAGTAGAGCAGAATAAGTTTATTTTAGGGATTAGGAGAGCAGAGGAGAATAAGTTCATTTTAGGGATTAGGAGAGTAGAGGAGAATTTGTTCATTTTAGTGATTAGGAGAGTAGAGGAGAATAAGTTCATTTTAGGGATTAGGAGAGTAGAGGAGAATAAGTTCATGTAAGGGATTATGAGAGTAGAGGAAAATAAGTTCATTTTAGGGATTAGGAGAGTAGAAGAGAATAAGTTCATTTTAGGGATTAGGAGAGCAGAGGAGTATATGTCCATTTTAGGGATTAGGAGAGCAGAGGAGTATATGTTAATTTTAGGGATAAGCAGAGTAGAGGAGGATAAGTCTATTTTAGGGATTAAAAGAGCAGAGTAGAATAAGTTTATTTTAGGGATTAGGAGAGTCGATAATAAGTTCATTTCAGCGATTAGGAGAGCAGAGGAGAATATGTCCATTTTAGGGATTAGGAGAGCAGAGGAGTATATGTTAATTTTAGGGATTAGGAGAGTAGAGGAGAATAAGTTCATTTTAGGAATTAGGAGAGTAGAGAAGAATAAGTTCATTTTAGGGATTAGGAGAGCAGAGGAGAATATGTCCATTTTAAGGATTAGAAGAGCAGAGGAGAATAAGTTCATTTTAGGGATTAGGAGAGCAGAGGAGAATAAGTTCATTTTAGGGATTAGGAGAGTAGAGGAGAATAAGTCCATTTTAGGGATTAGGAGAGCAAAGCAGAATAAGTTCATTTTAGGGATTAGGAGAGTAGAGGAGGATAAGTTTATTTTAGGGATTATGAGAGCAGAGCAGAATAAGTTTATTTTAGGGATTAGGAGAGTCGAGGAGAATAAGTTCATTTCAGGGATAAGGAGAGTAGAGGAGAATAAGTTCATTTTAGGGATTAGGAGAGCAGAGGAGAATAAGTTCATTTTAGGGATTAGGAGAGCAGAGGAGAATAAGTCCATTTTAGGGATTAGGAGAGCAAAGCAGAATAAGTTCATTTTAGGGATTAGGAGAGCAGAGGAGAATAAGTTCAATTTAGGGATTAGGAGAGTAGAGGAGAATAAGTTCATTTTAGGGATTAGGAGAGCAGAGAAAAATATGTCCATTTTAGGGATTAGGAGAGCAGAGGAGAATAAGTTAATTTTAGGGATTAGGAGAGCAGAGGAGAATATGTCCATTTTAGGGATGAGGAGAGCAGAGGAGTATAAGTTCATTTTAGGGATTAGGAGAGTCGAGGAGAATAAGTTCATGTTAGGGATTATGAGAGTAGAGGAGAATAAGTTCATTTTAGGAATTAGGAGAGTAGAGGAGAATAAGTTCATTTTAGGGATTAGGAGAGCAGAGGAGAATATGTCCATTTTAGGGATTAGGAGAGTAGAGGAGGATAAGTTTATTTTAGGGATTAGGAGCGCAGACGAGAATATCTCCATTTTATGGATTAGGATAGCAGAGGAGAATAAGTCCATTTTAGGGATTAGGAGAGTAGAGGAGAATAAGTCCATTTTACGGATTAGGAGAGCAAAGCAGAATAAGTTCATTTTAGGGATTAGGAGAGTAGAGGAGGATAAGTTTATTTTAGGGATTATGAGAGCAGAGCAGAATAAGTTTATTTTAGGGATTAGGAGAGTCGAGGAGAATAAGTTCATTTCAGGGATAAGGAGAGTAGAGGAGAATAAGTTCATTTTAGGGATTAGGAGAGCAGAGGAGAATAAGTTCATTTTAGGGATTAGGAGAGCAGAGGAGAATAAGTCCATTTTAGGGATTAGGAGAGCAAAGCAGAATAAGTTCATTTTAGGGATTAGGAGAGCAGAGGAGAATAAGTTCAATTTAGGGATTAGGAGAGTAGCGGAGAATAAGTTCATTTTAGGGATTAGGAGAGCAGAGAAAAATATGTCCATTTTAGGGATTAGGAGAGCAGAGGAGAATAAGTTAATTTTGGGGATTAGGAGAGCAGAGGAGAATATGTCCATTTTAGGGATTAGGAGAGCAGAGGAATATAAGTTTATTTTAGGGATTAGGAGAGTCGAGGAGAATAAGTTCATGTTAGGGATTATGAGAGTAGAGGAGAATAAGTTCATTTTAGGAATTAGGAGAGTAGAGGAGAATAAGTTCATTTTAGGGATTAGGAGAGCAGAGGAGAATATGTCCATTTTAGGGATTAGGAGAGTAGAGGAGGATAAGTTTATTTTAGGGATTAGGAGCGCAGACGAGAATATCTCCATTTTATGGATTAGGATAGCAGAGGAGAATAAGTCCATTTTAGGGATTAGGAGAGCAGAGCAGAACAATTTCATTTTAGGGATTAGGATAGTAGAGCAGAATAAGTTTATTTTAGGGATTAGGAGAGCAGAGGAGAATAAGTTCATTTTAGGGATTAGGAGAGTAGAGGAGAATTTGTTCATTTTAGTGATTAGGAGAGTAGAGGAGAATAAGTTCATTTTAGGGATTAGGAGAGTAGAGGAGAATAAGTTCATGTAAGGGATTATGAGAGTAGAGGAAAATAAGTTCATTTTAGGGATTAGGAGAGTAGAAGAGAATAAGTTCATTTTAGGGATTAGGAGAGCAGAGGAGTATATGTCCATTTTAGGGATTAGGAGAGCAGAGGAGTATATGTTAATTTTAGGGATAAGCAGAGTAGAGGAGGATAAGTCTATTTTAGGGATTAAAAGAGCAGAGTAGAATAAGTTTATTTTAGGGATTAGGAGAGTCGATAATAAGTTCATTTCAGCGATTAGGAGAGCAGAGGAGAATATGTCCATTTTAGGGATTAGGAGAGCAGAGGAGTATATGTTAATTTTAGGGATTAGGAGAGTAGAGGAGAATAAGTTCATTTTAGGAATTAGGAGAGTAGAGAAGAATAAGTTCATTTTAGGGATTAGGAGAGCAGAGGAGAATATGTCCATTTTAAGGATTAGAAGAGCAGAGGAGAATAAGTTCATTTTAGGGATTAGGAGAGTAGAGGAGGATAAGTTTATTTTAGGGATTAGGAGCGCAGACGAGAATATCTCCATTTTAGGGATTAGGAGAGCAGAGGAGAATAAGTTCATTTTAGGGATTAGGAGAGTAGAGGAGAATAAGTCCATTTTAGGGATTAGGAGAGCAAAGCAGAATAAGTTCATTTTAGGGATTAGGAGAGTAGAGGAGGATAAGTTTATTTTAGGGATTATGAGAGCAGAGCAGAATAAGTTTATTTTAGGGATTAGGAGAGTCGAGGAGAATAAGTTCATTTCAGGGATTAGGAGAGTAGAGGAGAATAAGTTCATTTTAGGGATTAGGAGAGCAGAGGAGAATAAGTTAATTTTAGGGATTATGAGAGTAGAGGAGAATAAGTTCATTTCAGGGATTAGGAGAGCAGAGCAGAATAAGTTCATTTTAGGGATTAGGAGAGCAGAGGAGAATATGTCTATTTTAGGGATTAGGAGAGCAGAGGAGAATATGTTAATTTTAGGGATTAGGAGAGTAGAGGAGAATAAGTTCATTTTCGGGATTAGGAGAGTAGAGGAGAATAAGTTTATTTTAGGGATTAGGAGAGCAGAGCAGAATAAGTTTATTTTAGGGATTAGGAGAGTCGAGGAGAATAAGTTCATTTCAGGGATAAGGAGAGTAGAGGAGAATAAGTTCATTTTAGGGATTAGGAGAGCAGAGGAGAATAAGTTCATTTTAGGGATTAGGAGAGCAGAGGAGAATAAGTCCATTTTAGGGATTAGGAGAGCAAAGCAGAATAAGTTCATTTTAGGGATTAGGAGAGCAGAGGAGAATAAGTTCAATTTAGGGATTAGGAGAGTAGAGGAGAATAAGTTCATTTTAGGGATTAGGAGAGCAGAGAATAATATGTCCATTTTAGGGATTAGGAGAGCAGAGGAGAATAAGTTAATTTTAGGGATTAGGAGAGCAGAGGAGAATATGTCCATTTTAGGGATTAGCAGAGCAGAGGAGTATAAGTTCATTTTAGGGATTAGGAGAGTCGAGGAGAATAAGTTCATTTCAGGGATAAGGAGAGTAGAGGAGAATAAGTTCATTTTAGGGATTAGGAGAGCAGAGGAGAATATGTCTATTTTAGGGATTAGGAGCGCAGAGGAGAATATGTTAATTTTAGGGATTAGGAGAGTAGAGGAGAATAAGTTCATGTAAGGGATTATGAGAGTAGAGGAAAATAAGTTCATTTTAGGGATTAGGAGAGTAGAAGAGAATAAGTTCATTTTAGGGATTAGGAGAGCAGAGGAGAATATGTCCATTTTAGGGATTAGGAGAGCAGAGGAGTATATGTTAATTTTAGGGATTAGCAGAGTACAGGAGGATAAGTCTATTTTAGGGATTAAAAGAGCAGAGTAGAATAAGTTTATTTTAGGGATTAGGAGAGTCGATAATAAGTTCATTTCAGCGATTAGGAGAGCAGAGGAGAATATGTCCATTTTAGGGATTAGGAGAGTAGAGGAGGATAAGTTTATTTTAGGGATTAGGAGAGTAGAGGAGAATAAGTTCATTTTCGGGATTAGGAGAGTAGAGGAGAATAAGTTTATTTTAGGGATTAGGAGAGCAGAGCAGAATAAGTTTATTTTAGGGATTAGGAGAGTCGAGGAGAATAAGTTCATTTCAGGGATAAGGAGAGTAGAGGAGAATAAGTTCATTTTAGGGATTAGGAGAGCAGAGGAGAATAAGTCCATTTTAGGGATTAGGAGAGCAAAGCAGAATAAGTTCATTTTAGGGATTAGGAGAGCAGAGGAGAATAAGTTCAATTTAGGGATTAGGAGAGTAGAGGAGAATAAGTTCATTTTAGGGATTAGGAGAGCAGAGAAAAATATGTCCATTTTAGGGAATAGGAGAGCAGAGGACAATAAGTTAATTTTAGGGATTAGGAGAGCAGAGGAGAATATGTCCATTTTAGGGATTAGCAGAGCAGAGGAGTATAAGTTCATTTTAGGGATTAGGAGAGTCGAGGAGAATAAGTTCATTTCAGGGATAAGGAGAGTAGAGGAGAATAAGTTCATTTTAGGGATTAGGAGAGCAGAGGAGAATATGTCTATTTTAGGGATTAGGAGAGCAGAGGAGAATATGTTAATTTTAGGGATTAGGAGAGTAGAGGAGAATAAGTTCATGTAAGGGATTATGAGAGTAGAGGAAAATAAGTTCATTTTAGGGATTAGGAGAGTAGAAGAGAATAAGTTCATTTTAGGGATTAAGAGAGCAGAGGAGAATATGTCCATTTTAGGGATTAGGAGAGCAGAGGAGAATATGTTAATTTTAGGGATTAGTAGAGTAGAGGAGAATAAGTTCATTTTAGGGATTAGGAGAGTAGAGGAGAATAAGTCTATTTTAGGGATTAGGAGAGCAGAGTAGAATAAGTTTATTTTAGGGATTAGGAGAGTCGAGGAGGATAATTTCATTTCAGGGATTAGGAGAGTAGAGGAGAATAAGTTCATTTTAGGGATTAGGAGAGCAGAGGAGAATATGTTCATTTTAGGTATTAGGTGGTTAGAGGAGAATAAGTTCATTTTAGGGATTAGGAGAGCAGAGGAGAATATGTTAATTTTAGGGATTAGTAGAGTAGAGGAGAATAAGTTCATTTTAGGAATTAGGAGAGTAGAGGAGAATAAGTTCATTTTAGGGATTAGGAGAGCAGAGGAGAATATCTCCATTTTAGGGATTAGGAGAGCAGAGGAGAATATGTTAATTTTAGGGATTAGGAGAGTAGAGGAGAATAAGTTCATTTTATGGATTAGGAGAGTATAGGACAATAAGTCCATTTTAGGGATTAGGAGAGCAGAGCAGAATAAGTTCATTTTAGGGATTAGGAGAGTAGAGGAGAATAAGTTCATTTTAGGGATTAGGAGAGCAGAGGAGAATATGTCCATTTTAGGGATTAGGAGAGCAGAGGAGTATATGTTAATTTTAGGGATTAGGAGAGTAGAGGAGAATAAGTTTATTTTAGGGATTAGGAGAGTAGAGGAGGATAAGTTTATTTTAGGGATTAGGAGCGCAGAGCAGAATAATTTTATTTTAGGGATTAGGAGAGTCGAGGAGAATAAGTTCATTTCAGGGATTAGGAGAGTAGAGGAGATAAGTTCATTTTAGGGATTAGGACAGCAGAGTAGAATAAGTTTATTTTAGGGATTAGGAGAATAGAGGAGAATAATTTCATTTTAGGGATTAGGAGAGTAGAGGAGAATTTGTTCATTTTAGTGATTAGGAGAGTAGAGGAGAATAAGTTCATTTTAGGGATTAGGAGAGTAGAGGAGAATAATTTCATGTAAGGGATTATGAGAGTAGAGGAAAATATTTTCATTTTAGGGATTAGGAGATTAGAGGAGAATAAGTTCATTTTAGGGATTAGGAGAGCAGAGGAGAATATGTCCATTTTAGGGATTAGGAAAGCAGAGGAGTATATGTTAATTTTAGGGATTAGGAGAGTAGAGGAGAATAAGTTCATTTTATGGATTAGGAGAGCAGAGGAGCATAAGTTCATTTTAGGGATTAGGAGAGTAGAGGAGAATAAGTTCATTTTAGGGATTAGGAGAGCAGAGGAGAATATGTCCATTTTAGGGATTAGGAGAGCAGAGGAGAATATGTTAATTTTAGGGATTAGTAGAGTAGAGGAGAATAAGTTCATTTTAGGGATTAGGAGAGTAGAGGAGAATAAGTTCATTTTAGGGATTAGGAGAGCAGAGGAGAATATGTCCATTTTAGGGATTAGGAGAGCAGAGGAGTATATGTTAATTTTAGGGATTAGGAGAGTAGAGGAGAATAAGTTTATTTTAGGGATTAGGAGAGTAGAGGAGGATAAGTTTATTTTAGGGATTAGGAGCGCAGAGCAGAATAATTTTATTTTAGGGATTAGGAGAGTCGAGGAGAATAAGTTCATTTCAGGGATTAGGAGAGTAGAGGAGATAAGTTCATTTTAGGGATTAGGACAGCAGAGTAGAATAAGTTTATTTTAGGGATTAGGAGAATAGAGGAGAATAATTTCATTTTAGGGATTAGGAGAGTAGAAGAGAATTTGTTCATTTTAGTGATTAGGAGAGTAGAGGAGAATAAGTTCATTTTCGGGATTAGGAGAGTAGAGGAGAATAATTTCATGTAAGGGATTATGAGAGTAGAGGAAAATAAGTTCATTTTAGGGATTAGGAGATTAGAGGAGAATAAGTTCATTTTAGGGATTAGGAGAGCAGAGGAGAATATGTCCATTTTAGGGATTAGGAAAGCAGAGGAGTATATGTTAATTTTAGGGATTAGGAGAGTAGAGGAGAATAAGTTCATTTTATGGATTAGGAGAGCAGAGGAGCATAAGTTCATTTTAGGGATTAGGAGAGTAGAGGAGAATAAGTTCATTTTAGGGATTAGGAGAGCAGAGGAGAATATGTCCATTTTAGGGATTAGGAGAGCAGAGGAGAATATGTTAATTTTAGGGATTAGTAGAGTAGAGGAGAATAAGTTCATTTTAGGGATTAGGAGAGTAGAGGAGAATAAGTCTATTTTAGGGATTAGGAGAGCAGAGTAGAATAAGTTTATTTTAGGGATTAGGAGAGTCGAGGAGGATAATTTCATTTCAGGGATTAGGAGAGTAGAGGAGAATAAGTTCATTTTAGGGATTAGGAGAGCAGAGGAGAATATGTTCATTTTAGGTATTAGGTGGTTAGAGGAGAATAAGTTCATTTTAGGGATTAGGAGAGCAGCGTAGAATAAGTTAATTTTAGGGATTAGAGAGTAGAGGAGAATAAGTTCATTTTAGGGATTAGCAGAGCAGAACGGAATAAGTTCATTTTAGGGATTAGGAGAGCAGAGGAGAATATGTTCATTTTAGGGATTAGGTGGTTAAAAGAGAATAAGTTCATTTTCGGGATTAGGAGAGTAGAGGAGAATAAGTTCATTTTCGGGATTAGGAGAGTAGAGGATAATAAGTTCGTAAGTAAGAATGTGTTGTTTTGGCGTTAGGAATATTGCTTGTATGTTTGGGTCAGTGTTTGTGGCTAGCTAAGTTTAATATTAAGACTGAAGAAGACCATCTATTTCCACCTCTCTCATTTTGGCCTTGCGCCACATTTTGTAAATATTTACAAATAAATATCGATCTTCGAACCTAGGCTTTTTGAGTTTAAGCCCAAAAATAGACTGGCGTCGAGATTCTCATCAATTTACAGTTGAGCTGACTAGACGTAGGTGTAAGTCTGTTGCTAACAGTTTCTTCTTTCGCACTTCACATTTGTGAAACTCCCTTCCGGTTCCATGCCTCCCAGCCAACATTAATCTGCAAAAATTTAAATGCAGTGTCTTCCTGTTTACTCTCTTCTCTTTCTCTTCATCATTATTGTTTCTGTTCCTAATTCTTCAACACACTATAACCCCTTGCGTCTGTCTTTACTGCCTTGCTTAGGGTGATACCAATTAAAAAAGACGTGTTTAACGTCTGCTTCAATTAAATATAAAACCTTGTCAGTTTTTAATGTTTTTGTTTGTACCCTCTTACTTCTTTAAATAATGACCTGAATTTATATTTACTATTATTTATTTATTAATTTGCTAAAGTTGTTAAGCTCAAATATTTAAGGAGGCAACAGAGGATTTTTCCATGGATATTTTATAGCCGTAGCACTCGCAAGGAGCTTATTCAATCGTTAACATAAGTGTGGCACCATTTAACGAGGCAGAAAGGGAAAAGAAAGAAAAGAAGAAAGGGAGAGGCTAAGGACCGAATCGTGAGTGATAAGCAAGAACACACACACGGCTAAGAGACAATGGATAAAAGGATATTTTGATAAGTAACAAATGGCGAAAGAGTGTCATTACAATGACAGGGAAATTCGGAGTAAAAAGAAAGGGAAAGAAGGAAAGAATCAGATATGTTTTGGCATCGGCTGTGTTATCTAAGGATATGAAAACAAACTATTGGTACGGGAAGACATCTTATTATCAACTACAGACCGGCTGGCCAAAGAAAAAAAAATTCAAATGAAAATGTTGTTTCGATAAGTGACGAAAAACAGGCAACTAAAGGGACTTTGGACAGATATAAAATTATGTTATCAGAAATATGTACCGAAGGAAAATGAATGGGAACCTAGAAGTGTTTTTTTTTTCTTTCTTCGAGGCGACAGAATGACTGAAACTTTGGAGATGTTTCTTTTTGAGACCGTGTTAGGAAGACCACACATTCTGATAATTAGCGATAAAATACCTGACGTAAACCACGTGTAGAACAAGAATTATGACCGCCATTGTCATATTGTCCCGTTCGCGACCAGAGAAATGATAACGGCGATTAAGAGGAAGAAAAGGGAAAGAGAAGAGATAATTTTTTTTTAGTTAAGCAAGATATTTTTTTCTCTTCCTGAAACAAAGCCGCGGATTCGTCCACGCCCGACTAAGACATCATTGGTCGAGTGGTGATCACGTGACGCACGAGGGAGGCTGTTGCAGCCCATCTGGAGGATGAGTAAGAGAGGTTGCTACGAAGAAGTGGGGAGGGCAGTTCACGCCCCTCTGAAGTATGATGAGAAGGTGGGAGTGAGGAAAGTTTCCCAAAAATGGAAAAAGGTGGAAATTCCTAACCAGAGAGGTGGATATGTATTTAGAATTATCGAGGAACTCCTCGGCGCCGACAAACTCACCCCGGTTTTGGTCGGCACCCATATAAACGAAGGCACAACGAGCAGAGTTGAGTTGAGTCCCAGCAGTTCCCAGAGTTAGTCTTCAGTTGAAGCAAGCCTCACAGATAGCTGACCAAGATTCACGCACATTCCGGACCCCTCTTCAACCCAAGAACAATTATTTTGAAGAGCGACTTAGATCCAGATCACCGAAATAAGTTTTTTTTTTACTTTCGTCCAAAGACCCACCGAAACACCAATTTCTTAGAGAGCAGACAACTTGAAGTGTTAAAACTTGCCTAGCGGAAAACGACGTGTCACAATCCATAGAACGGGTCGGGAGATAGATGCAGTCCTATGTATCGAACAACTAGACATAAAGTTTGTTACCTTTTTCTTTGATACTTTGAACTTTTGAGTTTTCATTTTATTGTCTTTTATGCATATTTGTGTGGTATCACCCCCGTTGAACTCGGTTTGCAGTACGGCCCCGACGACTGATTGATTTCCTCTGCCTAGATCAATTCACAACGTGGGTAGGCAGACTGGGAATCAAAGTAGTTACTTCGGTAACCAGTCGTTGGAAGCGAGTTGGAAACGACAAGGCTGATATCAAATCTAACCAGATTCCCACCCGAATCACCAAAAGGTTAGAACGTCACATTTGGAGCGGCGACACCCGAACGGAGCAGCGAGGAGCGAACGGCTGGCGCCGCGGCGAGGACGTCACAATTAGTGCTGTTTAGGGACGTCACAGTTGGTGCCGTGGTAGACTAGGATAGAACGTCATGGTTGGCGCTGCGACCAGGGGACGACGTCACATAAGAATTAGGATTCATCTGAAAATTCAAATAGGAAAACTGTAAAATTTTCACTGGTATTGCTAGTGCTCGTAATTATTATTTTGTGTCAGTTTTTTTTTTTCTAAAGTGTGTTTCATTAAGACGGATTACATATAAGGGTGTTTCATTAAGACGGATTATATGTAAGCGCGTGTCATTAAGACGGATCAAAGTCTACAGTAAATAAATCAGTGCTGTTGGTGAAAATTTATGTATTTCTCTATTGGATCATGTTATTTAAGTCATGGCAATTATGGGTGAAAAATAATATCGCCCAAATGTCCGCCAAAGCTGAAAGAAAAGGAAAAAAAAATCATTAGACACTTAAACTTAATTCACATTTAAAATCAGTCCAAGTTATTGGAACACCTTTTTAGAAATACATTGTAAATGAAATATATGCATCACAAAACAATACTGAACTTAATGATTAAAAACGTTTACCTTTTTCCCGTTTAATGTAACAGTGATCTCAGTTTTTATCACGGTGTCTGTAATTATTATTTATATGTTATATTTTGATATAGCATTTTCGAAAACTCAGGATTTCCGATAATCTCAATTTGTGCATAAGTGAAATTTTTACGCCGTTTAATCATATGTCGGTGGGATCTTTTAATACTTATGGAAAGTATTTTTTTCTCTTAATCCATGATATCAGCAGGCGAAGTTGATAGAAAAAAAAAAAGAAAAGAAGCTATAAGATCGGAGGTCAAGAGTAGGAGGTGATACGATTTTCAAGCTTAAGAATGGTGATCTGATTTCATAGCTGAATCCTACGAAAGACGATAAATCGATAGCGCTCAATAAATATCGATCATGGCACACATTATTAAACCCCATCAAAACCAGAGCACATTCGGGTCTCGATAGCGGATAAAGACAAACCTTATCCAGTAACATAATGATTATGATAGCATTGGCATATCGCCCCAATGTTCTTTGTATTGTTTCAGGTGCAAGGACGCGCTGAAAAGTTCTCGGCCTAACCAAGACGGTAATGACCTCAGTTCTGATGTTTGGCCTTTTAAATACCACTCTACTGCTGTTACCATCTCTGACTCATTCGAAAATTATTTCTTTTCAAACGCCTTATGAAACCTGTAGGTCTCAGCGAGGACCATTCTTCTTCAAAACTTGTGGACTGACGCTACAGAATCACAATCAAGGAACTTCACCAAAGGCATCACTTGAGGACTTCCAACAGCAGCAACAACTAACATGGAGAACACATATAACTCGAATAGAAAATAATAACATAATAAATATGCTGTGATTCCACACAACTTCAAACAAAAGGTTAGGAAGGAAACCTCCACAAATATTGGAAAGAGCGATAACAATTATTGGACTTGAGAAACATATTTTCCAGAAAAATTGTTTTAAGAGAAAGATTTTATAAATTTCAACCAACAGTGGTACTGGCTGTTGGATCAAGGAATTCCGAAATTTCCTTATAAGAAAACGGTTAAAATTACCAATACCATTTAAGTTTTGGATAGCAAATATAACTCGAAGATTTATATTCTTTTATGTGCCATGTCTATTTGGAACGTAAGCAATAATGGTTCTCCAACTTCCTAATCTCAGCAGTGCCAAACAATGTTTTCTGCCCTGACTATCCTTCTTAGCTCCTGTTTTGTCATCTATTTACAGAAGGTCGATAGGCAGTTTACTCGCTGTTTTCATCTGACCCTCTTGCTCATGTGAATGTTAAATTCTCCAAGCTTTCTTTCCTCATTATGTGTTTCAGAAATTTCAACTCTCTTTCTGATTCTGAGTGTCTTTTGTCTCCATTTTCCTTAAAACTTCCTCCATGGTATTCCCAGCATTCTTCTGTAGAACCACAACTTTGTACCTTCAAGTCTCTTCCTTAACTGCAAGGAAATTAGCCAGCATTCACCGCCATATACGAAAATCAATATTACATAGAAGTATAACACCCTGTTCTTTGTTTCAATCGCATTTTTCTGTTTCTTAATTCTGAGCTCAGATTTTTAAAGTCATATTCTTCGATTCAATGCGTCTTTGACTTTCTGCGTCATTCTCATCGACTGTTAAAACACTTTCCATCTGCACTTGCTTGATTTTGACATCACCAAATCATACCTAGAATTTTGGACTGTCCCTCTTGTCAACGACCACAGATTATGTCTTCAATAAAATTGATAATCCTATCTTCTCCTTTACTACTTTCTATCTAGGAGTTCCTGCTGTGTTCTTTTTGTGTCTGCCATTAATACGGTATGTTCTGCGTATCATATGTTAAGATCATGCCCATCTATAATAAATGCTTGTAGGACTGTTAATTATATAAAGATCACCGCACTTTAAAGATTATATAAGTCCTTGTCTCACGCCTCTTTCTAATTTTGTGATGTTGTGATGTTGTTGTTGTTCTTCTTCTTGTCTTCCTCCTCCTCCTCCTCCTTCTTCTTCTTCTTCTTGTCTTGCTCCTCCTCCCTTCTTCTTCTTGTCCTCCCCATTCTTCTTTTTTTACTTCTTTTTTCTTCTTGTCCTCCTCCTCCTTCTTCTTGTCCTCCCCATCCACCTTCTTCTTTTTCTTCCTTCTTATTATTTCAAGTAAGTAAAATATTCTGGTGTATTTCAGATAGAAATTATATAGTTTGGAATGTCAAATAATTGTTAGATTTTTAAAAAATTTCTTAAAAGCGGTCATTTTCTTAATTTTTAAGAAATTTTTAAACCAACACATTTATCAGATTTTCGATGAAGGACGTAACTGATTAAAAAAAAAATAAATGATGATTTACTTTCTCCAAAGTGTCCTGTTTTTAACTAATAAAAAATTCCCCCTCTTAAAAGTTTAATTTCTTGAAATTTCATGAAATTATGTACGTGGGTGGTAACATATGTAAAAAAAAAAAAAAAAAAAATTTTTTACCAAGATTTTCTAAAAATAAAAATTTCAAAAATAATTTCATTCATTTCTGAATATGTCCTGAAATTTTCATTAAAACCAGACAATTATTATAATTTTGCAAGAATTTCCAAATCAGTGTGTTTTCCTTGGAAAAAGCGCAAAATAAAACAAACCCTTTTTCTCTAATCCGCTGCTGTCGTAAAAAAACAACAAAAAAAAAAGAAAGGATTTTTAACCAAAATTTCGAACGTGCTAAACAGGAGTAAAAAATTTCAAAAAATAATAAAAAATACTTTGGTCTTTCCTCTTAATAATAACATAAACATTTTGCTGCGCGGTTTTTTTACGCAACCCATTGAAGGTACCTAACTTTATTTAATGTACGGGGGTAGGTTGTTCTCTTTCCATTGCAATACAGCATACCATTTCCAAATTTCTGGAAGACGGTGCCTGACATTTCTTGCTGATTTGCAGGATACAAATACCCACAAAGGCTAACCCAAAATGTAAAATTCTAGACAGTAAACACATCGGCCAAATTCATCAGGCCTCAAGACAAGGGACAGAAAAAAACTTCCTCTCATTCATAAAATGTGCCCTACAGCCCTTATTTTCGGAGTAAAAAAAAGAACTTGATGCATCATAGAATATGAAATATATATATATATATATATATATATATATATATATATATATATATATATATATATTAATGCATGTTTCCTTAAATAATATAGAGAAATTTTGTTTATTTATTTTAAGTAAGTTCCTTTCATATTCATAAGACGAAAGGAAAACACTATATTGATATACATGTTTAAATCCAATCTAAGCTTTCGGCTTACACAAGCCATTATCAAAGATGACAGTTTCAATAAATCAAACAACAACGGACGGAACAACAATGAGAGTCCGCCTTTGCTGCATGAAAATTTCCAAGTAACGACAAACTCGTATATACGAGACGTGAAAGCGAAAATCGTGTCGCTGCTCGTGACGTCGCACATGACCACGCGTGAGTGAAAAACGAGAAGTATTAAGTATGGGATGCCGTTGGTATAAACCAATGGCTTCTGTTATAAATTATAGGCATTTAAGGATATTTGTGGAGATTTCATAGTTTATTTTGTTCAGGTTAGGTTTCAATATACACAATATATATATATATATATATATATATATAGACATGACAGAATTGAATAGACACCAAGATAAATTTTATTTTCTGATTTTTTTTAATAACCAAGATAAATTAACTTAGATTATTTGATTAAAATTGCAAATAACAATACTGGAACATGCCACGAACCAAAGGAGCATCAGACCTATCCGAATTTCAGCGAGGACGTATCGTGGGCCAACATGAAGGTGGTCTTAGTCAAAGAAAAAT
>OZ010584.1:12237355-12267355 GCA_963932145.1 Acanthosepion lycidas
CCATTACTTGTTTAAATAGTGACATGTATGTATACTTATACTTAGGTATGTTATGGTATTACGTTGTTAAGCTCAAATATTTAATGATCCTTGCAGGGAAAAGGCTAATATTACCATTACCATTAATCATGACTCGAGAAAACTCAAACACTGAACTCTCTCTCTTTCTCTGTGTGTAAGTATATGAATGTGTGTGTATATACGTGCTCGTATTTGTGTGTATTTCTCTTTATATATATATATATATATATATATATATATATATATATATATATATATATATATATATATATGTGTGTGTGTGTGTGTGTGTGTGTGTGTATGTGTGTGTGTGTGTGTGAATCTGTGTGTGAGTGTGGTTCGTACCTGGTTCTTTAAAAAGATAAAATCTTCTTATTTTTCTCTATTCTTGTTTGATGTGCTGTGTTCGTTTAGGCTGTGGGCGATCTTGCCTCTTCACAACTTCCCACTCTTTGCATGCATGTAGTTATGTATGTATGTATGCATAAATGTTTGTGTGTTTCTATAATTAAAGAAAGAAAGGACGTGAGAGCGAAAGAGATAGCGGAAGGAAAAAGAATTGACATGTAAGTAAACAATAGGATTTTAACGTGTGCTTTCTGGGCGGCCATGTTGCTGTCTGTTTTCGCCTCCTGATGGCCGCCAGTAAATATGGTTCCCTTCGTGGCTCGTATTACGCACCGGAAGTCTAGATCAGAATGTGTGTGTGTGTGTACGCATGCACCAGACGCAGGTGAATTCGAGGCTGAAGTTGTGCACCTCGCGGCGTTGGACGGAAGGAAGGTAATTTTTATTTAGTATAGACGTGTAGGAGGATGTACGATACAAAAAAAAAAAAAAAAAAAAAGAAAAAGGAAAAAATGGGAGAAGTAGAAAAAAAAATTACTTGTTGGTGGCCTGACGAAGAGCGGTGAAATGCGGAAGACAACGAAATATTAGCAATCGGGGAAAAATATACTGTGACTAAATATTTCTTTATTTTTGCTTGAATCAGGAAATGAGAAACACGTGTTAATGCCGCGAGAAAGATGTCGAAATTCAATGATGGGAAAAAATAAAGAAAGCACACACACACACAGATATGTGATGTGTGTGTTCACTGTAGGCCAAACGTATGAGCGTACCTTCCTTTGGATTTAGTAATTAGTATGTTTCATGCCTTCTTCGGTTTAATTAACTCCTACTAAGCAAGGATATTTAAACTATTTAATCCATCAGTGCAAGAGTTCTCAACCTTTTCTATACCTCGCACCCCAAGAAAACTTATACGATCTTGCACCCACCTGTATTTCAATTCAAAGGAGGCACGGTGGAGTAATGGATAGGGTTCGGATTGCGGAATCGGAGAGCCGAGTTCGAATTCCAGTCGAGCCCATTACATTCTCTTACATGCTAATATCCTTGGGAAAGGTATGAATCGTCTTCTCCCCACTTCCCGTTATATCAAGTACTGGTAGCGCTCACCATAAACTGGCGAAAGCCATACAACATTTTTGAACGCCCTCCCCTCTGAACAATCAGCCGATTTCATGTTAAACATTCAGGCAATCTACTCGAAAAACTAAGGAGAATAAATATGATAGATAATCTCGTGGCTAGTTTAGATGTTAAATCCCTTTATACCAATGTTTCTGTTAACAAATGCTTAAATATTAAAAAAATGTATCTGACACAAACAAAATAAAAACTACAATGGCTAAAATCATAAAAAATAATTTCATTTCCCATCAATGTTATATCATCTTTAACAATAACTTTAAAAAAAAATGGATTACCAATAGGTTGGCCACTGAGTGGGGATTTAGCTTGTCATTCTGGTCCTTTCCAGAGTATTTTACCTAAACAATCAACATATTTCCGATATATTGATGATGCTCTATCAATATATCCCCGCAAAATTACATTACCTGATCTTGTAGATAAACCGAAGTCAAACATACAATAGAATTTATTTACGAAACCGAAAGAAATAACACATTACCTTTCCTAAATATTATGTTACACCGTACTGATAAAGACCTAAAGCTAAGTGTCTAATAACAATGACCTAATAAATTTCTATTCTCACCATAACAACAATATAAAAATCCAGAATAATTATCAGATGCTATTTAATAGCACTAAGAATTTGTATCCGTCAATATCTACACGATGAAGATAAATACATTGAAATACTTTAAGTCCCTCCAATGCAATAATCAATTTATATTCAATGCGAAGCGGAAGACTCGTAAAATATTTCAAAATAAGGAGTGAACGTTTCTGTCAAATCAAAATATATTATTCTACCAATCGACTCTATCGCAACTACAACTGAAACGAATTTATCTAAGCTTAACATAAAATTTGTTACAACTACTTCTAAAACAATAATAAGAGGTTTAATTAATAAAAAGCAAAATAATGATAAGCTAAAACTTGAAAGCTGAAATTACTCCTGCAATAATTGCCACTAGGAATACATAGGAGAAACTTCGAGGAATTTAAATAAAATGTTATAAGAACATAAAAGGGATCTTTTACAAAGCAACACTTAATGCATTAGTTGTTGACTCTAATGAGTATTGCCATAATTTCGATTTAAGTAAAAGAGAAGGCAATTTACTAAGGCTAAAGTGTATAGAAAGTGCTTTGATTGCTAGATCATCCAAAGTAAATTTGCATTTAGGTTCTTACAACATTTCACTTTTCTTGGCAGATCTTCTCTCATTACAATGTGAGATACTAAATAATAGAAGTGATAAAGACAAAAGAATAAGGAAACTAAATGAATTTAATTAGACTACACACCCAGATACATCTAAAAAAATAATTTAATGTAAAAGTTTAAAATTTCAGCGTTCCAACATTTTAATGTTTCTTCTGTGCACAATTTATAAGCAACACCTGCGTTTTTATATTCCTCACTTTCCGATGCATACATAATTCCATCAATAAAACATCACTTTAGTCCGATCAAGTTCAAAAGGACGAAACATATCACACAATTTTTTTCCACTTTGTACTTAATTTGCTTAACAATATATATATATATATTTTTTTTTTGAATAAATACAGACCACGTTAAGGTTCCATGTAATAAATTATTTCACCATAACCACTTTAACAGGGATCTGGATCATCAGACTTTACTTCCAAAAATTGAAATAAAAAATGAAAAATGAAAAGAAATGTGAATTTCTTTTCATTTTTCATTTCAATTTTTGGAAGTAAAGTCTGATGATCCAGATCCCTGTTAAAGGGGTTATGGTGAAATAATTTATTACATGGAACCTTAATGTGGTCTGTTTTTATTCAAACATATCTGCTCTGAATTTTACATTGAGCTCTCCGGATATCATCCTCCTCGGGTCTACCCATACGGATTACCTAAGTTTGCATAAACTATATATATATATATATATATATATATATATATATATATATATAATTATTTATTTGAAAATATGATTCCAACACGCTACATAAAAGTTCTCATGTTTCAAATGGATTATTTACCCTAACGAGATCTTTCCTATTTTCTATATATTTTTCACACACACACACACACACACACACACACACACACACACACACACACACACACACACACACATATATATATATGTGTGAGTGTGTGTTGTGCGTGTGTGTGTGTGTGTGTGTAATATGTTCGTATGTATGTAAACAAATATATATAAATATATTAGTGAAATCTATGACAAAATGGAAAAGGTTTTCGCACGATCATCTTTAGAACTTCATCGGAGTAAAGTGGTGTTTACACTGATGCGGACTATACATGCGCATATAATCTAGCCGATTGAATTTAGTTACTTCTTGTTTATATATTTTGTATATTGTTTTCAAGACATATTCACGAAAGAAAGTGCAAATTCAAGTAATCTTTTTAACAGCTTCTGTAAAGAGTCAACGAAAAGATGAACTTACTCTGTTGGTGAATTAAAGAGTAAGTTATGTATATACTCTACGTCATGTACTTTTATTGCCCGGAGCGCTAATTTTAGCGTCCTATCCCGATTTCGCTAAGAAATAACAGTGAGCTAGCATTTTCAGATTTACGTTAAGCATACTTAAAAAAAAATCACCTCAATAAAGCCACTAAGACGCTAAGAAAACTGAGTGTGAGACAATATGACGAAAAGAAAACTTTTTAGATGTAAGTTCTATTCTAATAGTTTCTTCTTTCTCACTTCTCCACTGTGAAACTCTCTTTCGGTTTCTAGCTTTCCTGTTAGTTATGGTCTTAAACATTGAAATGAAACATAAATCGTCATCTACCGTCTTTCTGAATTATGTTCTTTTATTTTCTTTCTCCCTATTGTCATTTTTTTTTCACTTTCCGTAAGACCTTGTATCTTAGTGGCATTATCGCCTTGCTTGGTGTGAAATGATCAAAAAAAGAAAATATCTCAGGAGTGCGTACAAAATCAATTTTGCCTTAATACTGGCAAACATGAATGTTTCAATGTTTTGCTTCTTTTTTTTTTTAACTATATGTGAATATTATCTCGAACCCGTTTATAAGACAATTTAATTTAAGGTGTGCTCTCAGCAAGAGTGCGAACGTCTTTTTGGCGCCGTTCAAGGAGCTTGCTTTAAAGTTCGCGAAGCGAGGTTTGCGCATGCGTGGTATGCTCATATTCAAGTGTAAATGTGATTGTACAGAAAGACACACCTATCGATAAGCTTTCTGTATATGTGTTTTATGCGCTGATGTTGGTTTTATTACGGTAACTGTTTTTGGAAAGAATATAGGTGAGATACTGTAAACGTCCCATAATAAAAAAGGGATTCCGACTGGGGATTTCCAAAATTGCTTTACATGTAAGGCCAATTCTGGGAGGTTGCAAAATCGTCATTCTCAAACACCTCGTTCTACAAATGGTTATATTTTCCCGGGTTCTGTTCACTTCCTTTCGTATTTTTCTAGCATTCATTTTATTTTCTTCTCTTTCCAAACGTTTTTACTCTCCCTTTCATTTTATTTTACTTCTCTTTCCAAACTCTTTCCCTCCCCCTTCATTTTGTCTTTTCTCTTTCCAAACTCTTTCAGGCTCTTCTTCATTTCATTTTCCTTCTCTTTACAAACTCTTTCACCACCTCCTTCATTTTTCTTTTCTTCTCTTTCCAAACTATTTCCTCTCCCCCCCCTTCATTTTATCTTTTCTCTTTCGAAACTCTTTCAGGTACTTCTTCATTTTATTTTACTTCTCTTTCCAAACTCTTTCACACTCTCCATCATTTTATTTTACTTCTCTTTCCAAACTCTTTCCAAACTCTTTCCCGACCACTTTCATTTTGTCTTTTCTCTTTCCAAACTCTTTCAGGCTCTTCTTCATTTTATTTTTCTTCTCTTTCCAAACTCTTTCACACTCTCCATCATTTTATTTTACTTCTCTTTCCAAACTCTTTCCCTGCCCCTTCATTTTGTCTTTTCTCTTTCCAAACTCTTTCAGACTCTTCTTCATTTTATTTTCCTTCTCTTTACAAATTCTTTCACCGCCTCCTTCATTTTATTTTTCTTCTCTTTCCAAACTCTTTCCCTGCCCCTTCATTTTGTCTTTTTCTCTTTCCAAACTCTTTCAGGCTCTTCTTCATTTTATTTTTCTTCTCTTTCCAAACTCTTTCACACTCTCCATCATTTTATTTTACTTCCCTTCCCAAACTTTTTCACTCTCTCCTTGATTTTATTTTCTTCTATATCCAAACTCTTTTATTCATTCGTTCATTTTATTTTTCTACTCTTTCCAAATTCTTTCACACTCTCCTTCTTTTTGCTTTTTTCTCTTTCCAAACTCTTTCATCATCACCTTCATTTCATCTTTCTTCTCTTTCCAATCTCTTTCACCCTCTTCGTCATAGATGGGATTATGTTATTGATATTAGGGAGAAATATTTCCTTGATTAAACATACCAGTTAAGACCAAAGAAG
Organism: Acanthosepion lycidas; assembly: GCA_963932145.1. NCBI lineage: Eukaryota > Metazoa > Mollusca > Cephalopoda > Sepiida > Sepiidae > Acanthosepion > Acanthosepion lycidas. The sequence goes on from OZ010584.1 coordinate 12,243,312, forward strand.
AACGTATTGCTTTTTAATTTTCCAATGCGACAAGCTTTTCCTTCCAACCTAATAACAATAATGGTAAAAATATATTTTAAAGCGTATATGTTGTTCTTTTGTGTGTAATATCTGTTGTTTGTACCTGTTAGAGTTATCTCCCTTGCATTTCCGATTTATTTATATATTTAAAGAACTACATTTTTTAATACTAAATTTCACCCTGTACTAGGCCCAAGATCCACTCAAGGTACCTGGTGTTGCATGAGTGTAAGAAAAGGTAAGAAGTGAAGTTTCTGGGGTTATGCATGAAAGATAACTGTTAATCATAGACAAAGCTGTCAAGATTGTTCCAATCGGGAAAACATCTTACCTGTAATCTGTTCCACAAAGCAGCGGTTCTTGGGAAGAAGCTGTCTGAATGGAACTTACTCCTTACTAATGGTATACTAAGGGAATGGAGATGATTCACATTTGTGTACGTGGCATAGAGGGTCATATTAAAGGTAAGCGTTGATGGGACTAGAGAATGTAGTTTATCAGAACACATATGGAAATTGCAACGGAGCAGCGAAGGCTCGTGACTTTTTGTCTGTGGTAAAGGGCTTGTGGGGTGAAAAGTAATTCATCATCCGGAAGTCCGCATAGACGTTTTTGAACTTTTGACAGGCAAGTGAAGAATGGGTAGCTCCAGCTCAGATCTTTCTTTTTATGCGCTGTGCCCTTTCAGGATGTAGGCGATCAGGGCTCTCCACTTCCCCCTATCCTTTGTAGCTCTCAATAAGTTTCGTCTCTCTGCCACCTCCATAAGAGCATGTTCTGTCATTCACTTGCTCAAGCCCGCCAGGTATGTCATGCGTTGCTTTCCCTTGTCTCTCTTTCCCTCTATTCGACATGTGAGTATCAGATTCTCCAGGCCCTCCTTTCTCATTACGTGTCCCAGAAACTTCATCTGCCTCTTCCTGGTGTTAAGTATAAGCCTTCTCCTTGTTTGCAACCTCTCTGAGACCTCATCGTTGCTCACATGTTCGGTCCATGATATCCTTAGCATCCTTCTGTAGAACCACATCTCCGTCGCCTCGAGTCTCTTCTTCATCTTTGAGGAAATCGTCCAACATTCGCTGCCGTAAAGAAGGACAGATATCACGTAACAGCTCAATATTCTTTTCTTTGTTACCATAGAAATCCTAGTGTCTCGCAATACTCTGTCCAGATTTTGGAATGTGTCCTTGGTCATCCCAATACGTCTACGGATCTCAGTGTCGCACTTACCGTTCTCTGTCAAGACGCTTCCCAGATATTTAAACTTCTGCGTCTGCTTTATTCTAGTGTTCCCGACTTGCAAATCGCATTTCTGGCTCTTCCTCTTACTGATGACCATTCATTCTGTTTTCTTGTAGTTTATGCTTAGTCCTTTCTTCTCACTCCCCGTTGCTATCTTCTGTAAGAGATTTTGTGATTTCTTTTCTGTGTCTGATATCAGAACTGTGTCATCTGCGTATCTTATGTTGGTAAGATTGTGGCCGCCAATGCTAAATCCCGGTAGGGTTTACAATTCTTTCAGAATTGCTTCGCTGTATAGGTTGAATAGGTCCGGTGAGAAGACACATCCTTGCCTTACATCCCTTTCTATATGGCACTAATACTCCATAAGGGAATATCTATTGCTCTTGCGGTACATATTACTTGCATTGTGTCGATTTTGCTGAAACAGTAAAATGTTTATTTATTTTTGCGGAATGAAAATAATTGTTTTTTTCTTTAATTTTATGCCTTAATTTTTTAATGTATGAAAAATGTCTATTTAAAAAAATAAATTGAGAAGGCAAGGAATATGAAGGTTTTTACAAAATATGCCTTCATTTTTGTGGCTGTCTGGCTAAACTTTCAAATAAAGAAGAACAAAAAGAAATAAAAAAGTGATCCTGTCCTGGCATCTCTGCTTCAGTCACTTTCGCACATCTTAAAATGGCTTCTTTGTGCTTTTCATCATAATTGTTCCGATGAGCTTTTCTTTTATTTGGTTTCTGGTAAACAGTTTTGTTTTCATATTGGAAATACTCATTGGGGCTAGTTTTTTTTTAAATTGTTGTTTTATTCACCGCCCCCTCCACACAGACAATGAATTGTACATATGTGGACTAGTTAGGACTTTCATAGAGACAATGAGGTATTACGGTGGATGTAGTAAGAAAGGTAGGTAGGATGTGTTGTTTTGGTGTTAGGAATAATGTGGTATGTTTGGGTCAGTGTTTGTGGCTAGTTAGAGTCAAACGTTAAGACAGAAGAAGACCATCCTTTTCCCAATTCCTCATTTTGGCCTGATGCCACATTTCTGTATACCAGTCAGTTATGTGCCATACGTGATACACACTTAGGCGATCATGTATCTTTCGATACATGACTGACGTGGCAGATTTTTTCGCGCAGTCGGTTGCAATTTTTTTCTGCGGTAGACCAGTTGCCATCCAAAGCTATAGAACCCAGTTTGTCCATAGGTGGGGAGAGAAGGAGAGGATTCATACCTTTCCCAGGGATATTAACACGTAAGTGAATGTAATGGATTCGAATGGAATTCGAACTCGTCTCTCCGGGCCGTTATCCATTACTCCATGTATACTCGGAATAAATATCGTCCTTCGCTATAGTACGTAAAATTTATGAACTTAAGCTCAGTACTAGATTAGTGAAAAGGTCCCATCGGTTTACGTTTGAAAAAACCTAGATGTCACCGCAAGTTCTATGCTATCAGTTTCTTTGCTCGCACTTCTCGCATGTGGAACTACATTCCGGCTACTTGCTTTCCAGTCAACTTTAATCTTTAAAAATCAGTTACAATCTCGTTATCGACGATCTTCCTGATTACTCTTCCATTGTTCTCGCTCCTTAATAATGTTTCGTTTGTCTAATTCTTTCCTACTCGGTAATCGCTTGTGTCTTAGTGGCTTTACGTCCTTACATGAGATAAATTTGGTTAAAAAACAAAACCAAAAAAAACAATAAACAAACACATTTTTTTATTTGACGCTAAAATATGAATATATTTCACTAAAAAGTGAAGTGTTGATATCTTAATTCGATTTTCAATTAGAAATAAACAAAACAAACAAAAAAAGCAAACCATAAATAAAATAAAATAAAATAAAAAACCCCAAAACAAGAAAAGCGTGACTCTGTTTTTCAGAATGTCTTCTTTTTTTTTTTTTTTTAACAGGAGACACCGGTCTGAGGTATATATCTCGTTACTCGGATGAAATACTATTTGTAACAAAAATTATTATCAGCAATAAAATTTTGAAGAAAAAATTATCAGCAATACATTAAAAAAAAAAAAAAAAAAAATACCAGCGATAAATTTTTTGGAAAAAATACCAGCAATACATTTTTGAGGAAAAAAATACTAACAATACATTTTTTTTAAAATACCAGCAATACATTTGGGGGAAAATACCAGCAATACATTTGGGGGAAAATACCAGCAATAACTCTTTGAGAAAAAAATAAAAACATAAATACCAGCAATATATTTTTGAAAAAAAATATTACCAGAAATACATTTTTGAAAAAAAATTAACAGTAATAAAAATCTTGTCAGCATTAAATAGCCCATTGAGGTTGCTATGCAGTAAAACAAACGAAACCAAATCAAACCAAACCTGGGTGCCACCCAATGCTAAAGAGCTCAGTCTACCCTGATATTTAACCCATAGTGAGTGGGAGTTTTTTTTATTATTTCACATCAAGCAAGACAATAAAGCCACTAAATACAATGGGTTAATGAATGAGAAAGAATAAGAAAAAGAAAAACATTATTCAGATGAGAAAAGAATAAAAGAAGAGGAATTAAGAAGACAGAAGATAATGATTGAATTTGCATGTAACATTTTTGAAGATGAAAGTTGACTGGAAAGCAAGAAGCCAGAAGAGAGTTCCACAAGTGAGAAATGCCAGAGAAGAAACTGTTAGCATAAAACTTACGGTTACATCTCGCCATTTCAACTGTAAAATGATGAGACCATTCCGCCAATCTAGAACTGCACTTAAATTTCGTTAAATCTAGGTACCAAAAAGGAAAGCTTGACAGAACAATTACGATGAAAATCTTTATTGAAAATCAAAGGGAAGTTACGTAACTGCGGTGGAAAAAGTGGTTCAAGTCGATATGCCAGGTCAAGACCAATAACATTGTAGATTCTGCTTTGTTTTTTAGCAAGAATCTCTAAATACATAACAGAAGCACCAAACCAGATATGGCAACAATATTCAATGCATGGAGAAATGCTAGAATTATTAATGTGTAAGATAGATCCTGGCGAGAAAAATGGTATCGCACGATACAGTGAGCCAACTTTCCTAGCAGCGGATTTAGCAAATGATTCACTACAATCTTTCCACTTCATGCCAGCGGGGAATGTTAGCTCAAGAAGGTTTAATGAATGATTTTCCTGGAGGTTAGTATCAGCCATGCTGATGGAAGGCCAAAAAGATTATCTCAGGCGACTAAAAGAGGGCAGTTTCGTTTTGGAGGCGATAAAATTAACAAACCAGTCCTTGTCCTATTTAACAACAGAAATGAGATTGGAGAGGAGATTGTGGCATGACTTTCACAAAGGTGATGCGTGAAAGTAAATGCAACTGACTCGGCAAAAGATTGAACTTGGATCGCCGATTTCACTTTTTGTGATGATAGCTGTTAGGCTACCCGCACGTAAAAAAAAGAAAAAAAAAGAAAAGTACATGAGAGCTGATCAAAAGACCTCTACTGGACGTTTCAAAACGTCATGTGTGACAACTGATAGTCGTCCACAAGTTACCATTCTTAAAATAAGGAAAAAACATCTGTGTACAGTCATGAACATCCATGTCTTTTAAAAATATTATTATCGTTAGTTTTTACCTGCATTTGTTTTATAAATCACATACCTGATCTTCATCATCATCATCATTATTATTATTATTATTATTATTATTATTATTATTATTATTATTATTATTTCCTTTGGTTTTTGGTGTATACTCATTTCTTTCCTAGTACAGACCAGAGAACTAAGGTCAGAAATGGCATTAGGACATTTTATAATGAACCATTTTGAAAATTTTTACATCAATAAAGCCCTTTGTTTGGTGTCGGTTGTACTTGTGAGTGCATTTTTTTGTATTCATGGGCTACCAGGAATTCTTTCAATGAGTCTATTGAAATCTTTCTCCAATCAATCCGAGGGCTCTAGCTACAACTGGAATTATTATTATTATTATTATTATTTATCCCACCCTTCCTCTATTTGTTAGTTAGTTCTTTAGTTTGCACGGCCGTTACGCCCTGCCAATACCTTATAAATAATAGACTATCCCGTTTGAACCGCACGAAAATACGGAACTGTCATATCAAAGACGCTACTTGGTTTCAGTGAGATAAAGAAGGAATGAAAGAAGGGAAGATAGAAGTGTTTAACATCTGTTTCAGTGAAATATAAAAAGGTGTCAATTTAAAATCTTTTCATTTGTAAAACCTTACTTATAAATACATTTACTAATAAAAACGTTTGCAAGATAGGTTTTCGGCTAATTATTATTATCTTGTCTTCAGCACGGGTTTTCGTTTGCAACCGAAGATTTTGCCTCATGATTTTTCTCCATCAACAAACAGATAGCACCTTTCGTATAACATTTTCAGAGCCATTATCATTTATTCTGATTTTTTTTCATTTTTTTTTTGTTTTTTGGCCTAACGTTTTCGACTAACTTGTGGTGGAACAACTACATTGAATCAATAACTGCATCTACTGGAAGGAAAGTTGGTTCACTGTGTCGTGACAGAAGGTTTTTCTCGTCAGAGTCCATCTTACACATCTAAAAATCTATCATTCGTCCGTGTGTTGAATTATGTTGACATTATCTGATCTGATGTTCCTGCTGTTCATCTCGAGGTTCTTGACAAAATCCAAAGAAGGAGTTGCAATATAATAGGTCCTGACTTGGCATCTCAACTTCAGTCACTTTCTCACAGGCGTGATTTGGCTTCCCTCTGTCTTTTCTACAAATATTTTCATGACAACTGCTCTGACGAGCCTTTTGCCCTGGTACCCCGACAACATGAATTTAAGCGTGCTACTAGATTGGCATGTAGGTCCCACCCTTTTACTGTTGAAATAAGTAAATGTAACCGCCACTTCTACTCCTGCAGTTTTTTTTCTTGCACTTCGCGACTGTGGGACTCCCTTTCTCTTGCTTGCTTCCCTGATAACTACAATCTTCAAAAATTTAAATGCAACAGCAATCGCCATCTCCTGTTGTCTTGATCCCCGTTCATCTTTTATTCTTTCCTCAGCCCCACGCAACAACCGTCTTTTCTTTCCCTTTCACCCTCTTTACCCCTTGTAATCGTGCAACACCCTAGCCACTCGTCCAAGACACCAAACATCCCACGTTGTGATTTAAGTTTGATCATAAGGCAGCCAAGATTGAATCATCGCAGGTATCTTCGTGACGGACAGGTCCATGCAGGGCGATGACGCACAGAGAGAGAAAAAAAACACTCGAATAACCTGAACAAATGTAAATACTGTTTTTATATCAGCCCTTCGTACAATAATTGGTTATAATAGAGTTCACATGCAATTAACTATCAGCCCAGCCCGCATCCAAATCGGAAGTGATACTATCGGTAAAATTTGGCACAAGGCTGAAGTCGTAGGCTTTTCTTCGGCAGGCAATCACGTAGGGTGCATCACGACCGGTGGCTGGGACGAACTCTCTGCAGTCTCGTCTCTGTCTTCTATTACGTCTCGTCTGGCGAATTCGCTTCGCGCATTCGTATTTATTGACATAATTTTGGGGAATTCCCTTCTCCCAATCTCTCATATCATTACCTCTCACTAAACGTCCTCAGTGAAGTTTTTGCTTTACAGCTTGCATTTGCAGCTGTGTGTCAATCAACATTACCCCATAAGTCTGGGTCACTTTTCCATTTTTCAAACTGCTCGACATAAAATTCAAGTCGTTTATGCGTGAATTAAATCCTCAATTCTTCCCACGGGTTTTTGGTACTAACCCTTCTCGTTTCAATGCCTCTCAGCACATAACACTTTCTATTGTTTTAACAAAACTTTCTTCCGTTTTACCGCGGCAACGACAAATAGTATCACACCCTGCGTGCTAGTGGCACTCCTGTCTTGCTTGGGATGAAATGATTAAAAAAACAAACCCCCCCCCAAAAAAAAAAGAAAAAAAAGAAAAAAGGACAATAGTGTCCGGAACGTCTCGCATTTTGGTAACATCAATTCGGAGGTCAGTGTACTTTTAAAGCTTTCCTATTTCTTTAGTCTTGACATTTCTATCACCAGGGTCAACCAAATCGAGGAGGAGACATTTTCTTGTTTAGTGAGTTTTTTTTTTTTTTTTTTTCTTTTTCTAACAACGTTGATGTTTGGCTTGGTGCTCTCAAGGATGCGGTCTGCTTGGATGTTAAAATATTAAAAGGTTTTGATTTGGCCGTTTTCGGTCACCTGCTCTGGCTTGTAGCGGTACCATTTATGGTGGACTTTAATTTCATACTTCCTACATAGATGCAGGTGTTATTATTATTACTATTATTATTCGCCCAATTGATGGATTAAATAGTAGGGTATACTGGGCTCTCTAGTCTTGGGTAGCAGGTCCACTCTGAATTGAATACAAAGGAAAACTACACCACTATCTTTCCCAAGAAGACGTAGCATTTCACAGATAATAAAAGAAAGGAATCTGATACAAGCCTAGTCACTGGCATTAATAATGGCATTAATAGGAATAAAGTCTTTTGAATAAATAATATTATAATGACGTGCTAAATAGAATTGAACGTTCGAGGCAAAATGATAGCCTATAGTAGTGAGGGTTGGAAATAAAATTAACCTATCGGAGGCCTAAACTTTGCATATACAAGGTGTTCCAGAATTAATTATTTCAAGGAAATCGGGCAAATTAAAAAAACAAAAAAAAAAACTGATACAATTTTATGTTTATTACTTAATTATGATAGAAAGCAAATAGATTTATAAATCTTACGTCAAAACCTTATTGAAAATTTTCAACATGTGCTTCGTCTGTATCCCTGCAAATTAATAAAATAATAGAAAATACTTTGGTCTCTCCTCTTAATAATAGCATAAACATTTTGACCATAAAATTTTGTTTTTAAGTTTGGGGCCTTTTTCGCATCATGCTATGTCAATTTTTAGAAAATATTTGGAAGCACCTTTTTTAAATCTATGGAGGTACTTACTTAGAATACAGCCATGTGTTGCATGTTAACGAATTGTGATTTAATATTTGGTCTTTATTATCATTATTAATCTGTATAAAAGTTTTTATGTATAAATTTAAGGAATATTTTTTCTGTTAAAGTAAAAGGTTTTGAAATTATATTTTTTCGAGGGAACAGTTGAGCGAATATTTTACATTTTATTATTAATGTTGTATTGATTTGAATTTTTTATTGCTTTTGCTTCGATAGGATTGTTTTTATGTACGCATAATATGGCCTGTGCACCCCAATAAGGGATAGATTTCACAAGAGGCCCACTAACGTTTATAAATTAAAGACGTGAATCTGACAGGTCAACAAGAGGACAATAAACTTAAAATTAATACAAAAATTTATTTAGATCGTATACAATGGTAGTGATTCGTTTAAAGGAACACAAGCAAAACGATTAATCAAGTAATGGAGGCAGACTTAATTAAATTGAAGAATACTGACCGTCTAGGAGATCTAGATACTATAACTGTGACTAAATATTAAAAGCAGAGTCCATGTAAGTTGAGCTGGTATGTAAGTCCACAGTTCGAAAATTCTGTTTAAATATCCGGCGAAAGTGTTGAAAAGTTGCTGGTTAAGTTCAATGGTGAACTTTCCGTAGTATTTTAACGGAAGTGTACGGAGTAGGTTGTTTGAGTCTGGACGCTATGCATGCAGCAATTTCTTAAACTAGATAACAGGAAAGCCGGAAGCAGGCAGCTAGTGTAGCCGGAAGTTCAGGTCTGTTGTAAGCAGTTTCATTAACGCCGATCAACCTGGTGAGTTAGGTTGAGACAGGGATGCCGAAAGTAGGAGGTGCTGGCACACTTCCACTCGATGGTCAAAATTTTTGATAATGTCTTTGCAAGAGTTCTGCATTATAAACGAACTTTTACTACACCGAATATCAAAGAACTTACTCCATTCTAGATCAAATAAGTCATTATATATATTATTTGTTTATATCTTATACCCAGTTCGTTTTATTCCAAAGATTCCGATAAATAATTGCCAAGAACCCTCTGGGACTTCTCCACACATCCATATCTGATAAACTTCTAATCTACCATATGTATACTATGGGTGATAAGATCTTACTTAGAAAGGTGATGAAATCTTTGCCGTATGCCGTCAAGTTGAATAAAAGTTTTTATGTATAAATGTTTTTTTATCTTTGTAAAGGTAAAAGTTTTTGAAATTATATTTTTTCGAGGGAACAGTTGAGCGAATATTTTATTATTAATGTTGTATCAATATGAATTTTTGATTGCTTTTGCTTCGATAGGACTTTTCATGACTCAATGAAAATTTTATTTGCTCCAATTTCCACAAGACTTGTTGTTTATATATATATATATATATATATATATATAACATCACAATGGATAATTTTTTCACGTTTTAATGAACGCTCAGAACATTGTCAACCGTTTTGCATTTAAAAGCATAATGAAAACAAATACGGTAATGGGTAACAACGCACAGCTTTGTATAAATACTTGTACTAATGAACAACATATAGTTTTGTACTACTTGCACCCCTGAAGATGATCTTGGAAGAAGATCGAAAGTACTTGGGAAATGAAAATAAAAGAAATTTAAACATGTATAGCACATTTCTTTCACCCTTTAACATCAATACACGGAAGGTTATTTGTGAGTATGAACGGATTTTGTTAAAAATTAGCAAACATAATGTCTTTAAATTATATAATCAGACATACCTAAAAGAGAATTTGCTGCCTAAATACACCCCCCACACACACACATATATACATATTCTGATCCAGAATTTCTATTTCAATGAAATCGGGCAAATTACAGAAACTGACACAATTTTATGTTTATTACTTATTTATCATGCAAAATAAATAGATTTATAAATCTTACGTTCAAACTTTATTGAAAATTGCAATTTCAAATTTATGCTTGGCGTTGCGAAACACATTTTGAAGTTATTTACTGCATTACTAACTGAATGTCCTAAGCTTTGTTTTTATGAAAGACACCATGCAAAGAAATCGGGGAGGGTGGGTAACAAAGATCCCTTCTTGTATATTCATTATTAATAGTGTTCTGAAAGGGAATTAAAATAAAATTATAAAAAAAATTATAAAAAAACGAAATTAGAAATTTATACGTTTCTGTTGTAAACCAAAATATTAGGAACAACAATATATAACAAAACGCAGTTAGATATATTTTGAAACACAACAATATTTGTTTTTATTCTTACCGACCCGGAATATACCAGGATTGAGTTGGATAAACAATTCACTGTCTACAGGTGGTATATTGTCCAGCAGCCATGTTGTTGTCTGATACTACCCATTTTTTTTTTCGTGAAGAGTCAATGATTCGTTAGGGGAAGAGTTGTCTTCCCTAACAGTTTCTAACACGTATTAAACATGATGAACAGAAACAAAAGTCAATTTTGAAAAAATTGTCCGATTTCAATGAAATAGTTAATTCTGGGACACTCTGTATAACGTAGGGCGATTGTTTAAAACCATTTTTTAGGGGGTTGGGGAAACATGTTTTATATGGCGCTAAGTATAGCATATGAGAAAGGAAAACAAAGAAGATCTCTAGGAAGCAATAAAATATGCTAACATAATGACAATAGTTATAAAAAGGGGTAATAATATTAATGGCTTAAACGCTCCAAGAATTATTGATAATTACGATGGTCGCGATAATAACTCATATTATTTTGTTGTAAAATCAGTATTATTATCCTTTCTTTTTTTTTAAATTATTATTATTTTTATTATTATTGCAAATATAGTTGTCATTTGATTTTTTCGGGGCGGGGTTTCCTTTAAAATATACTCGCTTGTACTGTACATTATCTCTCGCAGGTATAAAGATTAAAGCTATAACAAGGAGAGAGAAAAAAACATTTCAATGACAAATGATGAGAAGCCGTCGGCAGCCATCTTTTCTGATAACAACAGCAAGCCCTTCACATTATTTCATTTCACACGAAAAAGGAGCGAAGTCGAGATTACGTGCCAACGAGAGCGAGAATATGAACAAAAATATATAAATATATAACAAAAAAAAAAAAAAAAAAAAAAGAAAAGAAAGAAGATCCGTGTCCTGTAATTCGATTTTGTTTTCTCTTTTCCCTCATAACCGTTAGACAGAAACGAGATAAGATCTTTTCTGCTTTCAATTTCTGATAGGAAAAAAAAGGGTACTTTTAAAAAGATGACCTGGGTGATGATTATCAGAACGAGGCAGTGTCAAGTTCTTATTTTTGAATCTGGACTCATCGCTAATCGGAGAAGATATCTTAGTGTTTGAATTTTCGGCAATTTATTTTATTATATTTTTTCTTCTTGAGAGATGTTACGACATATTGGACTTTTCGCGGGTGCCGAGTTCTTGAAACATATTAGTCTGCCAAGTGAATTGGAGGAACGTTTTCGTAAGAGATTGCAACAGAAGGTGTCTCCAGTAAAAGATTTTCTTTTTCTCTCAACAAAGACAAATAGATAGAAAGAGGTTAGGCAGAAGAGGTGTTATATGGAGAAAGGATGAAGGAAAAAGAGGGATGGATATGAAAGGCAGAAGAAAAATAGAAGCAAGAAATAAGAAAGAAAGGCAGAAAGAAAGCAAAGAGAGAGAGAGAGAGAGAAACAGACACAAAAGAAAATATATAAGGAGAGAGAAAGACACCAAGAAGAAAAAGAGAGAAAATGCGAAAGCGAATGTTAAAAGGATGAAGAAAAAATAAAAGTGAGAAAGAAAAGAAAAAAGAAAGTGAAAATGAATGAGAAAGAAATAAATAAAGAAAGGGTGAGAGGGAAAGTTGAGAGAAAGGAAAATATAAAGTAAGAATTGAGAAAGAAAGAGAGAGAAAGAGAAATAGAGAGAGAGATAAAACTTGAAAAGAAAGAAAACAGATCGAAAGAAAGAAAGCCAAAAAGAGAAAAAGGTTATAAAAGATGAAGAAAAATAACAGAAGTGAGAAAGAAAAGAAAGAAGAAAGCCGAATGGAAAAAAAAGAGAAAATAAATAAGAAAGAAAGAAAGACGAGAGTGGGAAAAGAAAGAGAAATACGGGAAAAGTGAAAATAAATTAGAAAGAAAGAAAGAAAGAAAGAAAGAAAGAAAGAAAGAAAGAAAGTATGGAGTGGGAGGGAAAGGTGAGAGAAATCAAAATATAAAGTAAGAATAGAGGGAGAAAGAGAGAGACAAAGAGAGAGAGAGAGAAAGAGAAAGAGAAATGCCGGAAAGAAAGAAAACACATCGAGAGAAAGAAAGACAGAAAGGAAAGAAGGTTAAAAAAGATGAAGAAAAATAAGACGAGTCAAAAAGAAAAGAAAGATGAAAGTGAAATGGGAAAAAAGAGAAAATAAAGAAGAAAGAAAGAAAGAAATAAATAAAGAAAGAAAGAAAGGAAGAAAGACGAGAGTAGGAAAAGAAAGAGAAATGGGGAAAAAAGCGAAAATAAATATGAAAGAAAGAAAGAAAGAATGGGTTTGAAGGGGAAGGTGAGCGAAAGAAAAATATAAAGTAACAATAGAAAGAGAGAGAGAGTGAGAGAGAAAGAGAGATTGAAAAGCTGGAAAAAAAGAAAACAATTAGAGAGAGAGAAAGATACGAAAAAAAGAAGGCCATAAAAGATGAAAAAAGCGAGTAAAGTAAGAAAGAAAAAAGAAAGAAAGAGATAGGGGCAAAAGGGGAAAATAAACGGGAAAGAAAGAAAGAAAGAAAGAAAGAAAGAAAGAAAAGGTGAGAGGGAAAGGTGAGAGAAAGGAAAATATAAAATAAGAATAGAGCGAGAAAGAGAGAGAGACAAAGTGAGAGAGAGAAAGAGAAATGCCGGAAAGAAAGAAAATAAATCGAGAGAAAGAAAGACAGAAAGGAAAGAAGGTTATAAAAGATGAAGAATAAATAAATAAGAGAAGTCAAAAAGAAAGTGAAATGGGAAAAAAGCGAAAATAAATATGAAAGAAAGAAGCAAATACGAGAATGGGAAAAGCGAGAGAAGAGAATATATAAAGAAAGAAGAGAGAGGAAGAAAGAGAAAAGCCGTAATGAAAGAAAGAAACGAGAGAAACAAAGGCAAAAAAGAAAAGAGACAAAAAAGAGAAAAAACGTTACAAAAGATGAAGAAAAATCAGAAAAGTGAAAAAATAAAGAAAGAAAAAAGAAATGGAAAGAAAAGAGTAAATAAATGAGAAAGAAAGAAGGTGTGAGAGAAAGGAAGATATAAAGAATGAAGATAAAGAAAGAAAGAAAGAAAGAAAGAAAGAAAGAAAGAAAGAAAAGAGACAAAAAGATAGAAAAACAAGAAAGAAAATTGAGGGAAAGAAAGATATAAAAACAGAGTGATAGAGAAATGATACACTGAAAGAAAGAAAGAAAGAAAGAAAGAAAGAAAGAAAGAAAGAAAGAAAGAAAGAAAGAATGAATGTGGTGGAGGGGGGAAAGTAAGGGAAAGTAAGGGAAAGGAAGATATAAAGAAAAGAGAGAATGATAGGGAGATGATATACTGGAAAGAAAGAAAGAAAGAAAGAAAGAAAGAAAGAAAGAAAGAAACCTGTGACCTGTCAGTCAAGAAATGTCTGCACATTTTCTGTTAGTTTCAGTAATGAGATTGTCCCCATCGCCAGCTTGTTAGGTAGGCCTGACGCGCAGCTTACAACATCAGGTATTCCTCAGCAGACAGCCATCTGAGTATTGACTAGGTACAATGTTGCTTAACTTCGTTAATTCGTAGAGAACTGGGGCTTTCGACGTGATATGTTCGTTAGCGTATAACTGATCAATCCGAAAAATACTTATAGATAATTTCACCTATGGATTAAATAGGAGAGTGACACTGGATTCTTTAGCCTTGGGTGGCAGCCAGTCTAGGAAAAGTCCTATTCCGAATTCAAAACAGCGGAGAAAACAACGGTAAACGACTTCACTTATTTTTCCAACAATCTGTGGCAATTCACAGAACATAAAGAAAAGGAATCTGTGGAGAGCCGTTATCTACTGCGTCCTAGAAGAGCATGGCATTCTTTTTAAATGGTTAAATTTTAGGTTAGATTAATCTTTCTAGCCTTGGGTGGCAGCCAGTCTAGGAGAAAGGCTATTCTGATTCCAAAACCGTGGAGACATCAACAGTATAACAAAATAATTTCTTTGGAAAGTATACGTTTTCAAGAATTCATTGCTGTACGTAGAAAATAAGGAAGCGGAAGTTGTGGAGAACTATACTCTTCTATAACTTGAAGTGACATGTTATTTAAAAAAACAGCACGAACAGTAATTACCAGCCTAAAAGAAAAACAAAATTGATCTACGTTGTTCCTATAACTTTTTCAACGTAAAAATATTGTGACCGTAAGTTCTGTGGTAGCAGTTCCTTCTCTCTCATTTTTAGCCTTTGAAAATATCTGCCGTCACTTGCTTTCCAGACAAGCTTGATCTTCAAAAATTTAAATGCAATGTCAATAGTCATCTTTTGTCTTCTTAATTCCTGTTCTTTAATAATTTTTTTTCTTTCTGTAATTCTTTCACACTCAGCATCTTAGTGGCTTTATTGTCTTCCTTGGGGTGAAATGATTAAAAAAAAAAGTTCACTTAACATAAAATAAGGATAAATTTTAGTTATTACAAATTTAAACAACACCGCAGACGGTGAAGACGGTTCCCATGGTAGCAGAATTGGTAGAATGGAATGGTTTGGTGAACGGCATATCAGCTCCCTACGGGTCATTTAATGCCAAAATTTAATTTAGATAGTTTTTATTCAGCGACATATAAAGACATATAGGTTATTTAAATTGCCAGCAATATACAGCCTTTTTCTAAGTTCAATGGTTAAAAATGGCTGTGTATCTTTGCGAAGACCATTCTTCTTCGAACCTTGTGGATTGGCGCTACAGAATCGCAAAGTGTACCAAATAACAGAAAACTTTCAACTATCTATCTATCTATCTATCTATCTATCTATCTATCTATCTATCTATCTATCTATCACGCACACACACGCATACGCTCTCTTTCTTCCTCTCTCTCTCATTATCTATCTATCACGCACACACACATACGCTCTCTTTCTTTCTTTCTTTCTTTCTTTCTTTCTTTCTCTCTCTCTCTCTATCTATCTATAAATATACATACATACATACATACATACATATATATATATATATATATATATATATATATATATATATATATATATATTATTCATTTTACCCCAAGCAAGGCAATAAATCCACTAAGACGCAAGAAGTTACTGAGTATTAGGGACTATGAGAAAATTCGAGTCTTAAATAGGTTCGTAAAATCAAGAATTTCTAAACTGTCAGCTGTATACAAACGTTTTCTAAGATTAATGGTTATAAACAACTTTGAACGAGTGAAGCCTGTGAATCTTTGCGAAGACCATCCTTGTTCGAACATTATGGATTGGCGCTACAGAATCACAAAGAACTGTACAAAGTAACAGAAACGGAAAACTTTCAACAGCAGCAACAATAAAAATAGATAGCACATGTAAATCAAAGAGAAAATAACAACATATTCAAGATGTTGCCTTTTCACACTACATTTAAAAGGTTAAAAACGAAGCCTTCATTAAGACCGGAAAGAGTAATAACAACTTGTGTGCTTGAGAATCCTTTCAAAAAAATGAAAATTTCTTTTAAGACAAATATTTTATAAATTTCAATCGATAGCAATAATGGCTGCTTGGTCAATGTGGCCGAATGTTTTCCTTATAAGCAAATGGCTAATATTAACATTATCATTATGCTAGTTCCCGAAATGCATCATTTTAGTTTGATAGTTTTTATTTAGCGGCATATGAATACATAAGGGTTATTTAATGCCAAAATTTAAATATGAAAATTAATTCAAGACAACGACATTATCTCATGATTAAATTATAATTCCATAGTTTCATTATTTTTTTAGCAAATATTCTTAGAAAATCAAACGAAAAGTGAAAACTTCGTTGCATTTTCTCAGGATTACATTCTCAATGGACATGAAATGGAAAGACTATACTGGATCCATTGCTAAGTCAGCATTTAAGAAATTTGGATCAGTGTGTTGTGCGAGACAATTTTTCTCGCCAGAATCTATCTTACATATCTATAAGTCTACCATTCGTCCATGCATTGAATATTGCTGCCACATATGAACCACTGCTCCTGGTATGTATAGATAGATAGATAGATAGATAGATAATGAACAGGCGGAAATAAATAGATAAATATGAACAGACTGAGATAGATAGATAGATAGATAGATAGATAGATAGATAGATAGAACTTTTCTCTAGTAATCATCTCAGAGAACCTTTCTGCTTTGCATCAGCATGCATGTAGCTAACCTCCATGAAAGTGACCCGTTGCGTCTTCTCGGGTTAGCGTTCTCAGCTGACCTAAAGAGGAAAAACTATGTTGAATCCATTGCTAGATCAGATGCTAAGAAATTTGGATCACTGTGTTGTGCGATACAATTTTTCTCGCCAGAATCCATCCTACATATCTATAAGTCTACCATTCATCTATCCATGGAATATTGCTGCCACATATGAACCACTGCTCCTGCTATGTATCTATAGATAGATAGATAGATAGATAGATAGATAGATAGATATAATCAGAATGAGATGCCATCTTTTAATCATCCGAGAAAACCTTTATTTGCCTTCCATCAGCATAGCTGCTGATGCTAACCTATAGAGCGTGACTGC
This sequence comes from Acanthosepion lycidas, assembly GCA_963932145.1. Classification (NCBI taxonomy): domain Eukaryota; kingdom Metazoa; phylum Mollusca; class Cephalopoda; order Sepiida; family Sepiidae; genus Acanthosepion; species Acanthosepion lycidas. Next base: position 12,260,284 of record OZ010584.1, read on the forward strand.
ACTTTCTCGGGCTAACGTTTTCTCGCTGAAATGGAATAGAAAGATCATATTTAGTCAATTGCCAAGTCTGCTGTTAGGAAAGTTGGATCCCTGTATCTTGCTAAACAATTTTTCTCACCAGATACTATCCTGCATATTTATAAGTCTACTATTGCTCAGTGCATGGAATATTTCTGCCACATACACCATTGTGAAAATTAATTGAAACAAAACGAATAATTCCATTATTATTTACTTTTTTTCATATTTTTCCATTGAAACATGATCCAGTGCACATGTTAGTGTTGTTCATGATGACAGTCGTCTTCGAGTATAGAATCCAGAGGTTAGCAGTGAATATTTCGAAGACAGTAGGAAAGCGTTGTTCAGGTTAGCAGTGGATATTTTGATAAAAGTAGCAGAACATAGTTCGTCCTTCTGTTTCTCTTCGCCTGACAAGCTGGATTGGACATTCGGGTAGAGTGAACAAAATGGCCGCCTTTATACACGACAGATTGAATGTTCTACGTCTTCTGATTGGTTAACCTTCCATTGGTGGACTATAAAGTGAGTTAAGTCATTTGAGCTAACTCACTAGTTATATATATATATATATATATATATATATATATATATATATATATATATATATATACAAAAAAAACTGTAAAAGTTAGTACTTCGTATGTCCATTCCACGAAACCGTTCCTTGCAGATTGACCACAGACTCTCGATTGAATTTAAATCAGGAGAGTTTCCGTGCCAATATATAGTACTTTGATTTGCTCACTGGTAAGGCTTACCAGTGTGCTCGTGCAGGTTTTCAATTTTCGTATGCTTCCTTGGAGACAATGGCAGTAGAACAACTAATCGACAGTCGAGATAATAGTTTCTGGGCGTTATAAAAATCTGATGCAATCACATATGAACATTTTTGAACGCCAAAAAAATTTCATCATACACTCAGAAAATAGATTCGTATTACTGCAAATGACATAATCTAAGGAAAAATATAAATCGATTATACCCTGTCAATTCAGTGGGTCTAAAACTGATCGTATTGTGATAAAAAGGAAACTATAGCGATTCCTGTATATATTACTGAGATGAGGTATTATGTACACTATTTACATTGTTCGGACTATCATCCTCATCTTTGTTGCTGAAGAAGGCCGGAGCGTGAAACGGCCGAAACGTTGTGATAAATATGCCAACAAAGATAAGGACGATAGTCCGAACAATGTAAATAGTGAACTATAGCGGTTGTTTTCCATTAATTTGCACAAAGGTGTATAAACCACTGCTCCTGCGATGTATCAAGTATTTTACACTAGTTACAATGAACTTTCACCAGCGTCTAGTCTGCTTAAAATTTCCTCTTTTTGCGATAACTCCAAAGTTGTTCTTTCCCTCTTATTCCCATCATCTTTTGCACCAATACAAGCCATTAGGGTGAAATAAGCATAAGCAATTATCCAAAGTAAATTTCCTGGAAAACAAATTTCAAATCAGTTACATATCATCCAAAATAGTTCAAATATACACATCCAAATCATTTCCGGATATGCGGGATTCCGGATATGCGGAATTCCGGATATGCGGAATTCCGGATATGAAGGATTCTATCGCGTTTGCCAATGTAGTAGTACAAGGTTTATATTAATATGGTCGAGGTTCAGATGTGAAATGCTCATTAGAGAAATTGCCTTAAAAATATTTATAGAAAAGGCACAGGGGATATAAGTTACATCGGTGAAAAGTAATTGAAATCAAGATGCCAGGATCGATAACTTTACAGATTTTGTCAAGAATCTCCAGATATATAGCAGGAGCACCAGACCCGATATGGCAGAAATATTCAATGCACGGACGAAGGGTAGATTTATAAATGTGCAGGATGGAAAAGACGGATGTGAGGGATTCCGGATACGAGGGATTCTTTTGTATTAGGTTGTTAATTGTTCTGACCTAGCAGCTCAGCTTCAATCACTTTCCCACCACCTTAACGTGACTTCCCTGTGTCTTTTTTTTTTCTATAAAAACTTTCATAGTAATTATTCTGATGATCTTTCCTCTATGGCATCTAGACTTATGAATTTAAGCCCAGTGCGAAATTGGCAGCTAGGTCGCATCATTTTACAGTTGTACCGTCTTTGAAATGTCTAGTTGTAACCGTAAATTCATTCTTAATAGTTTCTTCTATCGCACCTCTCACCTGGGGAACTCTCGCACGGTTTCTTGGATTCCAGTCAAATCATCTTCAAATATTTAAGTACAATGTCATTCGTTATCTTCTGTATACTTAATTCCTGTTCTTTTATTGTTCTCTCTCCTTAATAATGTTTACTTTTTCTCATTCCTGCTCAGTAGCCCCATGATTCTTAATAATTAATATATATATATATATATATATATATATATATATATATATATATATATATATATATATATATGTATTGAGGTGCGTAATCAAATAACTAGATATTAGCAGCCGTATATATGCGCGTTAGCGTGCATACACAGGTAAGCGAATAAATATTTACTCAATTTAAGGTATAAACAAAAAAGTGATCAATGTGGTTAGACAGAGCTAAGAAGTACATAATAATAAATATACATATACCTACGCATATATATATATATATATATATATATATATATATATATATATATATATATATATATGATGGGCTCTCCCGTCGTTTTCGACGTATGAGCGTCTTTCGGTTCAGTTTTTATGTTTATGTTTCGTATGAGAAATCCGCAAATAAATCCACACGAAGGGTATACTGAAGGGTTGATCGTCGTATGGGCTGATGTATTAGCCCGAGATTTAGTCCTAATTCTTAATTCTCTCAGATGGTTGAGGCGATTCTTTTCAAAGTTAGTTATACTTCGGTAGCAGCTTTTTCTCCATTTTACTTGGTTTTCAACAGCAAGTTGGAACAATAGGAATGTTTGCAGCAATTAAATTATATATATATATATATATATATATATATATATATATATATATACACAAGTTTAATTAAAGACGACTTTTATAGGGAACCAGTATCATTTAAGAATTCACATGTCCATTAAATAAATGCGTTTCTGATCAAACCACCTTCATGAATGATTATATTGAACAAACCACTACATGCTTATCAAGAAGACTCACGTTACATCTTTCTGATCATAGCTCAATTAGGACACACTTAAACAAACAGGGAAACCTACCAAACACTCCATCCGCAACATCTTGTAGAAAGGACATGTATAATAACCTCATTCAAATGTAAAAAAGATTAAAAATAATGAAAGCACTCATAATAAAAAAGTAAAAGACAAAACGCAATAATATCATCTATATTAAGTGTCACTTATATAAACACAAAAAAATGAAGAAAAAAAAAACACTTAACCGCAGTACCTTGTTAGTCGTTTTTAATGAAACTTGTAGAAAAGAGAGATTGCTGCTCTAATATATATATATATATATATATATATATATATATATATATATGATAAATGCGAATGTCAGTGTGTCACTGTGTCCAACTTTTTCATTTTAACTCTTAGAGGCCGTAGCCCAACATGAATCATTTTGGAATTAGGCTGACTGCTTGAGCAAATTAAAAATCCTGAAATTTTGGATTCCCAAGTCTTCGTTACTGCTATTGTTTTCGGCGATATTTTAACGTAATTTTTTTGCGGCGAATTTTTTTTGTACGATAAAAATTTTTATAGCTTGGAAATAAATTTGGGAATAAAAGAAATTAATTGCGAAATTCATGAAATAAAAATAATTATTTTATATATTCCAAAATCTTTGAACCGCAGAAAAAATAGTCTAAAAATTAAATGTTGCATATGCGTTTTTCAATACTCATTTACTCGCTCACATCCGTCCACCGGAACTTTTTCTTCCTGAAGACTTTTAGCATATCTCTCTATATAAAACCGAGGATGTCTGTGTGTCTGTCTGTGTGTCTGCCTGTCTGTGTGATACCTTTTCACTCGAGATCCATCCAACCGATTTTGACCGAACTTAGCACATACATTGTACAATGCAAGAGATAGGTTCGTCAATTTTTAAAAATCAATTATCGATAAAGCCGATCAATAATCGATAAATTAAACTTTTTCCCCCGATTTGGTTCAGACTTGGTATGTAGGTTACTTACATCATGACGAGCTCAACGATAACTCATTTTTTTTATTTCTCCGCCACTGCGTTTAGCGAAAAACAGCGGAAAAACGAAAAATCGATTTCAACACAAATTTTAAACTAAAAACTCCGTCAATTCTGCAGAGTCTTCTGACTTTGTTGGCCGATTTATATGATCTAATCTAAGGGCACCCTGTGAAATTAATATTAAACACATCGGACTATATAGGGATGATGGCCTTATGGTTGTGAGGAAGACTGATAACTTTAAAATTGATCAAATTAGAGAGATAATACACAGAGAATTTAAAAGCCTAAATTTGAAAATTACTGTTTATACAAAATTAAAAAAGTTAACCTCCTCGATATAACATTAGATTTATTGAATAATATATATCTATCTTATAAAAAAAAAACTAATACTAATCCTTTGTATATACACCCCAAGTTAAACCATCCTCCATCTATATTAGAGCACATACCTTAATCTATTCAAAAAAGAATAAGTATAAATTCTGCTAATGAAAAATATTCTATGAATACAGTAATTTTTATAATAAAGCTCTAAAGAATAGTGGCTATAAATGCCCCAACATCAACTATATAAAAATTATAATAGAAACTAGAGAAAAAATAGGAATAGAAAAATCATTGGTAAATTTTGGGATTTAAGTTTTGGTTTCGAAACGTAATTTCTGTGTCAAGTTTCATTAAAAATCGCCTAAAAATTAAATGTTACGTGCGTTTTTCAATACCTATTTACTCGCTCACATCGGTCTATTGGAACTTTTCTTCCTGAAGACTTTTAGCATATATTCAATAATAATAATGATACAGTTTCTGTCAAATCTTAGCTCTTTTCGCCTAATTTACCTTGCTGGCTAATGTTAATCTTACATTTTAGGTAACATGCCTTTGTTTTGTTTCAGGCATAAAAATAAATCTAGCAGACGGTCCCAGCGAGAGATGCGCATTTATTTAGAAAGTTATTTTATGTCGTAAGTATGGTTTCCCGTGGCCGAACTTCGTTTAAAGTGGTGTTCTTTTTGATGAAAAAAAGGGAATACCGTTTCGATTCTGATCGGGGGTAGTTGTTAATAATGACTTCTTGATTTCCAATCCGGTTGACGATAATAGAGATTTCGACTCAAACATGTATACCTACTAAAATAATATTTATAGTAATAAGAAATATATACAACGTGCATAATAAAATATATAAATATACTACGAAATGGACTAATCCGACAATTATTTGAATTTTATACGTTATTTATATATACACAAATATTTAAGTAAAGGCTCTGTTTATAATAAACATTATTAAAAACATAGCATTCAGGCTATATGATAGTTCCGTGTAGGATACAGGTTCGATTCCTGTCGGAGGACGCATATTTTCTATGAAATTTCTCGGACGTTCAGGCCGGTGAATGTTGTTAATATTGTTTGTTATAAACAGAGCATTTTCTTGAATATTTGTGCATATATAAATAACGTATAACGTTAAAATATATATGTTTATATTTTCATTCAAGCAGGTTTGGCTAAATATTTTAGACGTATTATGTCTATTTATTATTGCATACACATCCACAGATATTTTAATCCCTGAATATGGTCTCAGGTGTGATGGAAAGTACTTCAGAAAATAAAAGTTATTTGAAAGAAAATTTTTGAATTTTTATTAATCAGTTTTCTACAGCCACGAAGAAATTAATTCGTGGACTTGAAAGGATTGAAACTAAAATAAATAGACATAATACGTCTAAATTCTTTAACCAGATATGCTTGAATGAAAATATTCTACCTAAATACAGACCGACGCATACATACTGTTGTGGCCTTGTTAGCGTCAGAAATAAAGACACAAAGAGAGGAATTGAGTTGACAAATATATCAACAGAAAAACAGTAATACAATCATATACAAACGAGGAAAAACGTTAGTCCGACTATCAGAGGTACTGCTGGAAACTACACTCTTCAAAAAGCAATACCTTCTCTTGTTTTTAACTTGGCAGAGTCCATCTGTGTATGGGTAATTTACCACCACAAACACACACACAGACATATATATATATATATATATATATATATATATATATATATGTACGTTCATAACATCAATTTCAAAGAGGGCTCAATACTAGAGTAGCGCAATAAATATTTATTATAACGTCTTATATTAGAACATGCAAGTTACTACTACAAAATTGCATATTCTGTTTCGACGTTTAAAATACGTCTCATCAGGTAGTTAACAATAACTACCTGATAAGACGTGTTTTAAACGTCGAATCAAAATATGCAATTTTGTAGTAGTAACTTGCATGTTCCAATGTAACAGATTTTAATATATATATATATATATATATATATATATATATATGATGGATTCTCCTGCCGATTTCGACGTATGAGGATCCTACAACCTCACTCAGATTTTATGTTTGTGTCGTATGTGACACTTCATTCCAAATAGTGATTCGCATACAAGCGCACATATTGTGCAAAAGCAAGGATCTCGGGGCATAACTACAAAAATATTTGTTGACACCTTTCGCTGTTGTCTTTCGTCTCTGAGCTGGTCAATATCATTGATTTCGAAATTTCCGATACCACTCTGGCACAAATATCAGTTATTTCTATCCAGGACAATTGGCTTGAAGTTAGTATGAGACACATTGACAGCTGAGAGGTTACTCTTTAGCTTGTCTTTATTCCTGAGCCATGGACGTCCAACAATCCGTTGTCCCCTGGCAAGCTGGCTATATACGAAAACCTTACGTATTCTGCCGTCATTCATTCCTGTAACATGACCAGTCCAGCGAAGTTGTGACTTCATCAAGAAAGTCTTAATTCCACTAATGTTGCATTGGACACCCTATCGTCAAAATTATACCCACAGATCACGCGGAGACAACTTTTGTGGAAAAAC
>OZ010584.1:12272355-12359855 GCA_963932145.1 Acanthosepion lycidas
AAGAATGTTTCTCTAATTAAATGAGAAAACAATTCCTTAAGACGAAAATTTTTAGAAAGTAATTTAATCACTAGTCCAGGTTTTTATAACGTTTAAGAAATGTTGGAAAATCTGTCATTAAAATTTGGGATATTTAATAACAGGGAGGATGGAGACAAAAACGGGAAGAAAAACAATCTAAATTAAATTGGCTAGATTTTATACCCAAAACATCGAAAATTACTTTTTTTCTGAATTTAAATGTTCGTGCGCAACGTCTAGTCGCATCAACTTAAACAAACCTAATCTGATGAAGTTCAAAGGGACGAAACGCGTCATACGAAAACTTTTTCTACTTTGTCATACATCTTACCGCCAATATATATATATATATATATATATATATATATATATATGTAATGAGAACCAAAATTATATAAATTCAAACGTTGGTAACATCAATTTAGAAGAGGGCTCGGTACGAAAAGTAGAGCAATAGTTATTTATTATATGTTGTTATATACGGGCAAACAAGTAATCACTACAAAGATGCCTAAACATAATCATGCTTAAACATAATCATCTCATCAGGTGGTGAACAAAAATGGTTATAAACTATTTTATTTAAAAATACTACTTATGAAACATCACTTCTTTTTACATTATTTAAAAATTTAAGAAGAATTACCATAAAAGGAGAACAAAAGAAATATATAAAAAAATTCTATAAAGGGAAAAGAAAAAATACTAATATATACAGGTTTAAGCAGAAAAAAGAAGAGAAGGAATCAATAAAAGGAAAAAGAAAGAAGAAAGAGAAATATAAAAAAATTAAGAAAAAATCTAAAAAAATCATCCCTTCTCCGAAGAAAAGAAGGAAAAAGAAAAGAAGAGAAAAGTGAAGAGGAGTAATATATCAGAATGAATTAATACAAAGAAAGGGAAAAGAAAAAGAGAAAGAAAAGAAGAAAGGAAGACAATAGAAGTTGTTGATAACAATTCAGCCAATGAAAAACGGTAGCATTGAGATAGAAGATTCAAATTTTACCGGATATGGTTGCAACATAGAAAATATTTTAGATACAATGTAACAGTTAAAGTTTGGCGTTTTTGAAAGAAACCAACATATTAGTTATCAAAATTAAACATAGTATGTAAATAAAAGGTACTTTAAGAAGTAAAAACATTAGGCTTAAAAATAAAAAAATAAATTATACAAAAGATTACATTAAAATTTTAAAACAAATAGAATATAAATTTTAGAATATTTATATGAATTTTTATAAAATTAAAACTATTACTAAAACTTATAACTCGTAATATAAGTATAAACCTATCCGCAACAGACATCATTACCAGTAATATGCGACGACGAAACTATTTAGGAGTTATTTTAATATAAATCAGTAAAGATAACATTGAAATGTTTATATGAAGGTAAAATAACAGTTTAGCAAGACTGTAAGGTTACATCCTTAATTCACGGTAGTTTCAAATCTGATTTAACAATTGTCCACTATTCAAAAGTTTACTTATACACATTTTCTACCGTAGACATAAAACAGCGTTCATATAAAGATCTACAAGTTCTGGCTTCCTTTTAACTTTAGGTGTCTTGTTTTCTTCTTTCAATTTCCAAAAATACTTAGAAAATGAAGTCATATTGCGTTTGTTATCATTAATAAAAGAAGATAGATGGTTATATTACTGTTTTTTAAAAGTATTCTTAGTGCTACCAATATACAACCTAATATTTCCGGGATCTTCAATTGATGAAATAGAACACATATATACAATGGATTCCGTTAAGCATTTGTTAGGTAATGGACATTGGTCAGGGCTCCTACAATTACATAGGTTAGTTACACGGGATATATTAGAATTGGTACCTGCATTACAGTTATTATTGCTATAAACTTTTAGTGTTTTATTGTTGTGTGATTTAATAATTTTTTCCAGATTATTAATACAACTATAGCTAACTTTTAGGCTATTTCGACTGAAAATTTGTCTTAATGGATTACTTTTAGGGAAATATTTATCAATTAGGTTCTGTCATCCATTTGCACAAGATTGTTAGATTGGTTATTCATTGTCCCCCGCGTTACTCTTGGCTTCAATGTGCACTGCGTGTCAAATTTTACATGTCCTCTTTTCTCATTATGTGTCTTAGAAATATCAAAAGCCAAGCAGTATATAAAATTAACAAGTGAATCTAACCCTGAATCGAAAATTCGAGAAGGCAAGTGACATTAAATTGCAAATGTTATTCAGAGCGCACAGATGCAACACTGATCTTATGCAGTGGGTTGGGGAGAATCACTTTGACGTAGATAAAGCGCACAGCTACTCTGAGCCTTGGTAAAGTCAACGGCTTATGCGTTAATAATCCTGAAATTAGATATCAGGTTGGGTCATAAATAGGTTTCTTTTTTATTTATCAGTTTTATTCCTCAAAAGATAAACTACAATTACGTTTTATATATTCATCATTATTTGCAATTACTTATTACAAAGAAAGACATTTTCGTCCAATCTAATTATAATTGCGGTGAGTCTAGACGTAAAAATAAAATATAAACAAAAAAGTTAAAATTAAAATAAATCATTTGTTTTCCTTAAAACACATATCTCTTTTTCTATCTCTCTATTTCCACCCTTCTCTCTTTATGCTTATCTCTCAACTAATGAGAAAGCAACCCTCACATTAGAAGAAAGAGTAAGGAGAAAATGTGTGAACAATTGCTGCGACGCGGAAGTTCATTGGTCCAGTGTCGAGTTATTGTGACTAGAAATCTACCAAAATAAGAGAGTCTCCACTCATAACTTCTGCTAAAAAACAAAAGAAAAAAACGAAAAAGAATTTTGGTCAATCCAAAGAACAAAGAAAATATTGATGTCAGCCGAAACCAATCTTTGCAACAAGTAGCCTGGAGCCGTTCTTAAGTATATATAAAGAGACAGTCGACTGACAGCTGTGGAAAGGAGTCATCCAGAGAAACGAGCCAAGCTTGTCGCGTGAAGCGATCATTTGCTTCAGACATTTTCCGTCTTGCGTGAGGGCCGAGAAAATACAGCATTTGGCGCCCGCAACACGGTTCCAAAGTAAACACCCCTCCAAATACTACCAATGTCTAACACGTAAACTATCAACTACCCAGCCGAAAAAACTTTCGCCAACCCGAATTGCAAGGGACTCTCTCCAATCGAAGTTAAATAAATAAACATCTATTATTTGTTTATGCCTTTGATTCTGTTCATTAATTCCAAAGACCTCGAGAAATATTGCGAAAACCATCTGATGCTTCTCCACATATTCACAAGGAATTTTTCGCATGCTTGTATACATTTTTGTCACATATTTTATAGGAAGTGATTAAGGTGATTACTAAGTGATTATACCAAGCTGGTCATTTGAAAACTCATTCCCACTTGGCCAGTGAATTTCACCACACAGATGACCTTAATGCCTTCACCTGCTGATTGATAAATAGTTATGTGTTCTACTTTCTTTCCCTTTTGTCTAGAGAGTACTTGCATGGCACGGGCGATTACGACATCTTATGACGTTTTCCTTGACCACAAATTGAGGAAGCCAGTGGCATTGCCATGTAATACAAGCAAAATTGAAAGAAGTAAATTGCAAATGGAGTCATTAAATGGAGTAAAACTAACGAAATATTTCCTCTTCAAATGTCAACTTACCTGAGTTCAAAACGAGATCAATGAGTGTAAAGCTTGAATCTGAAAAATTAAGTGTGGGTCATCCACTATCGAAATCAGAGTTAGACAAATAAATATGAATAAAGACAAAAGTAAAGTTTATCTTAGCCGACGCGTTTCGTCCTCGGATATATAACAGATAAAATAGTCAAATAAAATCAAGTACGAATAAAGATATGAAAATTCCTGCACTAGACCTAAAAAAAAGAATACAAAATGCTGCAATTTTTCAGTAACAGCTCAACGGAGGAAAAAAACTGGATCACATTCTCTAGTACGACAGGCTCTTGGGCGTTGGACAGGGTGAATGTGTTAAATATATATATACAGTTCAAATACATATTATATACATTTGCTTTCATGATAGAAACGTGTTTTCTACGAAGAAAAATATGCACGGGACAATGCATATTTTTCCACTAAAAATAACGTCTAAATCTATATATATATATATATATATATATATATATAGGGCGAAACGGCCGTTCAGTGTTTTCTGCATTCTGTTGAGGATTCTTCTAGACTATAATGATTTGCCTAAATCCCGAAAATTCTAATACTTATATATATATATATATATATATATATATATATATATATATATATATATATATATATATATATATATATATATTATTTTTTTAATTATAAGAGATTATAATAGAAATAATAGTATATTGCTCTACTTTCTATTGAGCATTTTTTTAAAAAGTAAATGCTACGAACAGTGGAATTTTACTCCATCTGTTCTTTCTCTCTTTTGCATATATATATATATATATATATATGATGTATGACAAATTGGGAAAAGTTTATTTGTGGCACGTTCCATCTGTTGTGAAACTTTCCACCAGTGCTCATCGGACTGGCTTTGTTGAGATTGTTGTTGACTACACATGCGCATGAACGAGAGACACTGGGAGTTCCAAAATTTTTAAAAGAATTTTTTTTTTTTGCAATCTAGTTAAATTCATCTATACTATTTTTCTTTCTTTTCTTAACATCATCATTGTTATTAAATATCCCATAATGTGATAACAGAAAATATGCCAAGAATGATGAAAAGTTCTTAGAATTTTTTAAAAATTTGAAACTACCAGCGTCTCTCGTTCATGCACATCAACTTCATCACAACAACTTCAACAAACCTAGTCTGGAGAAGTCCTGACGGATGAAACGCATTACGAAAACTTTTTGCAATTTGTCATATATCTTTTCTTTAAAACTGTTCTTGATATATAAAAAATATATAAACAATTATGATATAACCATATGTAATTTTGCTTAATTTCATATATCAACAAACAGTATTTAGAAAAAATATGACAAACTGGAAAATTTTCAGTCCAGTTCGGTGAAACGCGCCACAAGAAATTTTCCAGTTTGTCATATTTTTCTATATAAAAAATTATATATCGTTATCCCATATATATATATATATATATATATATATATATATATATATATATATATATATATATTTGAATTTGTATGTCTGATGAATTGGATCGTGATTACGATTCCAATATAATAAATTATAACCATGGAATATTAGTGTTTGAGCCTTTTATATTATATTCTTACTCTGTCCTGCACATTGAGTTCTACCTGGATTCTATCCTCTTGGAAATTTATATATATATATATTGACCACTAATATTATCTATCTATCTATATATATATATATACATATATATATATATATATATGTGTGTGTGTGTGTGTGTGAACCAACTTTTTGAACTTCATTGACCACGAAATGTATAATTTTAAATTTGGCGAACCACTAATATGAATTTAGAAAAAAAGGTAAATACATTTATATAATAATAATGATAGCAATCGGTAAGCTTTTATTTGATTAATATGAAATACGCCCATTAAAGGAAACAAATTTATAGTGTAATTATTTAAATAAAACAAATTGAAAATTTGAAGTTTGCAAGTTATGTTAGGTTATAATATGGCTGGATGATGTCCCATTCGTGTACTTGGAAATATAGGAAAAAAACCTCAAGGAAGATACGTTACGGTTGTGGGAAAGTGATTGAAATCGAGATGCTAAATCAGGACCGATGACATTGAAGATTCTTTCGTTTTTATCAAAACTCTCTAAATACATAGCAGGAGCGCCAGACCACATGTGCGAGCAAAAGTCGATGCGTGGATGAATGATAGACTTATAAATGGGAAAGATAGATTCTGGCAAGAAAGATTGTCTCGAACGACATAGCGAACCAACTTACCGAACGGCAGACGTCGCAGTTGATTCGGGTAATTTGCAGTTTAAGACCCCGGCTCAGTTACTAATAAAAATTTCCTGAATAGTTCCATTTAAGTGTAAATGTACATGCTTAATCTGAAAATAACAAAGAAATTTTGCTAAAATCTACCGTTTTGGAGTTATCGACAATAAAATTTTGGACTCATTCGCATCGTGGTTACAGCACGGCAGCCATTACTGGCATTGTTTGCATACATCTGCCGCGGAATAACCATGCGTGGAAGTTTCACTTGTCTTGATTATTGCGCACGCAATGCGCAAACTTTGTAATTTAAAAAGAGCATGATTATTTACAAAATACAAAATGAAAATGCTAGAAAAGGAATTAATAACAAGAGCAAATTTAATGTACAAATTAAAGTACAATGATTAACCTCAGCCATGCTGATGGAAGGTAAAAAAAGGTTCACTTTTATGATTAAAGTTTTCCATTTTCATTTCTTTTCTTTTTCTACCATTTTGTTTAAGGAAGTGTTGAAATTCAACAATTTGTTTATAACATTGTTTTCTAGTTACATGTGCTATATATATTCATTGTTGCTGGTGTTGGAAGACTTCAACTGATGTGGTTTTTGTGGTTTAGTTTATGATTTTGTAGCGCCTATCTATAGGGTTTGGGGAAAGTTTGCCATCTTCAAGAACTGAATTATTTATTCGCATGAAGCCATTTTTAATTATTGATCTGAGAATATTGTTGTATTTAAATGATAATTCAAAGTGGCACCCGTCCAGCTGCCGGTATGCGGAGAGTTTTGAGAAAACGAAGAAACAGTAGTCACATTCCACGCTGATATATCTGACTCGGTTTCTCTTATTAACATTTTAATTTTACTTACATTATTTACATTATTCGTACCTCATCTTCATTGCCATATTCACAATATTGCCGATGTACGCTCCGGACCCTTTATTTTGTCCATCGGGGTAGATTGTTTTAGTTCCACGTGCCATGCCTCTTCTTTAACTCAATGTATTGAATTCACAACTCTTTGGGTCTAGTCACTGGATCTAACCAACGCCTTTGTCCACTATGTCATGTGTCCTTGAGGACATCTGTGTATGAATTTCTGGGACTTATAAACCTAATTATTATTTCATATTTCTTACCAGTGCTTATATGGCAATTTTGTGTTGCTATTCACTCCTTATTACTGGTCCCATATTGTATTCATTTCTATGCTTGGTCGGCTCAGGATATATTTGTGGGCTAGTATATGTGCTGATTCCTTAAGTTTTCTTATTTTTTCTGTGATGTTCTCTATTATTTCAACCTCATTCCACAGGGGGCGGCGATCTCCTTTTTCCCTCCATAAGTGATCAGCTACGCCTGATTTTTCTATTTTCCCTCGTATTACCGTTTTATGATGTTCTTGCAGTCTTACCTTAGGGGTGGCGGCCTGTTTCTCCTTTATATTTCTTATCACAGCTGCACGAGATGCCGTAAACGCAGTCCCTAGTCATGTTCTCCTCTATGGGGTGGGGGTCTTACACGGAAGAGGCCACAAATCACCAGTCTCGGCCATATCCACCTAAAAAATAAATCGTTTTGTGAAAGGAGAATACAGTAGGGTCGGCGCTTACTACCCCGTGTTCCTCTCGACAGTGGAAGCTTGGTTTGATAACCTTCGTTCGTTGGTCCCTCACACATTAAAAAAAACTGCGTGTACGCCACATCAAATTCTTTGAGAAGCACTGGTTTAGGCATTTCTGAACGAGATGGACACCATGCATTAGAGGGTATAGATTAGATCTGACGAGTTTTTAAGTTACTATTTTGGTTTTCTAACAATTCCGGGTGTTAGACAAAACTACCCTTAGCGTAATACAAGCTTATCTTAGTGTGACAAGAATCTCGGCGGCCAAGCCGGCGGAAGAGGACAGAGCCAGTCGGGCTGGCGTAACCAAGGCGGGCCTTGACAGACCACGCACCCGACACCATGATACAACCTGGTTTTAACAGATCTCGTCTCTCACAATCCACTTTGAGCCGAGAGGGTTTCATCGTCGTGTGTGGGCTTCCCTGTCGCGCAGATTTTTCCACCAAAATCAAATCCATGCAAATCACCTCGTCAAACTCTCTTTGATTTCGCTTTCGCCCACCTTTCGACAAGTCGATAGTCCAGCTGGCGACGCGGGCAGGATTCGTTAGCTGCAAAGTCGCGACCACAAACCCACTCTGTGAATCCTCGCGACTCT
Organism: Acanthosepion lycidas; assembly: GCA_963932145.1. NCBI lineage: Eukaryota > Metazoa > Mollusca > Cephalopoda > Sepiida > Sepiidae > Acanthosepion > Acanthosepion lycidas. Next base: position 12,280,538 of record OZ010584.1, read on the forward strand.
TCAAGGGTAGGCTGGGCCTTCAAAACCATCACCGCCACCGCCACCAGGTGGTTGAAAGGAACAGGGAGAGAGGATGACGATCCCAGTGTTTGGATGCGAGCGGGTGCTGACGAGTGTGTCAGATGAATGAGTAGACATAGAATGAAAAATCGTTCTGTGTCAATCTTTCAACCTTCTTTCCTCAGACACATTGGAAATACTGGCTTTTGTCAGAGTTTGAAACGCTAATCCAGCTGAACAATTTGTTGTTGGATTACTAAATGTCTGATGTTTCAAAATGACATACGCACTGAAGGTAAATTGCGTGCATGTGACAGAAAAGCTAACACTTATAAAATACGGATATAAATCGATAGAAAGATAGATTGATTGAACGATAAAGATTCGGTGGATGTTTAAATGATAAATGATATCACAAAGAAGAAATTAAAAAAAAAGGTAAAAGAGTGAAGGAGAAATCATTTAGAGTTTACATGAAATAATCTTCCAATTCGTTCTTCCGTGAAAGTCAGAGAGAAACTCATTAAAGAAGAGGTCGTCCATGTTTCTGATTGGTTCGTTGTCAAGCAATCACGATGAAAGTTATCACTATTTATATTTCACACTGGCACACAATCCAAGGTCGCTGATACGAGAGATAAAGTGAGTCTCACCAATGAAATTGGATTGTGAATGATGAAAATGTAGAAAATGGAAAGGAGTAGGAGGAGCATAAAAAGAAAGAGGAAGAGAAGTGAAAATAAGGAAAAGATGAAGGAGGAGTATGAGAAAAATGAAGAGGAAGTGGGGAGAAGCGGAAGGAAGAAACTAGGAAGTAGAAGGAGAATAAACAGGAAGAGTAAGGGGAGAATGAAGCAGACGAAGAAAGGCGGAAAGGAGAGGAGGATAAAAAGGAAGAGAAAGATGAAGAAAATGAAAGGAGGTGGAGAAGAATAAAAAGGAAGAGGGGGAGAAGCGGAAGAAGGAAAATAGGAAATAGGAAGAGGAGAATGAAAATGAAGTGGATGAGGAGGAGAAGCGGAAAGAGGAAAAGAGGAAGGGAGAGGAGAATAAAAAGAACGAGGAGGATGAAGCAGACGGAGAAAAGAGGAAGGGAAAAGAGAATAAAATGGAAGAGAAAGAGGAAGAAAATGAAAGGAGGAGGAGAAGAATAAAAAGTAAGAGGGGGAGAAGCGGAAGAAGGAAAATAGGAAATAGGAAGAGGAGAATGAAAATGAAGTGGATGAGGAGGAGAAGCGGAAAGAGAAAAGAGGAAGAGAGTGGAGTGTAATAATAAAGAGGAGGATGAAGCAGAGAGAGAAAAGAGCAAGGGAGAAGGGGATAAAAAGGAAGAGAAAGATGATGAAAATGAAAAGAGCTGGAGAAGAATAAAAAGGAAGAGGGGGAGAAGCAGAAGAAGGAAAATAGGAAATAGGAAGAGGAGAATGAAAATGAAGTGGACGAGGAGGAGAAGCGGAAAGAGGAAAAGAGGATGGGAGAGCAGAATAAAAAGAAAGAGGAGGATGAAGCAGACGGAGAAAAGAGGAAGGGAAAGAGAATAAAATGGAAGAGAAAGAGGAAGAAAATGAAAGGAGGTGGAGAAGAATAAATAGGAAGAGAGGGAGAAGCGGAAAATAGGAAACTGGAAGAAGAGAATGAAAATGAAGAGGACAAGGAGGAGAAGCGGAAGAAGGAAAATAGGAAGGAAGTTGAAATATAGAAAGGAAGAGCAGGAGAAAGAGAATGAAAGCAGGAAGAAGGAGAAGAATAAAAAGAATAAGGAAAAGGAGGGGAAGTGGAAAGAGGAAAATGGGAAATAGGAGGAGGAGAATAAAAATAAGAGGAAGTGAAGGAGAAGAAAAGAATTATATGAGGAAGGAGGACGAGGAAAATAAAAGGAAGGGAGAAAGAGGAAGTAGTGCAATTAGAAAGGAAAAGAGTAGAATATAGAAGAGGGAGGAGGAGAGGAGAAATAAAAGGCAAAGAAGTAGATAGAGAAGCACAAAATAGAAAAAGAGAGGAAGAAGGTGAGTAGAAAAAGCATTGGCAAGACAAGAGATTGAGTTCCCCAACCATTCCCTACCATTGTGAAGGCACCACATGTAATGCAACCACATAAATAGCGTGTCTAGGGCCAAGATAACCCGACGAAGAGTCCACCACTGGAATTCGAAGTTTTCCATCTCCTAGACTGCTTGACACACCAAGTCAAGTACTATTTGATCCATAGATGGGGGGAGGAGGATTCAAGGCTTCTCCAACGATATTAGCGCAAAGTGAACGAAAGAGAATCTACCTGGATATGAACACGTTATACAGATTTCCCTTTCTGCATCGCTAACCGCTATCAGCATATTCAGCAAGAGAAGAACACAAAGGGGAAAATAAAAAGCGGATTTTAAGAACTTGGGCGAAAGAAACATGAGAACTAGAAAAACTAAAAGAGTAAAAAGCATGATCAATAATTAATAACCTGTGACTAGAATTTAATTCATTTTAATTTCAGAGTCAACTTAATCTCAAATCTTTATCCTCCATTAATTGACGTCAGTAAGCATCGTGGATTGGAATTAGGATTTAGCTATTTTAAAATCTAATATTTCGGATTCTATATAAGACTTCATATATATATATAAGACTTCATATATATATATATATATATATATATATATATATATATATATATATATATATATATATAACTAAACTCGACCATGTCTCTCACACCACTCCTCGCTACCCTCTCTGTTAAATTACATAAATTTAATACTACCCGTCAAAAGTGTAAATTTTCATTTCATTTTTCGTTTCACCTTTTGGTGATGTATGATGATCCAGCGCTCTTTAAAAGGTCTCTGGTGAAATAAACTATTACAATGGAGCCTTAAAGTGGTCTGTTTTTCTTTAAATTATTAGCTCTAAATTTACATTGAGCTCTCGGGATTTCATCCTCCTTGGGACTACCCATACGGATTACCAAGTTTTTCGTAACTTAACTATATATATATATATATATATATATATATATATATATATATATATATCGTAAAGAAGAAATTTTTACAAAGAATTAATTAGCAATGTTAATGAGATTAATGGCGAAACCACTTCGCTAACAAGACTTAATGAGACATTAACTTACTATCAATTCCTTGAATAATACGATTGTTTTATTTGAGTTGTCAAATGAAATTTACGGGACTAGTATTTTCGACAATTTCAAATATAAAAATACTAGGCTCAGCAACACCATCTGAACACACCTTAATCATACAACATTTCAAATATAAGGATCGTATTATTCAAGAAATTGATAGTAAGTTAATGTTTCATTAAGTCTTGTTAGCGAAGTGATTTCGCCATTAATCTCATTAACATTGCTAATTAATTCTTTGTATAAATTACTTCTTTATGATATAATATAAAAGCTGCACACTCTAATGTATATATATGTATATATATATATAATGTATATATATATTGTGTAACAAAAATGTCGTAGCTTTTCGTGTGACGGTTTTTTCCCATTGAGGAGTTCATCGGACTAAATGTGTTATGTTGATGCGGCTACAAAATGCGTGTGAACGAGGGATGCTGGGAATTTTAAATTAAATTTCTTTTTTAATCTAAACTAGGCGATTTTATTTAGATTCTTCTTTTTTCCATCACTTTGTTATTAGCTATCCGACACTATGATAATAGATCTGCCGGGAATGGTGAAGCGATGTAAGAGCCAGGGCACAAATTTACTGGGAATGACCTTGCGATCAAGGCTTAGTGCGATGAAGTCCTAATGAACGAAACGCGTCACACGAGAAGCTTTTCCTACTTTGTCAAAGATTTTTACAGTGAATATATATATATATATATATATGGGATAACGATACATATTTTTTTCTATATCAAGAACAGTTTTGGAGGAAAAATGTATGACAATGAGGAAAAGGTTTTCGTGTGACGCGTTTTGTCCCTTAGAACTTCATCAGACTTTGGTTTGTTTACGTTGATGCGACTGCACATGCGCACGAACGAGGGACGCTGGGAAAGTTATAATTTTTTAAAATGTGTTAGGGGTATATCAGTTATGTGTCATACCTGATGCACACTTAGGCGATCATGTATCTTTTAATACAAGACTGACGAGGCAGATTTTTCACCCAGTAGGTTGCCATTTCTTTTTACGGTAGACCAGTTGCCATCCAAACTCGGCCTGTCATGCTCTTTAACCACAGCTGTGGGGATGAGAAGAGGATTTATACCTTTCCCAAGTAGTCTAGCCAATTTAATTTAAATTCATTTTCTTTTTGTTTCCATCATATTTGTTATTATATATCTCACATTGTGAGAACAGAAGCACTGCCAAGAAAGGTGAAACGTTGTAAGACCCTGGACGCAAATTTACTGTGGATAAACTAGCGATTAAAGCACTTTCTAAACATTTTAGTCTTAGTGAATTGTTTTCTCATTTAATTAGAGTAGCTTTTTATGTCAAAATTGTGACCAGTCTCTTTACGGCGAGCAACCAATATGTTTAATGTGTTTAAAATATCTCTTTTGTGCTCATGTAATCTTTTATTTAAACTTCTTGATGTTTCTCCAATATATTATTTCTGGCTTTCCTTGCCGTTGATAGAGTAAATTCCTTTAAGTTTTTATAAAAAAAAAAAAATTATCAAAATTCAAATTTCCAAGCGTCTCTCGTTTGTGCGCATGTGTAGCCACATCAACTATTTTCTGATAGAGTATATCTATAAAACTTACGTTTCGCATACGTCCTCTCAGTGATTTTATCAAGACAAATGCAAAGGTTTTATTTTGTAACAAGTATTGATATACAAGAGTAAAAATGTTATTGTTTTTTCATAATTTTTAAGGCAAAAGAACCACTCGGGGTAGGGGGTTATACAGTAAGTGGTAAGAGACACTGCTTGTGGGGATATGTAGGAAAGATAAAAAAAGATGTTAAATTTGTCGAAGTTTTCTTTTCTAAAATTTATCTTCTACAAATATCTAAAAACCATAAAAATGCATGTTTGAATTAACTAAAGCAGCAGATGAAAAATATATCTTTGTTAACTGTTTACAACTTTTTATAGAGCATGCGCAAATCAGCTCAGATTCGTTTTATCAATTTCGAAATTTAACTGACATCTGGATTCTGCAAACTGCAATTAGTGGATTGAATTCTCGATTTCTTCGTAGTTGCCAACGTTATTACAAATTAAAGAATTTTTGCGTACACAGATCTTCACCGAATGTTTCTTGTTTTGATGTAAAAATGTTGTTTTTTTTTTTATTAAAATAAACAAATAAATTAATCGTCATTTTTGTTCTTTATTTCAAGTTCCTTTCTTGCCGAAGCAACAAAATGTCACGTGTTATCAGAAAGGGAGAAAAATCAGAAATGTTTATTTGCCCACCTCCTCACGAGATGCATTATGTGATACAAAGTCGTTTTACCGTGGGATATCCATAGACGCTCATAGAGCAAAAAAAAAAAAAAAAAGAAAAATGTGATAACTGATGTCAATGGAAAAGGTTAGTTTTTTCATTGCTTCATGACCAACCCAATAAAGAAAATAGGTAAGCAAAACAAGAAAAACAAATAAATATAGCAAAGGAACAAAGCGAAAACAAAACGGAAAAAACAACAAAACCCGCGTACGCAAGAAAAAAAAACACAAAAAAAAAAAAAAAAATACGAAACGAGTATATCCTGTTGACAACACCTGTCTCCCGCCTCCTGCTCGCCAAATTCAATGTATAGTTATTAATATTATATTACGTATAAAATTATTGTATTACTTTGGTTAACATGTCCGGCCGTAAAAAAAAAAAAAAAAAAAAAAAAAAAAAAAGGAAAAATAAGCGGAATAATTTTTTTTGTCACAATTTTTACAGATTAACATTTATAAAGCTTTCCTCTAACCCCGACATTTGTCAGTATCGAAAAATTTGAATTTTTATCATTTTGTAAGTAGAGTCATGTTCAAATAGAAAGTCAAATTAATCCTTGACTTTTTAAAGCATTAGCTGTACTTTCTTTAAAAAGTTGTTCGGCTTCAGTCACTTTCCCACCGCTGTAAGGTTGTCTCTCTATGTCTTTTTTTTATAAATACTTTCATGGTAATTGTTTCGGTGAGCTCTTCGCTATGGTACCAAGACCTTTTGAATTTAAGCGCAGTACTAGACTGACGTCGAGATCTCATCAATTTACAATTGTGCTAGCTAGATGTAGCAGTAATTTCTATGTTAACAGTTTCTTTTCTCGCACTTCTCGTTTGTAGAACTCCCTTCCGGTCCCGTGCTTTCCAGCCATCTTTAAATGCAATGTCAATCACTATCTACTGTTCTCCTGATTACTCTTTCCTCTTCACGCTTTTTTAATGTTTCTGTTGCTAATTCTTCCAAACCCTGTAACCCTTTGTGTCTTAGTGGATTTATTGCCTTACTTGGGGTGATACCGATTAAAAATAGTGTCATTTTTAAAACTACGCTTGCGTCATTGATAATTGTATTTCACTGTTTTTTTTTCTTCTTTTTCTCCAATCCGTTGTCTTGGAGTGGCAGAAATACATCCAACATATAACCTCCCCAAAATACCTGCCACATTCTATATTGTTTTAGTGTTGAAATAGCTAGATGTAACCTTAAATTCTATTTTAAAAGCTTCTTTCCTCGCACTTTTTGCCTGTGGGAATTTTTCTGGTTCTTGCTTCCCTGCTACCTATGATCTTAAAAAAATAAACATATGTCAATTGCCGTCTTCGGTTTTCCTGAAATCTGTTCTTCTTAGTAACGTCTTCTCATTCGAAAAATATTAAAATTTTATTGCTTTATAAGTGGAGTAAGACGACTAAACTAATTGAGTTTCTTTTTTTCAGCCTCTCAGATAAAACATTGAGTAATCTTGATACCATTTTTCGTAAGAATCACTGAAAAACCATTTGAGTTATTTAGCTAGAAAGAGAACATGTTGAAATCGTTTTATGTCACCCCTACTGTCTTCCCAACTGAGCAACGGTGAGAAGAAAAATATAATTCAAGCCTTCTATAATGGTGCCAATATTCATACTCTGGCTTCAGTGTCTATTCAAGAACCATCAAGAGAACGGGGAATAAGGTTAAAAAGAAAGTCGAGAGGAGGAGTGGATCAGGAGGTCACAACAGGAAGAGGGATCATCATTTCAACTTGGAGCTAAAAACAAACCCCACAACTCTTATCCTAGATAAAAACAAACCCCACGACTCTTATCCTAGATAAAAACAAACCCCACAACTCTTATCCCAGATAAAAACAAACCCCACAACTCTTATCCCAGATAAAACAGACGAAACGTTTCTCTCCTTTTATTATTACTCTATCGCTAATTACTATGGCGGACTTTCAGACGAGATACATTCCTTAGTTCCAACAGCTAGGACCCCCCCATTATGCCATGTTCACGGTGGCAAACCATCCCCAATCCTTTCATTTTCCTTTGATAAGGAGTAAGTTCCTCTCAGGCAGGTTCTTCCTCAGAATTGTGACTCCTGAGTGGATGCTTCCCTGATAACTACAATCTTTTTATTAAAGTCCAGGGTCAATCCTACACGTCACCACAATACTTTCTTACTTCAGCCTCGCCTTCATTTACACCAGTCTCACTCAGTAACCCTCTACTTACCGTTGTGAATATGGCAATGAAGATGAGGATAACTGTCTGAGTAATATGAATAATGCAAGTAAAATTTATTAATTCTTTCGGAATCCAGGCAGTCGGAAATGATTATATAAGTCTCATAAACATCAATGACTCGAATTCATTTTGAAAAATTTTTGTCAAATTTCAGACGATTAATTTAGAAGTAAAAAAAGCTTCGGTTAAATTTTTAGGTATTTTCAACATATTTTTATTAAAGTTATTAGATTTATTATAAAAACTAGTTAGTATACTAAACCAGGGAATTGCTTTTTACTTCAATAACAAGGCAATAAAATTATCAAATATTGATTAACACCTATAATAGAACAAATAACAAACATATATAAGTCTTTGAAGCATTTATATCTTAATATAATGGCCTTTTTCAATAGCAGCCAGTATCCCTTATTCATTGATTTTGTAAGTTTTTTTTCTTCGTCATGTTCAATCTCTGACATGGTGGTTTTAATTGCTTCCCATATGCGTGCTTTTATGTCATATTGTTTACTACCTTCCTATAATTTCATCTACACAATTGACCATAGATTTTCGATAGGATTCAGATTGAGACTTGATGGTAGCCATGCCATTATCTTCTCTCCTGTAAGCTTTTTACGCTTAAAATTTCACGGGTAATCTTTAAATAAAGGAAAAGGGGCATTGACGTGCATAAATAGGCACTTCACTTTGAAACAGCGAGGTTGGAACTTGTATCATTCAAAGAAAGTCTTGTCCATGAAATCGCAATAGTTAGCACTGTTCAGTTTAAATACTTCATCGAATTTGAATGGTTCCATAATCCCATATCATTACGCTGTCGCATTCTGCAATCTTCTTTTGGCCACAAGCACACCTGTGTCGGATAAAATCCATCATTTGGCCCCCTCTATCAGGTCCATCAAATGTCACCCAAGATTCATCCTTGAAAATGACTTTACAAAAATCAATTTTCATGTATTTCTTGGTTCAAATTTGTCGCTTTAAAATATTTGCTTTACTGAAAGGAGTTTGAATAGATTTGTTAACAGATCCCAATTTGCGAAGTATTCTACACTTTTTCTACTTACTTCCTCAATTCCAGTCTGTTCAAAGATCTGGGCACTGGTCAAAAGTAGTTGTTTCGCTATAACTCACTTTAGTTTACGTTTTCCACTAGGAGACAAGTTCTTGAAGCCTTTTTTGGTTAATTTGCAGTATAAGCACTAAAAGCCCCCCGGTATTGAGAATGTATCATTCTGGTGTGAAATTGCCTGTTTATTTAAAAAATGTCGTTAAAACATTGCATTCCATTACCGTTTTCGAATTATCGTCAATGTAAGTTCGATCTCTTTCGCGTTGGCCGGCGGCCATTACTGACGTTGTTTACATAGTCTTTCCACTAGTTGTAATGCGCGGAAGCATACTTAGTTAACGGTCTTTTTGCAGCTTTTCATATCTTACTGGTCTTGATTATTGCGCAATTTCCTCAGATGTTATTTTCAAATGCGCTTATTTTGTAAAATGAAGTTTTAAATGAATAATACTTTTTCTTTATTGTCCTAAATAAATCTGCTTATAGCTAATGAAACAGAATGCCACCCTAAAATGTAATTTATGAATCTTTAAATTCAAGAAACTTTCACGAAAAATAATAAACAAAAATATCGCACGTAATTTTTATTTTATTTTAATTTAATTGTCGGATTTTATGTTTTTTAGCGCATTATTTCACGCATTCATTTCAAACTTCGCGCATTGCGTAGTAATCAAGATAAGTGAAGCGTCTGCGCCGCATGACTACTCAAGGCAAACGTATGTAAACAAAGCTAGTAGTGGTGATGTTCTGTGTACGCGACGAGAAAGAGGTCGAACTTAAATTGTTCATAACTTCTAAACGGTAATCGAGCGCAATGTTTTAATGTCATTTTTTAAATAACCAGGCAATTTCACACCAGAATGGTACATTCACAATACCTGCTTTTGGTGCTTATACTGCAAATTAACCACTTTTTCATTGCTTCTAATTTTTAAGAATCAAAATATTTTCAACAGCTCTCTTCATCGTTTCATGATCTCTGCGAATCGCCTTTGATACTTCCAATGTGGACATTCAGTCTATCAATAACTTTGTTATTTTCTCAGCATTTGTTTGATCCTTTCTATTATACATGTTTCAATATATATTAGGGAAAGAAATTCTGTTACATTTCAGAGACCTTAAACTTAATATTATTTTAATCTGCATAATAACTTTAAATTTCAGTTTTTATAATAAAACCAGTAACTAATAAATCATGATGAAAGTACCTAAAAAATTAACTCAAACTTTATATTTAGGCCTAAAATAATCGTTTAAAATTTGACAAGAATTGTTCAAAGCAAAGTCGAGTTATTGACGGTTTATGTGAATTGTATAATAACCTCAGACGGACAGTATATATATATATATATATATATATATATATATATATATATATATATATATATATATATATATATATATATATATATTAGGTTGGTGCAAAAATAATTTCGTTTTCTCACATAGTAACATATGTTAGAAAACGAAATTATTTTTGCACCAACCTAATATATATATATATATATATATATATATATATATATATATATATATATATGTTATTAAATATGACAGACAATGAATGTCTATTATATCTGATCATAAGCCGTTCTAACATTCGAATGTTTGTTTTAATTTCTGGTGAAAATAAAGACAAAAATTGTCCAACATTTGGATAATTTTTATTAAGTTAGTCCTAAGATTTCGGCTCGCAACTTAATAAAAAGTAACCAAATGTTGGATAATTCTTTTCTTTATTTCCACCAGAAATTAAAACAATTATTCGAACATTAAAACGGCTCATGATCAGACATAATAGACATTCATTGTTTGTTACATTTAATAATATATTTTTAAATAATGATCTGCTGCCCTAATAAATTATATATATATATATATATATATATATATATATATATATATGAATAATTAAGTTATAAGGAACTTGGTAAACCGAATTGGTAAATCCAAAGAGGATGAAATCCAGAGAGCTCAATGTTAGGACAGAGCTAATATGTAATGAAAAACAAACCACTTTAATGTACCATTACGATAATTTATTTCACCTAAATCCTTTTTTAAGGATTCAGGATCATCAGGTAAATCTTCCAACAACGAATTGAGAAAAAAAAATTTTTTTTTTCTCAATTCGTTGTTGGAAGATTATCATTAAAGTGGTTTGTTTTTCATTACATATATATATATATATATATATATATATATGGGGGAGGTGTATTATGTATGTGAGACATTTTTCTATGTCAAATGCAAAGTCGCTACAAAGAGATTGTTAAAGTGTTCATGTTTATGTTGTGGACTTTGTTGGTGACGTAGAAAGACGTCAAAGTATTGAATTTAAAAACAATGTAAAGAGTTTTTCTGAAGGCAATTATTTTTTATTATCTGAGAAACCGTCATATATGTACCCTCATATATATATATATATATATATATATGTATATGTGTGTGTGTGTGTGTGTGTGTGTGTGAGTGAGTGTATGTATGTACAAAAACAGATAAGGGTAACTGCTAAAGCTAACGTTTGGCTTAATAAAGAGATATCGGTTCAAAAAATAACATCCATTAAATCTTTAAAAATAATATATATATATATATATATATATATGTATGTATAATTTTACCATTTCTCTTTAAATGCAAGAATTAAAGGAAATAAAAATTTTATATTCGGAAGCGAAAATGTGAACTTGGTAAACGATTACTTGGTAAGTAGTTAGAATGATAGATAAATATAGAACAGGTGTAGATAGATATTAGGTCGGTGCAAAAATAATGACGCAATAATGACGTTTTTTGACGTTAAAAAATACGTCAAAAAACGACATTATTACGTCATTATTTTTGCACCAACCTAATAGATAGATAGATAGATAGATAGATACTATAACATGAGCACATATTTAGTTGTTAAGAGTTGTTATTGATTTAATAGCGAGAGATTCAAGTGTTGTCATCATGTTCCCAGTACCACTTTAGCATGAATTTCCATCATACAAATATAAGCCTGTTGTTATCCTTTCGAAAAGCCAATTTTCAGCTGAAAAGAGGAAGACATTAGAGAATTATAACTGTGTTTGCATATATATATATATATATATATATATATGTATATATATATATATATATACAGTGACTAAGTGTATCTTTGTATACGTGTGCGCAGCTATTTGTGTCTGTAAATGTGTCACTCCGTGCGATATGTGTTTAACGCGCATGTGCGGTTTCGTCTCGATAAAAACAACGCATGCGCTACAAATTGCAAATTCTCGATCTCTGAGTCCTAAATGCCTGCGTGTATTTACAGGGAGGGGGGAATGAAAGGAAAGATAAAGAAATAAATGAAAAGCGAGAAAAGAGAAAGTAAGAGGTAGAGAGAGAGGAAGAGAGAGAGAAAGCGGAAAAAATTGCTCGTATTAGCAACTGTTTTCCGATTGTCAGTCTAGATGCGATGCCTTATCTTTCGGGGTAAAAAAAAAAGGGAGGGAAGTGTTGGTGGGGGTGTTAGGGTGGACCCTTCGGCAAAAATGACGGCACTTCTGCTGGGAAAGCATGAAAGATTCCTCGCTTAGCTCCACCCATAAAAACACGCCTACGGTCCGACCTCCGCAATCGTTTGCGCACTACACGCATCTCAGTCCATCGTCATAACACAGAGCCGGGGAGGTTACAAAAGAAACGGAAGTCTCACGGAAGAGAGTCGTACTAGCAATGTTTCTACCATATATTACGTCACTTCCTCCCTCTTCTTCTATTGCTTCTTTCACTCCCTTCTCCCCTTCCTCCTCCTTCCACGCTATATTCTTCTCTTTGTCCGTGTCTTTCTGATAGGTTTTCATTTCTACACTTAAAGGTTTTAGTCCTGACGTTTTTCAATTGTTTATTCTATATCTTTCGTTTGTCGTCTGATTACTACGGATGTTTGTACGCATGCGTGTTTTTGTCGACTAGGTGAACATGGGTGAGGTTATGAATTCCACCAACATACATAGTATATTTTAAATAACTGCAAATGCGTGTGGATGTGGGACGAAAAATATTACCTATATACTTATGTATGTATTTTATTGGATCATAAGTAATGATTTTAAGTGCTGACTACAAAGTACACGTATTTTTTAAAACGCAACCCTACGCACATTCTCTCTCTCTCTGTATGTGTGTGCGTGTACGCGTGTGTGTGTAAATACTAAATCGAGACACGAGTTTCCCTTCTAATGCGGGTCGAATTAACTCTACAATCGTAATGCTCTATCAGACGAGCTTATCGACCATTACTCTGTGAGTAGTCGACTTATACGCAAGCACATCAGCAAGTCTGTAGTCTAATGAGAAAAGAAAATGTTAATTTTTCAACATAATCTCATTCCTTGTCAATGCACTTAATTCGGTGGTGGTCAGCAGTAGATCAGCAACTCTGCATACTAATGATAAAAAAAATGCATTTATTTTACCCAACAAATATTTATTTTTCAACATCATCTTATTCCTTGTCAATGCACTTAATTCAGTTGTGAATATTAATCTCATGTGTAAGTACATCAGTAAGCTTGCAGCTTAATCATGGGAATAACCAATTATTTTAGTCACATAAATATTTCTATATGGGCTTGTCAGAACGTTCATTTTCTGACCCTGAATCTCGGACTCCATTCTCACCATGACCGATTTTTCAGGGATGTGATTTCTTGATATCATCGCCTTGCGGCACCTTTGGAAAGTTTCTGAAAACCTTAACACAAGTTGTGAGTGAAATTGGTTAAGTGGAACCTTCGACGGTAGTGCTGCACGTAAGTCGTAAGTCATCGTGCCCGAAGGTTTTAATCATACTGGCCTTGTTAAAGAAATAATAAAGCCAGATTATTTAGGCAAAATTGACTTACAGAGTAGCAATGAGTTTGTTCTTCACTAAGTGATCCGGACAATTGCACTTTTTTCTAATTCAAGAACAGTAGTCATATTTTATAACTAAGTTTTATAAATTATAAATTTTATAAACATCTATATTTCTGAGATGACGTATAGTAACTATTTCAATTCTTCGGACTCATCTTTACTGTCACATTCACGACGTTTCGGTCGTTGAACCCTCCGGCCTTCTTCAGGTGATATTTGTTGGAATTTCGAACCGAAACCATTATTTAGTCCCCGGGGGTAGATAGTTATAATTCCACGAACCATGCCTTTAAAGATCTCAGTTTTAGTTAATTCGCCTTGATAAAAAAAAGAAAAAAAAAAAAAAGGTAATATGAGCTCTGGTAAAAAAAATTTAAACCTGACACATTAGATTTGTAAGTCCCCACTCACTTGTGTTCCCAGTGAATAAAAGCGTTGGTTGATTACTGCAAAAAGTGACTTAACCCTAAGAGTTGTGAGTTCAATCGTTGACCTCAGCAGAGAGAACAAAAATTCAGAGAGTCATCAAAGCGAATTAGAAGGCCGAAGAGTACAACGGCTGAAATGCCGTGGATGTGACAGTAAGGAGGAGGACAACAGTCCGAACAATGTGGATTTTAAATTACTGTAATTATCCATGATTTTTTTTTCGATGAATTAAAACCTTTTATCATTAAAGATTTTATTTTTAAAATTGTCCTTGTTTTGCTGGAAAATATATGTCGATGATAATTTTTTTTTAATTATAATCTTAACCTTTTCAAGTCTAGGGACAACCGTTATCTATTGTACGTACTCCTATAACCTGCACTTACTTTCCTATTCCTCCTACGTTCATACAACAACCTCATTTAGTAACCCTCTACCTTGAGTGGCTCTTGGACCTTGCATCGGGTAAACATTAAATAAAAAAATAAAATACAGGACGTTAATTATGGGCACGATTTACTTCTTATTTCCCTACCTATATCCATACATCAAACTTATTTAGTAACACTCTGCCTTGAGTGACACTTTGACCTTGCATTTGGTGAGCATTTAGTAAAATAATATAAAACCCTAATCATCAGCCAAATTTAGTTCTACGTACGCAAAGTACTATCATTTAGTAACCCTCTACCATGAGTGGCTCTCGGGGTTTTTATTGAGTGAAAATTTAATAATAAAAATATTCAAGGTGTTAATTATCAGCACTCGTCCTTGGTACGTCGTTAAATTACATCCGACAGCAAGACCACTGATCGGAAGATTCAAGAGCGTGGTACCACCTTTCAATTGCTGTTGTGCCCAGATCCACCCTGGCTCGGGGTGGTAGCACCTGTTAGGATCCGAGCTGTGGGCTAATAATTACCCCCAAACTGGGGCCAATCACTATGAAACTATAAAAATACATTTTTTATAGGGAAAATGGCAGTAATACATTTTTGGGAAGAAATTACTAATGCTTCCAAGAAAATTAAATTTCGGTATTAAATGACCCACAAGGTGTTGATATGCCGTTAAACAAACAAATCATCAGCACGATTTACATCCTCCTACTCCCGCCTAGTCCTTCAACAATCTTGTTGCTTTTTGATCCTGCATTGGGTGAGCATTTAGGAAAAAAATACAAGACGTTATTTATCAGGAAGATTTAATTTTCTTTGTGACGACCGGTGGCCGTTAATAATTAAGTATAACTCAAGACTTCAATGTTAAGATAAAACAGTATTTAGTTACAATCGTAAATAAATACTTAACAAGAACAAAGAAGTAAAAGTCTACCAAAGATAATTAACCATTTCAGTGAATACCTTGTTAGTAGGGCGGCTCGGCTCGGCTTAACGTCCGGTAAATCCTGAATCAAAACCCAAATCGTTGACGCACAATAATTCACACTAATTCGACTGGATCGTTCCACTCAACAGTTACTCAGTAATCACCGCAGTCAGCAGCTTGACACCGCTATTTATACACCTGGCAGAAAACATATATTCATTAGTCCAGACTGTCACGCTCGAACCTCGGTGTCAGTAGTTACTCGTTGTCTTTCTATATGACAACTTTATTTTTTATGTATATCGTGAGGTTGAGAACACACACACACACACACACACACACACACACACACACACACACACACACACACACATATATATATATATATATATATATATATGAACAAATGAAAAAACAAACAAACAGAAAGAGCTCATCCTTACTGCTGCGAAAAAGTAACGCATTTGCATTAATTATATCAAATATTGCAGCCGAATGATGAAAAAAAAACATTCATTTTACACAACAGATATTAATTTTTCAGCACAATCTTGCCAATGCATTTAATTTAATCGTGGATATTAATTTCACGTGTGGGTTCATTCGTAAGTCTAATGCTGGAAATAAGCATCTATTTCACACACACACGCACACACACAAAGCAGCAACATATGAAGAATCTGTGGTATGTGTAGAATTGTTTAAGACAAGACCGCTTTCTTTCAAGGATAGTTATCAACAATCGAAACCCAAGATTGTAGCTGAAAATCTGAAATACTTCTACTCAACAATATAGGAATGAAGAAGCGCCTAAAAAAAAAAAAAAAAAAAAAAAAAAGAAAGAAGAAATAGATAAAACAAACGACGGGAAACAAGACTTGCGCATGCGCGCACACGTATTCTTTTAGTTCGCTCTATACCTTGCTTTAAATTCAATTTTCTTCTTACATGCTTATCGTTCCTTTTCCTTTTTTTTCTTCACCTCATCTACACTCGCGATTCATTTGTTTATTCTTATAAATTGTTTATCGGTTTCCTCAATCTCACTTTCAATTCGTAATCCTTCTGCAGTTCGCCATCTTAGTTGGGGACATATTAATGGCATTCCACAAACAGCAAGTCAGGTGAAATATCTGTCAGCGCGATCATACTTTGATCATTTTCTAGCAACACGACGTAATCACCTCAAAAGACGCGAAACAAAGC
The DNA here is from genome assembly GCA_963932145.1 of Acanthosepion lycidas. Lineage (NCBI taxonomy): Eukaryota > Metazoa > Mollusca > Cephalopoda > Sepiida > Sepiidae > Acanthosepion > Acanthosepion lycidas. Next base: position 12,297,140 of record OZ010584.1, read on the forward strand.
AGCGGTAGCTATAATAATAATAATAATAATAATAATAATAATAATAATAATATCAGGACCTCGCCCGGGAAATGAAGAAGTAAATATAAAAGTTTTTTTGGCGTATTCGGACTATCAAGACAAAAGAAGGGCCTGCGAGGATCACGAAGGAAAAAAAAGAAACGATGATCTGAGGAGAAACATCGGTTCTCGTACAATCACCGAAGTTAAACAACGACGAGTCTGGTCGGTAGCTAGATGGGTGACCGCTTGGGAATTTCTAGGTGCTATAAGTTTAGATGTGTGTTGTGTAATGAATAACGGCTTGGAATTATTAATCGGGGGGTCAAATTGCAATTCCAATCGGGTTTCTTGCATCCACTTACGCGCAAATACCCTTGAGAAAGGTATTAACCCACCTTTTATCTCCCTTCTTATGAGTTAATTAGCAGGACTTGTATCAATAAATCAATATTACCTAAAAAAAAGAATCTGTCAATCTAAAAATATTTTCTGGCTTTAAATAACCTGCAAAAGGTTAATAAACCATAAGAAAACACTTAATCCATATTGATGATCTCCAGAAATCTGATGTAATCATACAAATACAGGAAGAGGAATAATAATAATAATAATAATAATAATAATAATAATAATAAAACACCCTGATGCTTCACCAGGAGTGGTTCTCGTGGCTTCTGATGTTAAATGACTGGTGGTGTTAACATGTATACGGTTTGTTTTGGTGAATTTAAATAGCTCGTTCAGTACACAGATTTGCCTGGTAGTAGCCTTCGAAGCTGTTGCACTGTACCTTTCTGCTCATGAGCGGGAGTAACGAGGCGGAGGTAACATATAGCTTGAAAGATGAGACAGCCAACGCGATTTGGGACTCACATCTAGATGCTTGGGAACATTCTCGATTGGAGAACGTCTGAACAGACAGGGTGACCCGGCCTGAAAGTATTTCCAACTTGGCTCTAACTGCAAGGTTATGCACTGATTTCATCAAAACCTGTCACCATATTAACGCACATTTGGCTGCGCTGTATGTGCTTGGTATACCCTTATCAGACTAGATATCATGATGAGTACATTAGGCTTTGTATACCTGTACCCCTCCTTTTGACACTTTGATAGCATATTGATTGTTCCATAATAAAAATAATAATAATTCAAATGAAACGACTACTATACCAGTAGTGATAGGAGCACCCAAACATATGGTAACAGCAATGTAACTAATAGCCCTTTCCTTATGAGGAAACATTCGGCAGAGCAGCCAGTGCCAATATCGGTTGAAATTTATAAAATCTTTCTATTAAAACAATTTTTCCTGAAAATACGTTTTTCAAGTCCAGTAGCTGGTATAGCTCTTTCCAGTAATGATGGAAGTTTCCTTCCTAAACTTTTGTTTGAAGTAGTGGAGGAATATCAACATCTTGATTATGTCATTATTTACTCTTTCGGTTGAAATTTATAAAATCTCTCGGTTAAAAGAATTTTTTAGGAAAACATTTTTATCAAGTCTAGTAGCTGTTATCACTCTTTCCAGTATTGATGAAGGTTACCTTCCTAGCCTTTTGTTTGGAGTACTGTAGAAGGTCAACTTCTTGAATATGTCATTATTCTCTCCTTCGGTTGAAATTTATAAAATTTGTCTATTAAAACAATTTTTTTAGGAAAAGAGTTTTCTCAAGTCCAGTAGCTGTTATCGCTCTTTCCAGTATTAATGGGAGTTTCCTTCCTAACCTTTTGTTTGGAGTAGTGTGGAATATCAACATTTTGAATATGTCATTATTTTTTTCCTTCGGATGAAATTTATAAAATCTCACTCTTAAAAACATTTTTAGGAAAACAGGTTTCTCACCTGAGAAATGAAGAAAAAGAGGAATACCAAGACCTCACCTGGGAAATGAAGAAAAAGAGGAATACCAAGACCTCATCTGGGAATTGAAGAAAGAATGGAATACCTAGACATTACCTGGGAAGTGAAGAAAGATTGGAATACCAAAACCTCACCTAGGAAATGAAGAAAGAGTGGAATACCAGAACCTCACCTGTGAAATGAAGAAACAGAGGAATACCAGGACCTCATCTGGGAAATAAAGAAATATTGTAATACCAAGACCTCATCTGTGAAATGAAGAAAAAGAGAAATAACATGACCTCACTTGGGAAATGAAGAAAAAGAGGAATACCAGGACCTCACCTGGGAAATGAAGAAAGAGTGGAATATCAAGTCCTCACCTGGGAAATGAAGAAAAAGAGGAATACCAAGACCTCACCTGGGAATTTAAGAAAAAGAGGAATACCAACACGACTTCACCTCGGAAAGGAAGAGAAAGAGGAATAACAAGACCTCGCCTGGGAAATGAAGAATGGGTGTAGTATCAAGACCTCACCTGGGAATTGAAGAAAGTGTGGAATACCAAGACATCACCTGGGAAATGATGAAAGAGTCGAATACCAAGACCTCACCTGGAAAATGAAGAAAAAGAGAAATACCTGGACCTCACCTAGGAAATGAAGAAAGATTTTAATAACAAGACCTCACCAGGGAATTGAAGAAAGTGTGGAATACCTACACCTCAACGGGGAAATGAAGAAAGAGTGGGATACCAAGACCTCGCCTGGAAAATGAAGAAAGAGTGGAATATCAAGTCCTCACCTGGGAAATGAAGAAAAAGAAGAATACCAGGACCTCACCAGGGAAATTAAGAATGAATGGAATACCAAGACCTCACCTAGGTATCGAAGAAAAAATAGTATATCAGGACCTCACCTGGAAATGAAGAAAAAGAGTAATACCAGGACCTCACCTGGAAAATGAAGAAAGAGCGGAATACCAAAACCTCACCTGGGAAATGAAGAAAAAGAGGAATACCAGGACCTCACCTGTGAAATGAAGAAAGAGCGGAATACCAAAACCTCACCTGGGAAATGAAGAAAAAGAGGAATACCAGGACCTCACCTGTGAAATGAAGAAGAAGTATAATATGAAATTTAGAATGATATATGATATTTGGAAACTTTCGAATCGTTCCGAAATCATAGTAAAAGTGGGTGAGTGGTTTGATTTTTCTTTGAAATTAAGAAGAGAAAAGTAATATCAAAGATTTGTGAGGATACAGAGATTAATCTAGAGTAATCCTGGAAATACAACAACAACAACAACAACAACAATAATAATAATAATAATGATGATGATAATAATAATAATAATAATAATAATAATAATAATAATAAGAAGAAGAATGTATTTTTGATGATAACGAAAAACTACCAAAATGCAATATGTTTGAAATGGAAATTTCATGAACGTGGCACCTCAAGATATAAATAATTTCAGTTGTGGTGTGGGCCCTAGGTTTGATAGGAAATGGTTCTCATTGAAGGGATTCTTGGCAGTCCATGCCTTAAAGAATAAAAAAAATTCTCATAAGCACAGCTCACACCTTACGAAAGTCCTTATCTATGTAAAATGTGTATACGCTTGTAGATTTTTTGTTTTTCACACCAATGTCAGAAAGAAATTTCATGATGACATTTTTTTGATCTTAGGTCTCATGTTGGTACCCGGGAGGAAATGAGTAAATATTTATTTACCTCGTCTCCACACTGAGACGCGATGTGACACAAGGTTGGATTTATTGTGGGGAACCCGAGCGAGTACACTCGGGGCAAGGAGAAAATTTCCTCGATGCCCTGCATACAACAGAAATAAAGGGAAATTAATTTTGACAACAACAACAATAATAATACTAATAAATATACTGATTCTCCATCAGTCTTGGCTCCCATGGCTAACTCATCTTAACTGATTGACATCTAGATATTTTGGAAAGCCCTCAGTCGGAGAATTTCCAGACATGAAATTATATCGAACTCGGTCCCACCTGAAAGTGCTGCTTTTCTCAAAAATTGTAACCATATCTCGCTGTGATGCATGTGTCTGATATACTCTTATCAAACTGGTTGATGTTTCTATCCTTCAGTTACGTTGTTGGTATGCAGCTCACTTCATACTATATATATATATATATATATATATATATAATTATTATTATTATTATTATAGGAGATTATAATAAATCTATGTTGAAATTGCTACACAAAAACTTTAATATTTCAGTACTTTGATTGTACTTCTTCAGGTGATGGTAATAACTCTTACTTACCATCGCCTGAAGAAGTACAATGAAATTATCGAAGCATGAATGTTTTTGTGTAGCAATTCAAACATGGTTTTATTACAATCTCTTATAATAAAAATAATAATAATATATTGCTCTATTTTGTATTGAGCACTTATTAAAAAGAAAATGCTACGAACAGTGCAATTTTACTGCATCTGTTCATTCTCTCATTTGGGATATATATATATATATATATATATATATATATATATATATATATATATATATATATATATATATATGTGTGTGTGTGTGTGTGCGTGTATGTGTGTGTAAAAGAACGAAGAATAAATTTCAAATGTTCAAAACATTGATTTAAAACAGGGCTCAATACAAGAGTAGAGCAATAAATATTTATTTAGAACATGTAAGTTACTACTATAAAATTGTACATTTTGTTTCGACGTTTAATAACACGTCTCATCAGGTCGTTAACAATGATGGTAATAAACGATTTTATTTAAAATTAAAATTTATGAACCATCATTTCATTTTCCGTTTATGGGAAATTTTCAGTAAAAGGTAAAAAGAGTTTTTATAAAAAGAAAGAAAATAAAAAATCAATAAAAAAAATGGAAGGGGAAAGAAAAGAAAGGCGTAAGAAATCAACCCTATTACCAAGAGAATAGAAAGAAAAGAAAGGAAAAAGAAAGAGAGGAGTATATTTAAAACATACAGGTAGATACAAAAGAAGAAGAAAGATAAGAAAATAGAATATGAGAAGTTGTTGATACGTATTTAAGCCAATGAAACCACGTTGAAATGAAGCATTCAAATTTGAACGGAAATGAAACGCCACAAGATAATAACGAATAAGAGCTACAATGTCGCGTCTCAAATCTTATGACATTTTTAATGAAATCACATATTCAAACAAAATTATACACAGAATATAAAAAAAAGGGCACTTTAAGAAAAAAAGTCTATACTTAACTATACTAACCTTACATTATAAATTAAAATACAAAATAAATTTTAAACTTTTATGTGATTTTTATAAATTAATTTAAAATAAAAAAAAACTGTTATCAATAGCGGAAGTGAAAAAAATAATAATAAGCCAATTCATGACTAAGCATACTACCAGTAAATTACGAATACTAACCAATTAAATACCCAAAGCTAGAATAAACCTCTAAGTGATAACATTAAAATGTTTATATAAAGATAATATAACATAAGAGGAGTGATTATTGAGTTATGAAGTTTAGCAAGATTGTAAGGTTAATTCCTTAATATGTTTGCAATTTACCGTAGTTTCATATCTTTGATTTAATAATATGTCGATATTAAAGAAATTAATTATTTCCATTTTCTCCTGTAGGCAAAGAAAGCAAGGTTCGTTCACCGATCTGCAGAGTCTAGCTTGTTTGAGAATTTTCCTTTTAACTTTAGGTGTTTTGTTTTCCTCATTCAATTTCACAAATGTTTAGAAAGTGAAGTCATATTTTGTTTATGAGCATTAGTAAAGGATGAAAGATGATTATAGAAATGTTTTTTAAAATTATTCTATGTACTCCGAATATATATTTTGATAACCCTTGGATTTTTTTTTACTAATGAAATAGAACACATATACACAAGGGATTTTATTAAGCACTTGTTAGATAAAGGATATTGGTCAGGATTTCTACAACTACATAGGTTATTTCTACGAGACAAATTAAAATCAGCACTATTATTACTGTTGTCATTGTTATATAAATTCAATATTGTCATGTGATTTAATTATTTTCTCTAGATTATTAGTGCAGCTATAGCTAAGTTTTAGAATATTCTGATTGAAAATTGTATTTAAAAAATAATTTTTAGGAAAATGTTTATCAATTAAGTTAAAAAAAATTATGTCCCAATTTAATACAGACTAATTGGTTGAATGGAGGAATATACCATACGATCTTCCAGTTTTTGTTTTTTCTTTCTGGAACAACTATAATCTTCTACAAATCTAATTTCAGAAGATCTGAACCCACTATACCTAAGAACTTTATCAGAAACTGTTTAAAACAGTTCCTTTCGATCAGAAGTCATTATTATTATTATTGTTTCTGTGTTATGTTTCTTGCTTTGTATCCTGTAGAGCCGGGTCCAAACTATGGTTCTTAGGACCTATAGAAGAATTGTCACTGAATTGATAACACTTTTCTTAGTATATGGATTGTTCCTAGTAGGGTAATTTTCTGGGTAACTTGTATGTTAATGTTACCTGGGACATTGTTAGTAAAATTAGTTATTATTATTATTATTATTATTATTATTATTATTATTATTGTTGTTGTTGTTGTTGTTGTTGTTATTTACTTTGATTTCTGGTGTAGACTCATTTCTTTCTGTTGTGGATTCCGGGTTGAAATCCGGTCCCAATAAATAACAAACGCCAAGAATAAATATAGGAAAATAATGTATTAACGTAATAATACAAACTGGTAAAGCAGGTTAGTAGTTCCACGAATACGGGTTAGTAGCAATATATATATATACAGTCTTTGGTATTAAAGTATCGCTGTATGACTTCTTACTGAGTCTACGTGCTCGCTCACTGTGACTCCTACAACTACAGCTGTTACCTCACCCACACTCTTCCGGTTACCTACAACCTTTTACTCTGTCACTGACTCGACTCTTCGGTCTTGCTCTCTCTCTCTTCACTGGCAGTAGTATAAGTATACACTGGGTGAGTCCATTTGTATAAAAAGGGGTGGACCGCTCAACAAAACCTAAGGTCAGAATCAAGACATTTTCCACTGAGTAGTTTTGGAGAAAAAAACAAATAAATAAAATAAAAAATAAATTATTAGGTTGGTGCAAAAATAATGTCAGTTTTTGACGTATTTTTAACGTCAAAAACCGACATTATTTTTGCACCAACGTAATACACATATTTTACTTAGATAAAGCCCTTCGTAAGTTGTGGGTTGTAATTGTGGAAACAATTTTTTGTATTTCTCAAAGGCATGGGCTACCACTTCCCTTAACTGAGTCTATTAGAATATATTCCATCAATCCGAGGGCTCCAAATGTCTTTGGTTTTCTTTTGTATATTCATTTTCTCACAAGTTACAACCTAGTGTCAGAATAAACACCATAATATTTTCGCTTACACATTTCTCTAAATCTATCTATCTATCTATCTATCTATCTATCTATCTATCTATCTCTCTCTCTCTCTCTCTCTCTATATATATATATATATATATATATATATATATATATTAGGTTGGTGCAAAAATAATTTCGTTTTCTCACATAGTAACATATGTTAGAAAACGAAATTATTTTTGCACCAACCTAATATATATATATGTACATTGTGCGTGTGTGTGTATGTGCACATTTTACATAGATAAAGCTCTTCTTCAGAGGGTGTGAGCTGTACTAGTAAGAATAATTTGTAAGAATTTTTTTGTATTTCCTTAGAACATAGATCTTAGGAAATTTCAATATCTTTGTATTTTGTTAGCTTTTCGAAGGCCTTCAATGTTAGATTATAGTCTGCAGGAACTTTCATGTCAATAAGAAGGCACATTCTGTTTTTGTGGTCTTTGATCACTACGTCTGGGCGGTTAGCTTTGATTGTTCACTCTGTGTATACTGCAAAGTCCAATAAAATGGTTACAGTTCCCATGCCTGTAATCGGGCCTGGCTAGTGTTCGTACCATTTTTTTTTTCATTTTCTTTTCCATAAAGGTTTCATTTTTTCCAGTTCAGATACTGACCGGCTCTTTCATGCCAAGTTTTATACTCGGTGGATGCCAATATCATGGAATCTGGTACAAGATGTCAACTGTACCTATAACTGGTGTCAAAACACTTATTATTATTAGTAGTAGTTTAGTAGTATTAATAGTATTATTAGTAGTAATAGTAATAGAGCGCATGAAAATTGTTTTTAACTTTTACAGACATTTATTCCAAAGCTTATGTCGTGTAAATAAGAGCCTCCATCTTCGACCATTGTTAGAGAACTACAAATAAGGAACAGAACCAGATTAATAAAAACCAAATTAATCGAAGACTTTTAACAACAGAACCTACTAAAATGAATACCATGTGTAACTAATATAAAGTAATGATTGATATTCCAGACTACTTCAAATAAAAGGTTAGGAAGGAAACCACCATCAATATTGGAAAGAGCTATAACAGCTAATGGACTTGAAAAACCTATTTTCATGAAAAGTGTTTTAATAAAAGAATTTCAATCGACATTAGTACTGGCTGCTCGATCAATGAATACCGAATGTTTCCCTATAAGGAAATGGCTAATATTAACAGTGGCTTTTGTGATAAGTTATAATAACTGATACAAATATTAGGTTGGTGCAAAAATAATGACGTAATAATGTCGTTTTTTGAAGTTAAAAAATTTGTCAAAAACGACATTATTGCGTCATTATTTTTACACCAACCTAATATTTAGATTTTATTTTTTATCCTACTACATCAACTGGCCTGAATATTCAAGAAATCTTGTCAGAAAAATATGCGTCCTTCAGCAGGATTCGAACCTGACTCCCCTATTGGATCGGGCGGCCTTTAAGCTAGCTTCTGCGGAGGACTCTTGATTGGGCCTTCATTACAATAGGTAGGGAAGAGTAGATGCAATAATAAAAAATAAACTACAGAAGAACTCAAAATTGATCGTTGCATTTAAGTATTCCATTAATATTTGATCCTACCTTTTAAAAGTTCAACGGAGATGAGGTATTGTGTGCTGTATCCTTTAAGTGAAAAAGTGTGACACTCTGACATTGGCATTTATTATATTGAAGAAGGAGATGAACTAACGAGAGTTGTGTCCCTTTGATTAAAAAGTGTGACAAACTGACATCGGTATTTATTGTATAGTTAAACTTTTGACTGAATTGAAGCACGAAGAGATAGATTTTAATGACAGAATTTTCGAACACGCCTGTGTTTTTTATCAACAATACAAGGAATAAACAAAAAATGTGACTTACTCTTCCGAGGAATGTTGTTGGTTAGAGCCCCCATGGAAATTATACTCTGAGTAAACCCAAATCCCTGTTTAATCCCTCAATGTTTGAATTTATTTTGAAAATAAATTTCAACTCCGATCTGCGTCTTTCTTCTCGGCTGTTGAATGAAGACGCTAAAAGCACACATCTGATGTTATCGACGCTATGAAATGGTTGGTTGAAGTGTGAGGCGACAGAGAAATTTGTTGTTGTTTTTCCTGATGGTTTTTATGGTTATTGAATCGCAGACGGAATTCTGTTCCAGTTTCTCCAAATAAGTTCCTCTTTTGCATTTGCAGCAGAAGAGCAAATATTTGTTTCTCTGCTACAAATATAAAAAAGAACACAGGGGCGTTCGAAAATTCCGAGATTAAAATCTATCTCTTTGTGCTTCAATTTAATCAAATGGTTAATATATAAGAAATATCAATTTAATTGACAATATTGGCATCATTTTGTTGGCTTTTTATTCTTCAAGTTATATATATATATATATATATATATATATATATATATATATATATGAGGAATCGGACAGAGGAGCTCGAATTCCAGTCGAATCCATTACATTCACTTAAGTGCTAATGTCCTTGGGAAAGGGATTAATCCTCTTTTTCTCTCTCCAGCTATGGGTAAATAGTAGGACAGACTGGGTTCTATAGCCTTGGTTGGCAACTGGTCTAGGAGAGGGACAACTCTGAATTCAAAACCTGCAGATGGTCGTTTGGGGGCCTTGTTGCACGTAGCGTACCAGGTCTCTGTATTCGGTCCTTCAAAAAGCGTGGTTGCTTGTGCAGAAAGCGTTCACCACTATAATCATATCATATGTGCTGGTGTCTGGCTGTCGGTTCCTAGAAACTGAGTTTGCTTGGCACTCATATGTCGAATAGGAAGGGAGAGTCCACCATATATATATATATATATATATATATATATATATATATAAAGCAATAGAAATGTTTTAATTTCCGAAGACAGCCGACTTCATAATTGATATTATTGCTAATGGCTAACAGATTAGCCGAAAACAGTCGGATTGATCCACAGAACAAGTGGACAATTCTTACACACTCTTCGTCTAGAAATCAATTGTACGTCAATGAGGGGACTAGATCATTCACAGAGACTCAATATATTGGCACGCAACCGAGATATATGGAGGGAGCTAGTCAGGTGTTCAGTAACCCTGAGTACTCACCAGGCCAAGGAACTAATGCTGCTGATGATAATGATGACGTTGGTGGTGGTGGTGGTGGTGGTTGTGATGGTGGTGGTGAAGGTGGTGGTAGTGGTGATGATGATGTTAAGGATTTTTCTTCTTTTTCTTTTTGTCATTCTTCAATATCATTTTTGATCCTAGCGTTAACCTAATTCAAGGCATGAGAACCACTCAAGTTAGAGAATGGCTGAATGGCGTATGTGATAGGAATGGAAAGAATAAGTCGACAGTCACCAGATGTCGATTATGGTGTCTTCTAAAGTAAGGTAGATGAGAATCTGACTACCGGAACTTTCAGAAGGGTTACAACAATGAGAATATAACACCCGATGAAGGGTATTACCTTGGCTTCAAAAATACATACACGAAATCCCAAAAGGTTAATGTTCATGATTACAAAACTCTCGCTCGCTCTCTTTCTCTCTCTCTCTCTCTCTCTTTCTCTCTCTCTCTCTCTCTCTATATATATATATATATATATATATATATATATATATATATGCACGCTTGCACAAATTCAGATATAGATACGTCTACAGATATTCAGATACAGATTAATAATTAAATGGTTATTCCCTATTTCGCAATTTTCTCTCGCTCTTCATACCTACACGCACACACACACACATATATATATGCATGAGAAGACGGTGAGAGAGAAATGGGTAGAGATATTGAGATATATGTAGATTCATGCATTTTACATATATATATATAACTGGGAGTGATATATATATATATATATATATATATAGATAGATAGATAGATAGATAGATAGATAGATAGATAGGTAATATTAGTGGTAAATACTTTTTCTTTTTTTCTTTTTCTTCCCTCTCTCTCATCTTCTCTTTTCTTGTATACATAAGGTTAGTAATGCAAAGCAGACGAAACTTTTCACATATACATCGGCAGTATGAATTGTCTGTATTTTAAGTTTAGATCATATCGTTTTCTATTGTGCATTGTGCCACCACAAATGTATCCACAAGTTTCCGCTGTCTGTTTTTTTAATTTTAATTTTAGGTCAGCGAATCGGTAGTGATTTATGTATCTGAAAATAATTCATATTTATCTGTATCTCATTCATTTAAACCGTTATTTAACTGCTCTCTTTAAAACTTTTCTCTGTTAAATTTTAATACCTACCTTCATCTTTAGGCCTTCCTGTTCTTCTTTCTTCTGTTACACCCTCTCCCTAGAGCTTTCATTCATTTCCCTCTCACACTTGTTTCCTACTCCTACACATACACTCTCACTAAAATTTTATTTTTTATACCCGGAGTTATATTTTCCGATTTATTTTTGAATTTGTAGGTCTGATAAATTGGACCGTGATTACGATTCGAAAGTAATAAAATATAACCATATATATTAGTGTTTGATCCTTATATATATATATATATATATATATATATATATATATATATATACAGAGAGAGAGAGAGAGAGAGAGATAGTGAGAAAAAGAGAGAAAGAAAAAGAGAAAGAGAGAGGAAACGCTTCATATATATATATATATATATATATATATATATATATATATATATATATAAAGTGAGAGGGAGTTACGGGGAATAGAGATATGGATATATATATATATATATATATATATATATATATATACATATGTGTGTGTATAAAGAGAGAGATAAAATCTTTTCCTCATATATATATATATATATATATAAAGTGAGAGGGAGTTACGGGGAATAGAGATATGGATATATATATATATATATATATATATATATATATATATATATATGTATAAAGAGGGAGAATATCCTCGTTTCATATATATATATATATATATATATATATATATATATATGTAACGTGAGTGAGAGAGAGAGAGAGAGAGAGAGAGGGGGAGATATGTCGGCAGATAAATAGAGAGAGGGAGAAAGAGAGAGCGAAAAATTTCTTAAATGACCATAGGGTATGTTAGATTGTCGGAAAGCGATTACCTATCTCAGAGCTTTTCACACATGCCCGTTCAGTTGATGCCGTTGATCTCGCCAAATTTCGCTAACCTTTCGTGTTTAACCTTTGCTGAAGGCTAATAAAAGTGTTTAGAGATACGAACGAATCGTGACACTTTCACATATGGCCAACAATACATCGTCACTGTCCTGGTCATCTTGATTATTATATAACACTCAACTTTACCAACTCCTTTTAACACGGCTGTTAGCGATTCAAAAATTGGGCCCGGTCAGCCGTTTTCAAATCCAGGCGATAGTTGTTAATCTCTTTTTGCTCAAAAGAGAATTTTTCTCCTCCATAATGAGTTTGCATGGAAGAAAATAATTGACATTGGAGTGGATATTTATATTCATGAATCCAGTGACGTAATTAAGGTTTGAAGCGAACTCTGGACGCTAAATTGAGAAAACTGTTTTTTTTTTAAATAATAGTAAATCAGTTAATCAGAATTTAATGGATTTTCATTTTTTCATAATGCAAAGTCATTTCAGGGCGTAGGAGTTCATGCCTCTTCACTGTTTTCTTTTCATTAATATCATTTTAATACTAAAGTTTACCCGATACAAGGCTCGAGAACAAATCAAGTTAGAGGATTACTGATTAACGTATGTGATATCGATGTAAGAAGTGAAAATTATGAGGATAATAAGCAAGGATTTAGCCTTGACTTGAAGAGGTTAAGATTATAGTTTTATGGGAAGCCCCTCACCCCCACGCAGGTCCCTGTTTAACAAAATAGCAGTTGCTGGGACAAAGCTGCCTGGGTGTAACTTTCCACTTACAATAGGAATACGGGGAAATGATGATGATTCGACCCTGTGGTGTTCGGTTGAACATTTGCCATAGAAATAGCGATAGTCTTGCGACATTCTGTCTGCAGGAAAATACTACAGAGAGAATAATAAATCGGTAAACCTTCATATAAGCGGCGTAGAATAAGCTACTCATATCACGGGGTAGACGAAGTCAATCGTCGATCCGAATTATCACGAGAATTGCAAGAAGACTGCTGCCTATGGGAGCTCGGCAATCCTCATTGGGGACCTAGAATTGTACTGTAAAATAAAGTACTTACCTGGTACATTCTGGTTATCATCTCTCAGTCTTCGGACAGAATGCGACTCAGTTGTGTCTATGTTGGTGGACAAGGACGCAGCTGTGGGTGGTGGGATACTGAGAGGTGTCCGCTCCTGGAGAACTGTTGCCCGTGGCTGTAACACCTCATTGCACTAGAGAGGGGCGATCGGTAGTGATACCGATGTCAACACAAAAGATGATTGCGAGAGCTGGGCAATTTTTTGGTTCTAGCCAGGGTGTACGCGCTCGGGTTCCCCACATTAAACCCGACCTTGTGTCACATCACATCTCAGTGGCGAGACCGGGGTAAATACTATCTATAACCGTATTGCGTTGGTTATCATTTTGAAGTTTCATTCGAAACAATTTACATTGCAACCTATGCAACCGGCCATTTTTGTGATAAATGCCTATCAAGATGCAACAGATGGTTATTGCTGGTATTGCAAATCATATAAACATCGTCGAAGTGTCTGGGTTGATTCATTCTTTTCTAACGGGAGGTTACCACTAAAGCAATTCATCTATTATGTCCATTGCTGTCGTCGGAGCATGGCGCTTCTAAGGCGGACTTATTCAACCTATACAGTGTGGCGATTCTGACGGAACTAGTAGCCCTACCAGGATTCATTATTGGCGGCCACGATCTTTAACAACATAAGATATGCAGATGGCACAGTGCTGATAGCAGACACGGAATTGTAATAGAAATGATGGCAGCCTTACATGTTTTCGGCATAAACAAGATTACACAAATAATAAATTAAATCAACAACAGTGGTGATATACCGGAAGACCTAAATAGATTTATTTTCATAGCACTTCCTAAGAAATCATGTGCAAAGGAATCTGAACAGATAATGAGCCATATAACAAAACATCATCCGAATTCTGATGAATAGAGCATGCAGGAGTATCAGACTGAAAATAGGACAAGATAAGTTCGGGTTCGTCAAAGACACTAGAACAAGTAACGCAATATTTACGGTCAGAATGTGATCAGAAAGCCAATATAAATGCAGAAGAACGAATACCTGTGTATTATAGATAAAGTACTATGATCACGTGGCCGAGTAGTTAGAACGTTTGCATTCTGATCATAAAACCCGGGTTCGAATCTCACCATGGTCGATTTTGTCGTGATGTCGATTTTATCATGATGTTATTGCTGGGTCGATACCAGCGTGCGGCACCTTTGGAAAGTACCTGAAAACCATAACCATACCACGGGTGGACGGAGCTCCGTCGACAGCTGTGCTAGCACGAAATCACAAGTCATCGTGGTCGAAGGCTTGAGTGTGCTGGCCTTGTTCAGATTGCTGGTCACGCTAGATAACACGCTCTTTCACAGAAACTGTAACTAAGGTCTGCTCATCATCAGTTGTAGTATAAACCACAGGTGGGCTCAGTGGATATTGAATAAACACAAATGTTACTGAGCAAGCGTCTGCAATAGGGATTTGCTACCTGACCTAGTAGACGGGTATCCTCGAATACGAGTGGCCAGCTATAACGATAGATAACTATTTGAACTGCACAGTAACCTTGACATATTTCAGAAGGATATTAGCATAATCAAGAAACTATACTGGCAGCAAACCACCTGTTTATAGATAGAAAAAAAATGAGTTCAGCATATATACAAAAATAGAAAAGGACGTAAGACAAGGATGTGTTTTCTCATCGGACTTATTCAACCTAAACAGTGAGGCTATTCTGAGAGAATTAGAAGCCCTACCAGGATTCAATATTGGCGGCCACATTCTTAAACAACATTAAATATGTAGATGACACATTGTTGATAGCAGACACGGAAAGAAAACTACAAATCTCCTACAGAAGGTAGTAAAGAAAAGCGAAAAAGAAAGGATTAAACATAGACTGCAAGAAGACAGACTATGTGGTTGCTATTAAAAGGATGAACCCAAAATTCAAAATTACAAATTGGAGATACGTAAATCAAACAAGTACAATTTAAATATCTCGGAAGTGATTTAATAGAGGACGGAAAATGCGACACTGAAATCCGAAAGCGGATTGGGATAGCCAAAGATGCCTTCCAAAAGCTAAGCAGAGTAATAAGAAACAAAGAAAAAGAGTACTGAACTGTTACATGATCTCTATCTTCCTGTATAGCAGTGAATGCTGGATAAACTGCTCAAAGATGAAGAAATGACTTGAAGCAACAGAAATGTGGTTCTGCAGAAGGATGCTGAGGATACCATAGAATTTCGTGATGGCGTTCAGTCGATAGACAAGTTTGCATTTGGGTATTTCTTCTAGAACTGTGTCAAAATTCTCTGTACATAGAAAATACAACATATACAGCGAGGCTATCCTGAGAGAATTAGAAGTCCTAATAGGATTTATTATTGGCAGCCATAATCTTAACAATATAAGACAGGCAGATGACACAGTGTTGAAAGCAGACAGAGAAAGAAAGCTACAAAGCCTCCTACTGAAGGTAATGAAAGAAAGCGAAAAAGAAAGGATTAAACATAAAATGCAAGAAGACAGACTGCCTGATTGTTGTCAAAAGGATGAGCTCAAAATGGAAACTACAAATTGGATATGCCAAAATGAAAAAAAGTACAATTTAAATATCTAGGAGTAAATTTAATATATGTGCGACACTGAAATCCGAAGCCGCATTGGGATAGCCAAAGATGCCTTCCAAAAGCTAAGCAGAGTAATAAGAAAAAGAAAAATTTCGTTAGAAACAAAGAAAAGAGTACTGAACTGTTACATGATCTCTAACTTCCTATATAGAATGTTGGATAAACTCCTCAAGGATGAAGAATAGACTTGAAGCACCAGAAATGTGGTTCTACAGAAGGATGCTGAGGATACCATAGACCAAACATTGTGTATCCGAGCTCGTAGGCAATCTCCAACTGCAGAACAACATACAGTATTTACTACTGTGAATGGGAACATACCCATTATCGTCCTTAGGTATGCTACAACACTATACAGCGAGGCGATTCTGAGAGAATTAGAAGTCCTAATAGGATTTATTATTGGCTGCCATAATATTAACAATATAAGATATGCAGATGATACAGTGTTGAAAGCAGACAGAGAAAGAAAGCTATAAAAACTCCTACAGAATATTGTGAAGGAAGGCGAGATGAAAGGACTTGTAGTGGCTACCACGTCAGGGATTCAAATTGTGGTGGCACTATGTTTATATTAACGATACTTCCAACGTACAGGATTCAAGTAATAATAACAACTCCAATTTGTTAACCAACAAATATATATTGAATAAAATACAACAGCAAGCATGAAATAATTTGTTATTCACAAAGTAGATTAAAGAGAAAGAAGTTGTCCCCCTTTAACTGTAGATTGATTTGCAATTGATTGTTCAAAGAAAGTTCTCTTGTGAGATAAAAAGTTCTGAAATAAATATTAGAGCAAAGTTTGCACGTGAAGAATGAGTAACACGAAGAATACAATTGCTTGAAATGTGTTGTGGATAAACAGGTTTGAATCAACAAAGTTCTGGTAAATTCTACTTGGCAAAAGTTACAAAGAGAAAATGTAAGTTTGTAATTACGAAATTCTGTGTCTGTGTGTGCGTTGAGCAAGATCGTGGATTTGTGTTAACGGCTGGAATCTTATTGGATCTTACTGGCGACTTGCTAAAAGTCGCCCCTTTTAAGAAAAAACTAGGCTCCCACGGAACCGCGGGAAAACTCGATTTTATATTAAAAATATGTGATTGGTTAAAAATTAACCAATCACTATACTCGTACTAAACAGAATAGGTAAGTATAATCAGAACCAAAAGATTCAAATGAACAACTGCGATGGTTAAATTGTCCTATATAAAGGTAGTAGTAATTTATTAGCCAATCGCAGGCGAATAAAATGTGGGCGTGGAAAACATAGCAAATCGCTATAGACTAAACATCAACTGCAAGAAGACAGAATAAGTGGTTATCAAAAAGACGAAACTAAAATGTAAATTACAAATTGGAGATACAAAAATCAAACAAGTACAAAAATTTAAATATAAGCTGAGCTAGCAATTGATTCAATATAATCTTTCCACTATGTGTTAGTGGAAAACCTGTGACTGTGAATGCGCAAGGAGATACTAACTAGGAAGTTAGCACCAACCATTTTGATGGAAGGCTTTCAAAAAAGAAAGGAGAGAATGGAAAATAATGAGGAAGGAAAGAAGAAAAAAGGAAGAAGGAAGGAATGAGAGGAAGAAAAATAAAATGAAGGAAGGAATGACAGAAGAGAGAAGAAAAGAAAAAAGTATGTTGAAAATAGGTAAAACAAAAATAAATGACGGGGAAAAAAATACAGGCTGGAAGAAATGAAAGAAGAAATCTAGGAAATAAGAAGAATAAAAATGAAAGATGAGGTAATAAAAGAAGAAAGGAAATATAGAATGAACGTAAAAAAGTGAATTAATGAAGGAAAAACACAATGGATGACAGGAAGAAAGATGGAATAAAGAAAATGAGGAAAGGAAAACAAAAGGCAAAGAAAGAAGAAAAAATGAAACGAAGGAAACATCGAACGAAGAGCAACAATGGGAATGAAATGAGTGGCAAGAATGAAAAATTACGTAGTGAAAATGACTGAACGAAAAACGGAATGAATGCAGGAAGGAAATAGAAGAGAGAGAAGAAGGAGAAAAGCAAAGAAACCACATGGACAGAAAGAAATCAGAACGAATAGAAAAAAAAATAAAAATAGGAGCGAAAATGAGTAATTAAAGGAGAAAAAATGAAGGAGAGAAAAAGAAAGAGGGAAGGATGAAAAGAAAGACGAAAAAGTGGAGGGAAAGAAGGAAAGGAAAAAGAAAGAAAGGAAAAAGAAAGAAAGGAAAAAGAAAGAAAGGAAAAAGAAAGAAAGTGTAATAATCGAAGAGGAAAAGGTTGAAAGAATTGAAGAAATGAATAATCAACTAAAGAAAAAAAAAGAGGGAAGAACAGAAAGAAAGCCAGAAAGAAAAAAATAAGCAAAGAAGAAATGGTGGTAAGGGGATAAAAAGAAAGAAATAAAGAAAAATAGAAGAAAAGAAGAAAGTATAGAAGAGTATAATGAAGGAAAGAACAAATGTTGATAAAGAAAGAACGAAAAATGAATTGAAAAAGGAATAAAAAGTAGGTTAATGAACAAAGCCAAAAAAGTTAAAAAGATCTAAAGAAGAAGTAATGAATGAAAAATAAAAGGTAAATAAAAATAAGGAAAGAAAGATAGAAGGTTGGGGAAAAAAGAATAGAGGAGAAAAATGAAGGAGTCACAAAACGAGAGAAGATAAGAGTAATGAACGAAAAGAAATAGAAAGAAAGATTAATGAACGAATAGGAAGACAAACAGGGGGACAAAACGTAATGTAGAAGGAAAGACAAAGTTAAAACGAAAGAAAGGGTAAAAAAAAAAAAATAAGAAGGAAAAATGAAAAGAAAAGAGCGAGAAAAGGCAGAAGCAGTAAACGAAAGCAAAAAATGAAAAACTAGAAGGAAGGAGGGGAGAGTAGAAAGAATTAGAGAGAAAGAAGGAAGAATGATTAAAAGGAAGGAAGGAAGGAAGGAAGTAAGAATGATTATAAGGAAGGAAGATTAATGATTGGAAAGAAGGAAGAAAGAAGATTAGAAGGAAGGAAGAATGATTAAAATAGAGTAAAAATAAATGATTAGAAGGAAGGAAAAATAAATGAAAAGAAGGAAGGAATAAGGAATGATTAGAAGAAAGGAAGAATGAATGATTGGAAGGAAGGAACGATAGAAGGATGAAAGAATAATTAAAAGGAAGGAAGAAAAATGGCTAAAAGGAAAGAAAAATAAATGATTAGAAGGAAGGAAGGAAGGAAGGAAGGAAGGAAGGAAGGAAGGAAGGAAAATAGTTAGAAGCAAAGAAAAATAAATGATTAGAAGTAAGGGAGAAAGAATGATTAGAAGGAAGGAAGGAAGAAAGTAAGAATAATTAGAAGGAAAGAAGAATGAATAGAAGGAAGGAAAAATAAATGATTAGAAGAAAGGAAGAAAAGAATGAAAAGAAAGATAGAATGATTAGCAGGAAGGGAGGAAGAATGATTAGAAGGAAAGAAAATGAAGGATTAGAAGGAAGGATGGACGAATGATTAGGAGGAAGTAAAATGATTAGAAGGAAGGAAGGAAGGAAGGAAGGAAAGAAGAGAGGGAGGAAGGAAGGGAAATGGTTAGAAGGAAAGAAAAATGAATGATTAGAAGGAAGGAAGGAAGAATGATTAGAATGAAGGGAGAAAGAATGATTAGAATGAAGGAAAAATAAATGATTAGAAGTAAGGAAGGAAGAATGATAAGAAAGTAGGTAAAAAGAATGATCAGAATGAAGAAAGGAAAATGTTTTAGAAAAAGAAGAATGAAGAATGGTTAAAAGGAAGGTAATGGCACCTGAAAGGAAAACTCGCCTCAAGGAAAGTGAATAAAATATCAAGAAAATATTACGTCAAAAAACACAATACGTCGAGATTAATTTCGCTGTCATCGGATAACGAAGGAGATATTTTTCGTTATCTGCTTTTCATAAACTGACCTCTTGACAAAACAATATCCTTCCTTTGTTCTCTACGAAATTTAAAAAAAAAATCATAACAAAATTTTACTGTAATGGAACAGAAAAAAGACAAGAGGATAAAAAAAAAAACGTCTCCATGTTCTATAATACTTTACAAACTACCCGCACAAACTATTGCTAGGGTAGCGCCTTCAGTCCCATATCTCAATAATTATCTTGATGTCTTGTCGTAAGATAATGGCTAACGACTTATTTTCAGAGATGACAAAAGTGTAGCTGATATCTCACATTTCTGGCACCTCACTAAGTGTTCTGCTTTAAAGAAATGATCAAAAAACTAATCTGACACACTTACACAACTTTTGCGCGTTTGGTTCTCACTGTGTGGCTCACGCTTGATAGTAAATTTAATAAATAGGATCCTATACATAATTTTTAGCGAGTGCTAGCAGTCAGTATTCAAGTCATTCTAAAGGTCACAATGTGGATGCTGATCTTATGGAATGCGAACAGGACCACTCGACTTGAAATACTTGAGTAACAAACTTTTCTTCTTTGTATTGTGTCCCTTAAAGAAGTGGGCGGTGCATGACTCTCCACAACTTCATATCCTTTGTAGCTCTAAGTAACGTTTACCTCCTTACTATTTCTCTCATTCCCTTTTCTACCATCCAAGCTCCATAGGTCGTTTACTTGTTGTTCCCATCTGTCCCTCTTGCCTTTGATATGTCATGGGAGTGTCAAACTCTCCAAGCCCTCTCTCTTCATTATGTGTCCTAGAAATTTCATTTGCCTCATTCTGATTGTAAGTATAAGTATCCTTTCTGTATCCATTCAAATCAAGAACTGAAAACAATTTACATCCTTTCTGTCTTAAAACTTTCTCATTGCTCACATGTACTGTCCATGGTACCTTCATCATTCTTTTCTAGAACCACAGCAAATCACTTCATCTTTGAATAGATGGTCTGGAAATCATTGTCATATATTAAGAGTGATATTAAATAGCAGTTCAGCACTCTTTCCTTTGTTTCTATCGAAATTTTCCTGTTTCTTAATATTTTGCTTAGCTTTTGTTGTATCCTTAAAGAAGGTTACAAACAGACAAAAGTGGAAGGAACAGCAACACAGTCGTAGATGGAAGAAAGAGAGGTTTATTATAAAAAAGAATACACTACTGAAAGACAGATAATCGACTAACACTTCCCGAAGCCAGTCAGACAGACATACAAACAGACTAAAGTATGTCCTACATATATTACTGATATAATCAGTCCACAATGGGTAATAGGAAGAGTGGAACAATCCATTACAACACCTCCCCCGAGCTAATTTTCCCATGAAATTTTGCTCAATACCTTTTCTTTTGGGGGTCAGGACTTTTTCGTCTCCCCAGAACAACGTTATTTATCACAGTATTTATCACTGTTTCTTGCAGAAAGAAAAATACCATATTTAGACAAAAAGTACCCAAAAAATGCATCAGTCTATTTGTTGTATCCTTAAAAATGTTACAAACAGGCATAGGTGGTAATAGATTGGGAGGAACAGCAAGACAGGCGTAGATGGAAGAAAGAGAGGTTTATTGTAAAAGAGAATACACTACTGAAAGACAGGTAGTCGACTAACACTTCCTGAAGCCAGTCAGACAGATAGACATACAGACAGACTCTGGTATGTCCTGTGCACACTACATATATTACTGATATAGTCAGTCTACAATAGGTAATAGGGGGAGTAGAACATTCCATTCCAACAGCTTTTGAAAGGCATTTTTTGCTATTCTAATGCGCCTTCGGATTTCGGGGTCACATTTTCGGTGATCTGTTAAAGCACTCGTCTAAAGACAGACACATGCCCGCTTTAAACTAGAGTAAAAAAGGTTGACACTTGTACTGTTTATCCAAGAGTCAAAATGGTTAGGATAGGTCCAGTTTACACTAGAGTAAAAAATGTAGACATAGGTTCAGATTGCATTATGTATTTACTCTGTCTCCCCAATAAACGAGTTGTGACACAAGGTAAGTTTTAAGGTGGAGACCCGAGCGCGTACACCCGGGCTAGGAACAAAAATTGCCCGCAGCCCCGTCGGTTGCGCTGGCCTCGGTACGAGCACCGATCCCTCTCTCTGGTGCAATGAGAAGGCGCAGCCTCGGGCAGCTGTTCCCAGGGCTGGGCACCTCTCAGTATAATTTTCCTCACTTTGACGGAGTCGCCCATGAGTTCACTCTGCCCAAAGACAGAGACGCAACTGAGATATGATAAACAAATGTGTTACAAAGTACTCGAGAGAGCTCACCAGGTTCAGTTTGCACTAAGTCAAAACGTAGACATTGGTCCGGTTTACGCTTGAGTTAAAAAGGTAGGCATTAGTCCTGTGAACAGATAAATATTGGTCGGTTTACACTAGTATCAGAATGTTGATGTAGGTCCTGTTTACACGATCGCCAAAAATAGACAAAGGTCCCGTTTATATCGGACTCTGCAAGTACCTATCTGGTAGCTAGGTCATTTTGGAGTATTATCTCTCTGCAGTCAGCGGATTTTCAGCCTCAAAAGGGCATACAAAGCAAAACAAATAAAAGGAACACACACACATATATATTATACACTGTTACATTAGAACATGTTAGTTACCACTACAAAATTGTACATTTTGTTTCGACGTTTAATAACGCTGTAGTTAACAATGATGGCAATAAACGATTTTATTTAAAATTATAATTTATGAAACATCACTTTGTTTTCCGTTTTTGGAAAATTTTCTGTATAAGGTAAGAAAGATTTTTATCAAGAAAAAAAAGGAAAGAAATTAAATCAATAAAAGGAAAAGGAAAAGAAAGAAAGGAAAGGCAAAAGAAAGCATAAAAATTAACCCTATTACCAAGAGAATAGAAAGAAAAGAAAAGCAAAAGAAAGACAAGAGTATATTCGAAATTGCACAGATACAAAGGAAGAGGGAAGTTAAGAAAAATCATAGATGTTGATAAAAGTTAAGCCAATGAAATTATGCTGAAAAAGAAAATTCAAATTTCAACGGAAAAGAAACGCCAATGGACAATAACGCATTAACTACAAAGTTACGCCTCAAATTTTATGGCATTTTTAATGAAATCACATATAAATCAAACAAAATTATCCACAAAACGTAAATAAATGGACACTTTAAGAAGCAATACAATACTTAACAAAACCAACCAAATTACAAAATAAATTTTAAACTTTTATATTAATTTTAAATTGCATGCAGCAATAAACGACATTATCAGAAGAGGTTTTGATGCAGCTGGGTTCCCTTCCCAAATCGAACCCGTAGGCCTCGACCGTGATGATGGAAAGCGGCCGGATGGCATTACCATTTTCCCTTCTAAAATGGGGAAGTCGTTGATTTGGGATGCGACCTGTGCGGATACATTTTCGGCCGGTAATTTGATCAGGTCCGCGGTTGAGCCTGGGTCCGTCGCCCGGGACGCAGAGATAAAAAAATATAGTTAAATATTCTCTTGCTGATAGATTTGTTTTTTACTCATGTGGCAGTGGAGACTTCAGGTGTTATTGGACCTCGTTCGATGGCGTTTCTTCGGAGGATTGGCGTGATTGCGTCTCGATTAAGGGACGAGCCTCGCGAAACAGAGTGGTTCTTGCAGTGTGTCACTGGCGATGGTTCGGGGTAATGCTTTCTCTATCATTGCGGCTGGCAGAGGATAGAAAAAAATTGTTTATAGTTACTTTGTTTAAACTTTTTTCAATAAATAAGTTTCGCAAAAAAAATGTTAAAACTAAAATATTAATAATAAGCCAATTCATAAGCTAAGCATAACTAGTGAGAGAGAGAGAGAGAGAGAGAGAGAGAGAGAGATGGGAAAGAAGAAGAAGAAGAAGAGGAAGAAGAGGAAGAAGAGGAAGAAGAGACAGGGACGAAATAAAGACATAGAGAGACAGTGTCGATTCTAAATTTTATGTTATCAAATAGATTCTAGCTTCATTCTTCCGAAGAATTATTCTCCACACGAATCATTCGTATTGATACTCATTAGGTCACTTCGAAAATACAAGCGTTATCGGGACCTTGTCAATAGAGGTAACAGCTTTGTTGCAAATACCTGTACAGGGAAAGAAATATATGAGAATGGTTTGTGATCGAGACCAGTGACATTTCTACCCACGGTTGTAGAATAGCATAATGTCAACTACCTTCTTAGGGGAAAGAATGAATTTTATGTTCATTTTAGGACACACATTACTCTGCCTTATCTGTTCTTATAACAGGTGGACTTATAATAAATAAAAACTAGGTGTATACAAAATATATAAAAATATACATATATGTATACATTACTATGCCGACATATATTTTAATACTTACTGATATATATATATATATATATATATATATATATATATATATATATATATATATATATATATATATATATATATATATCAAGCCTTCACCACTTGAAACAAATTGTTGGTTTTCTGACAACTACATCTAATTAGTTCAATACGTATCCGGCTACTGCGAAAAACTCTACGAAACAACATCGACTTCATCTTGACTCTTGGAATGTACGAACTCTTCAGGTCAACAACTCAGCACCAGAAAGAAAAACAGCTCTTGTCGCATTGGAACTAAAGAAATACAACATTGATATAGTTGCACTGAGAATTAAACCATCAGTCGACTTTATGAAATGAGAAAGTAAAATAAGACAGCTAACAGTGTTCCTGCTGCACTTGGATGCAATACCTTCTCCTGTACTGTTTGTGGTCTTTTGTGCAATTCTCGAGCCGGTCTCAAAATTCATGCCCGTCATAAGCATGTAGATAATTAGATCGTGATCGTCGGAACCTCATACATCGAACTCGATGAGAGAGTCCGTCATATATATATATATATATATATATATATATATATATATATATATATATATCACTCGATGTTGAAGTAAACAGATCATCATCAATCTGCCAATAAATTGCTATACTTTTAAAGTAATAATAATATCGTATGAAATTATTACCAATTATATGAGATTTTTTTAGTTTTTATTATTATTATTAATATTATTATTATTATTAATAATAATCATCATCATATTATTATTATTAGTAGTAGTAGTAATAATAATAATAATAATAATAATAATAATAATATGATGATGATGATGATGATGATGATGTCATTATATTGCATGTGTCTGCCGATAGGCGTGTACTGGTTGGTATTGACTGTGATACGGAGAGGTTAAAACTCCGCGATAATAACACGTGACGATTCTCGTTCGGAGTTTCCGTGGAAAGTCTTTTCTACCGTTGATTTTTTATCGACAGATCCAAAAGAGAAGATGGTCCAACACAAAACCTTCACCACTTGAAACAAATCATTGTGTTGGTTTTCTGACAACTACATCTAATTAGTTCCACATATATCCGCATACTACCAAAAAAAAGCTCTACGATACAACATCAACTTCATCTTGAGTTCTTGACTCTTGGAATGTACGAACTCTCCAGGACAATAACTTAGTACCAGAAAGAAAAACAGCTCTTGTCGCATTGGAACTAAAGAAATGCAACATTGATATAGTTGCACTGAGAATTAAACCATCAGTCGACTGTATGAAATGAGAAAGTAAAATAAGACAGCTAACAGTGTTCCTGCTGCACTTGGATGCAATACCTTCTCCTGTACTGTTTGTGGTCTTTTGTGCAATTCTCGAGCTGGTCTCAAAATTCATGCCCCTCATAGCAATGCAGATAATTAGATCGTGGTCGTCTGAACCTCATACGTCGAACTCGACGGGAGTAATCCATCATATATGTATATTTTATTTATTTATTTATATACATCGGGTGTAACAACATAATTGTCCATCCCACAAAATGTTAAATATCTGAAAAATAAAAACCAACTAAACTAATTGAGTTTATTTTTTCAGGTGTTTAGATAAGACGTTTCGTCATCTTGACACCATTTATCGTAAAAATCACCGAAAAACCCTTGTTCAGCTAGAAAGAGAACAGGTGAAAATTGTTCTGTGTCAGCTCTACTGTCTTCTCAAATGAGCAAGGGTGAGAGGAAAACGTATTCAGTAATGATACCAACATTCATACTCCGGCTTCCATCTTCAAAGTCAATCAAGAACCATCAAGTGAACGGTGCATAAGTTTAAAAAGAAAGGAACAGTAGAGACGGAAATTGGATTAGGAGGTCACAACAGGAAGAGATATCATCATTTCAACTTAGAGCTAAAGAGATCAATTAGAAAAGATCTAACTCAATCTATGAGACGTTTGGCGCGTGAGAGAGAAGTTTCAGCTATGACAGTCCAAAGAGCAGTGAAAAAAAACTTGAAAATGAAATCGTACGTAAAACGTCTGAGGCATATTGTTACTCTAGGACAGAAAATTAGATGGTTAGAGAGGGCAAAGATCATATTGAACAAGTTGGAAAATGATCCAGGAATAATATATATATATATATATATATATATATATATATATATGGAAACAGAATTAAGAACGTTATAAAAAAATGCATAACACTAGTTGACAATAGCAAAAATATTAGATTAATTATTTATTACAAAAACATTAAAACCTCCAACCTTATAGTTAAAAATAATAATTCACCTGTTAGAACAAAATTAAATACGGCAAATATTTTTTATGAATTTAAATGCTCATTAAGGAATTGTATTCCTGATCAATCAAAATTTGTAAATAATTATATATGCCACACTATAACATGTTTGACACGCAGACTCACTCTACACCTTTCTAATCACAGCTCAATTAGATCTCATTTAAATATCCATGGAGACCTACGGGACACTATACATAACATACTTGTTGACAACACTAATATAATAGCATCATCTACATGCAAAAAAAGTCTAAAAATAACGTAAGCCTTATTAATAAAGACAAAGAAAAAACACTTAATAATATTAACTATGAACATGGACATAATATCTTGACCGTGTTTTGAAAAATGAAAACATTTTATGAAACATACATGCAACAAACTATTTCTTATTTAACAGTTAAAATATTTAATCCTTGAAAATGGCTAAATGTATAGCCGAAAGCGCTCGGATAAAAAGAACATTTGGACAATTTTTATATAATTTATCATCTGAAAAGAAAAAATATTAGATCGCATGAGAAATTGTATAAAAAGCTAAATAAAAGCACTTTGTCTGTCGTACTCAATGAAATGTACACACACACACACACACACACATATATATATATATATATATATATATGAATTTTATATAAATCATTCATGAGTTTCTGATCCTTAGCTATGATTAATTAATGATGAACATGTAATTTCCGTTTATGAAGAATTTTATCGTGATTCTTTAGTTAATCTTGGAGAGTAATTATATTAGGTTGGTGCAAAAATAATATCGTTTTTTGACGTTAAAAAATACGTCAGAAAACGATATTATTTTTGCACCAACCTAATACATTCTTATTGCTCACAGTAGAGTCCAATAGTGTTATAAAAACCTCCCTGAATTCCTGTAATATTTTTAAGATACAACGGTTCAGAGCTTAATCTAACAATTAGACAACTTTGCTGTTACAACTGGCATATATATATATATATATATATATATATATATATATATATATATATATATATAGCAAGAGAGAGATTAAAGGTACATTATCAACTATCTTCATGCAACTATAAGTTTCATGTGTGCTAATATGGGATATGGCAACACAATCATCAGGCGATCTGGAAAGAGAGGTTTTGTCTCCATTGGGTTGCTATACCCATATATATATTATTTCAAGCGTTATTAGTGTGGACTCTCCATATTTGAAACAGACGCTACATTGTTATTTATTAAATAGTATGTATATCGTCTTACCGCTTAGACACAAACATTCGGTTCCTGCCGGAGAGCGCGTATTTATCTTTAATAAGATTTCCAGAACATTCAGGTCGCTAGGTGAAAATACATGAATATACTGTTTAATAAATATACGGGGCGTCTATTCAAATACGAGTATCCACTAAAATAACGTTTAAAGTGATAAAAATATCTGTTGGATTAAAAGATCCAATTTTAAAAAATTCTCTTTGTTTACGTTTGGATACGAAACTATGTGCAGATAAGCAAAACTTCGAGAGATTTATGACAATTGAAATTTCGTTGAAAGCATGAAATTGGCTTCACCAGACCGTCTGTTCTTCGTGTCCAAGCGGTAAGACGTACCGGGTTAAATGGTAGCTTCCTTTGCCCTAAGAGACGCAGATTTGATTCTCACCGAAGAGCGAAAATCTTGTCTTTCGTCAGATTTCTCGAATATTCCGGGATGTAGGTGAAAATAAATAAATAAATAAAGAAAGAAACTGAATTAATAAATAAATGGAGCGTCCAACTCAAATACGGGTATCCATTAAATACTGGTATCCATTCACTCTCTCCCCCTCCCCCTCTCTCACTCACTCTCTCTCTCTCTCTCTCTATATATATATATATATATATATATATATATATATATATATATTGTGTGTATTTAGGCAGCATCTTTTCATTCATACACGTTTCATTAAATAATATAGACAAGTGTTTATTTATTTTATGTAATTTTTTTTCGTAACTTCTGATAAGTTTAATAACATTATCGTTGAAAGAAGAAAGAAATTCACAGTAGTGATCCATATTTTTTTAAACAAGATGAAAATACACTAAAAAATTTAGTATATTCTAATATAACAACTAGAGATCCTAGCAAAAAAATTAAATTAATCATATACTACACTAAATCTAGTATATCCAACTTAATTCTTCGCAATAATTCTTCTCCCCCGGTTAGCGATTTGCAAAAAACCAACATAGATTATAAATTCAAGTGCCCTTTGGGAGAGTGTATCTCCAACGAATTAAATAATATTTATGTTGGTCACACCCCAAACTCGCTTTCACGACGCTTGACACTCCATTTAAATGAAAACTCTAACATTTTTAGGCATTTAAAACAACATGCCTGCCCGCACACACAATTCCGTAAAATACTTGTTGAAAACAATTATTCTTCGACATGAAAACAATAGACAAAAACTAAAAATCCTTGAAGCATTATACATCAAAATCAATTATGGCATCTCTACAAATATTCTTAAATGTCTATAATTGGTAACAGAAGCCATTGGTTTATACCAACGGCTTTCGATTCATACTTCTACAATTCACTCTCGTGTGGTCATGTGTGACGTCATGAGATGAGGTGCGATTTTCGCTTCTAGCGTCTTTATGCACGTGTTTATTGTTGCTTAGAAATCATCTATGTAAACATTGACAGACTATCATCACTGTCGTGTCCGTATATTGTTTAATATGTTATAATTGACATCTTTGATAATGGCTTAAGTAAGCCGAAAGCTTAGATTGTATTTAAAAAATATGGATCACTACTGTGAATTTCTTTCTTCTTTCAACGATAATGTTATTAAACTTATCAGAAGTTACGAAAAAAATTTACATAAAATAAATAGACAACACTGGTCTATATTATTTAATGAAACGTGTATGAATATATATATATATATATATATATATATATATATATATATATATATATATATATATGTGCGTGTGTGTCTATGCATCTGTGTGGGAGTGTGTGCGAACGCGCACGCGCGCGTGTGTATTAAAGCAGCATATTTTTATTTAAACAGGTTTGGTTAAATAATTTAGACATGTTATGTCTATTTATTTTAGTTTCGATCCTTTCAATTCCGGTTTAATTTCTTGGTAGCTGTGGAAAATTGATTAAGAAAAATACCAAAGTTTTCTTTCAAGTAGTTTTTATTTTGCCAGATACTTTCAGCTTCACCTGCGACCATCTTCAAAGGGTTAAATTGTCTGTGAATGTGTATACGTATTTCTGTAAATTCAAGACGTTCATTTACACTGATTACTCGTGGCATTCCCGCTTTGCTTAGTGTGAATTGATTAAAACTCACATACATACATATATACTGTGTGTATGTGTTGCAATCGGAACCTCATAAGTCGATCTCCCGCTTTTAACCGTTTCACTAACTTGCAGTTCTATCTTGAGAGGAGCAAAAGCCTTTTAATAATGCAAAATACAAAATATTTTACACTTTTTAAATCGACAGTGACTCTTAGTCCTTATTCCTTCTGCTATTCGCCTTCGTCCATGTAAAGTTAATCTAGTACTATTTCAACCATTTTTTTATTTTAAAAAAGTGTTTGAATGGCTTCATTCTGTTTTCTCCCGTCTCCCACTAGCTGCCTATTGGCATTATTTATTTAACCTTTCTTTCCTATCAGTTTAGTTCTCCCATCAGCCTTTTTAATCGCATCTCTATATCTCTTTTTCTCTTCCGATTAATTCATGCTTTGTCCTCCAGCATGGCCACCATTTTGTTTTTCTTCAGCACCATTTGTCTGCCTGTTCACCGACGAGATAATCCCTTCAAATTTTTACATCATCTTTTATCGTTATCTCTCTCTTGGAGTTTTTGAAATTATCGGCTCTTTTCTCTTATTTTCAAATGCTGCCTGTCTATCACTTTCAGTTGCATAAGTTTTCAGACGCGATGACTTCAAAAAAATTATCCTGTTATTGTTATTCTTTTTGTTTTCCCTAATCTCCGTAAATCATAAGACTTCATCAACCATCTAAAGCGATCCACATCGACCAGACGTAACTAATCGACAATGGTCTTCTTGAAGTTTTTATAAATAGAAATTTTGTTCAGTATCTTTGTCTTTGAAACTGAAATTTAATAATAATAATGATAATAATGATGATGATGATCATCATCATAATGATAAAGATAAAAGCTTTATTTCGCTATAAAAGTTTACAAGTAGTTTTATTGCGATATTCTTATAGAATGGTAATTGTTCTGATGAGCTTTCCTCTTCAGTACACCGACTTCACAAATTTAAATTCAGTACTAGACTGAGGATTCGATAACGTTAGCTTCAATTTCTTCCCTTGTACTTCTCGCACGTTCTGGGCGTGACGATAAACTACATCCGGGTCCTGGGTATGACGATAAACCATATCCGCGTCCTGGGTGTGACGATAAACTAAATCCGTGTCCTGGGTATAACGATAAACTACATCCGCGTTATGGATAAGACGATAAACCACATCCGGGTCCTGGGTATGACGATAACTACATCTGCGTCCTGGGTATGACTATAAACTACATCCGCGTCCTGGGTAACACGATATACTAAGTCCGCGTCCTGGGTATGACGATAAACTACGTCCGACAGCAAGGCCTCTGATCAGGAGGTTTTGAGGAGCGT
Organism: Acanthosepion lycidas; assembly: GCA_963932145.1. Lineage (NCBI taxonomy): Eukaryota > Metazoa > Mollusca > Cephalopoda > Sepiida > Sepiidae > Acanthosepion > Acanthosepion lycidas. Next base: position 12,328,432 of record OZ010584.1, read on the forward strand.
GGAACAACCTCGTAATTGTTGGTGTTCCCAGGTCCATCCTGACCCGGGGTGGTAGCACCTGTTGGGATCCCAGCTATGGGCAAATAGTTAATCCCCAAACTGGGATCAAAACACTATGAAAGTGTAAAAATAGGTTTTAATACTAGCAATACACTTTTGAAAAATTATTACCAGCAGTTAATAGAAAATTATTGCCAGCAATAAAAATCTTGTTGACATTAAATATCCCATTGAGGTGTTGATATGCCGTAAAACAAAACATTTGATTTCTTGCTTTCCTGTCTACTACGATCTTCAAAATGTAATGAAGTCGGACATCTCCTGCCTAATAGAATTTTGGTCTTTTAATTGGCTAATTTTGCTCAATGTCTTTCACTCTAATTCCTTGCATCTTAATGGCTTAATCACCTTGCTTGGGGTGAAATGATAAAAAGAAGAAGAAGCGGCATCAAGAGTAGTTTCGCCCAATACAGCGAGATACTACAAAACCAAAATATTAACTTAAGAATCCAAGTTATGTTCTTAAATAAATTCATCAGATCTAGACCATATTTATGTCAAGTGTGTTAGATCAATGACTAAAAATGCCTTCAAGTGAATTAACCCTTTTGTTCTTGGAGAAAAAAAAAAAAACTATACTTCATCAGACCTCAAAACCTGGCGCTATAGAACCCAAAATAAAGAACTTTAGCAAATAATAAACTCAAATCACATGAAGACTTCCAACAGCAGTAACAACTAAAATGGATAGTAAATGTAACTGGAAAAGAACATGATGGCATAATCAAAATGCTGACTTTATATACTATCTTAAACAAAATGGTAGGAAACAAAACTGACAGTTAATACTAGAAAGAGCGATAACAGTGAACTTGAGAAACGGATTTTCCCGGAAAAAAACTGTTTTAAGAAAAAAAAAACATTTATAAATTTCAATCGACAGTAATACTAACTGATCGAATAATGAATATCGAATGTTTGCTGTAAGAAAACAGCTAATCTCACTATATATATATATATATATATATATATATATATATATATATATATATATGAAGAAATATAGTCTTAAGGTGTGAAATATTTACGGGATAAAGTGCTCAATATCAGAGATAGAGCGTGTGTAAATATAAAAGTGAACATAGAAGTCAACACTTAGATGCGATAGCTTGTTTCATGCTAGACGCACTCGTCAGGCCACGAGTGCTGTTATTTTTCTTCAAGCCGAGAAAAATAACAGCACTCGTGGCCTGACGATTGCGTCTAGCATGAAACAGGGTGTCGCCTCTAGAGTTTTGACTTCTATGTTCACTTTTATATATATACATACATATATATATATATATATATATATATATATATATATATATATATATATATATATATATATATATATATATATATATATATATACTGCGTGTAACCGCAAAATTGTCCAATTGTTAAATTAAGCTTTGAACCGTTGTAACTTAGAGATGATTAAAGATATCTTATTTGAATTCTACGAGTTTTTTTTTATAAAAATACTCAACTTTGTCTCTACTTTGAGCAATAAGAATGTATAATTATTCTGTAAGATTAACAGAACTAGTATCGTAATGAAATCGATCATAAACCAAAAAGAACATGTCGATCATTACTTAATCATAGCTAAGGATCGGAAGCTCATGAAGGATTGAAATAAAGTTCAAATATATATATATATATATATATATATATATATATATATATATATATATATATTATTATTATTATTATTATTATTATTATTATTATTATTATTCCAGGATCATTTTCCAACATATTCAAGATGATATTCGTCCTCTCTAACCTTCTAATTTTCTGTCCTGGAGTAACAAGGTGCTTAACATGTTTCATGTACGATTTCGTTTTCAAGTCTTTTTCCACTGCTCTTTGTACTGTCATTGTTGAAACTCTCACTTGCCAAATATCTTATGAATTGAGTTGGATCTTTTCTAATTGATCTCTTTAGCTCTTCCTGTTGTGACATCCTGATCTAGTTTTTCTCTTTACTGTTCCATCTTGTTTAAACTTATTCATCGTTCTCTTGATGGTTCATGAATGGAATTTGACGATGGAAGCCAAATTATGAATGTTGGTATCGTTACTTGAAGGCCTGAATGATGTTTTTGCTCTCAACATTGCTCAGTTGGGAAGACTAGGGCTGACACAAAACGATTTTAACCTGCTCTCTTTTTAACAATAAATCAAAGGGTTTTTCGGTGTTTCTTACGATAAACCTGAAGATGGATCAACGTCTTATCTGAAAACCTGGAAAATATAAACTCAATGAATTGATAGCGGATCAGGGCTTTGAAGAAATGTCAAAAAGACAAAAGTTATTAAGAGCTACAAAGGACAGGAAATCGTGGAGAGCGATGATCACCAACGTCCTAAAATGACAGCGAACATAGAAGAAAAAGAAGAAAAAAAAGAAAAGTAGAAGAAAAGTGAACTCTTGATCAATATCTGCTTATAGGCCAAATAAAAAATAATTTATTTAATTTTTACTCGTGTATATAAATTTATGGTTTCAACTTAAGGTGATCACTGAATTTCGTTTTTAATTAATAATAAATAAAATAAATAAATTTCAATGAAATTGAATATCAATTGTAATTAAATTTTAATGAAATTTAAATATACATTGCCTTCAGTATGACCTGTAGGTGTTAAATTCTCCAAGCCCCCTTTCCTCAGGATGTGTCCCTAAAATTTCCCAATATCTCTGTCTGATTTTAAGTTCTTCCTATTTCCCTTATAACAACTTCCTCGTTGTTCACCTGTTCAGTGTATAGTATTGTAGGTATCACCATTTATATCGCTTCGAGCATTTTCTTCATTTGCGTGAAAATAACAGTCCAGCATTCACTACCTTTTAGGAGGATTGAAATGACATAGCAGTTCAACACTCTTTTAATGTAAATATTAAGTGTAAACAAACAATATGGCGTGTTGCAAAAATCGCTAATAAAGAACGTACGTCGCCTCATGAATAAGTCGCCTGTCTAAATATGAATACAGCATTAATTTTACACCGAAAATATTTATCAGTATAATCTCCTTCATTGTCAACGCACTTAATTCGGTGGTGAATATTAATCACATACATCGAGCATTATACAGTAAGAATTTCAGATCAAAATGTAACTGGATGCGAGCTACAGATTTATTGATCTACTCTCATCATTATCTGATTAAATTTGACTGACATGTGTCCGTTGGTTTTCTAATTGATAAGGCCCTCTTTTTATCGTTAGACAGGCTTTCCTGCGGAAAGGAAGCAGATCTTTTCTTTTTTTTATTTCAAATCTGCGATGTTTACGAAATGGTTGTAGAATATTAATGCAAAATTTACGACGAAAGACATGTCAACATTTAATATTTTTATTTTAATCGTTTCAACCCGGGCAAAGCAATAAAGTCACTAAGATTCAGGGGTTTAGTGAGTGTGAAAAATATGAGGAAAAGAAAAAAAAAAAGAAAGAAACAACAAGAAAGTAACAAGAAATAATGTAATGTCAATCGTTATCTACTGTGTTCTACAGTAGATAACGATTGACATTACATTTAAATGATGCTTTAATTGCGCGATGTGTTATTATATAACAGGAGAGCTTTGCTGATACACTTACATTTTTAAATTATTTAACTCCAAGCAAGGTAATAAAGCCACTAATACAAAGGGATCAATAAGTGTGAAAGAATAAGAAAAAAAGTTAAACATTATTAAAGAGAATAATAAAAGAAGAGGAATCAAGAAGATAGTAGATAATGATTGACGTTACATTTAAATTTATGAAGATCAAAGTCGGAAGAGATTTCTACAATCGAGAAATTCGGGAAAAGAAATTCTTAGCATAGAACTTGTGGTTAAACCTAGCCATTTCAAATGAGACTTTGTCGCCAATCGAATTTATTAACTTTTTAATGCTTTCTCTGTGAGTTTTTTTTTTTTTTTTTTAGCAATGTCGTAACCTTAAAAGCAGACGGATTATAACAATATGAAAATACGCGCATGCGTACTTCCGTTCGTCTAGGAAGATAGGAACTGATGGTTTATAAATTCATGTCCACGTCCTGTATGTGTCCGATTTAATAGCTTATCCCGTTATTAGTTTAATGCATTGATATGTTCAAGTCGTTATTTGACCCGTCTCGTCCATCTGAGGATCAGTAAAGGAAGAATGAAAATAGACGAACCAAGAAAGAAAAGAGGAATGGGAGAGGAAAAGGTATGAAAAATTATAGAAAGAAAGGAAAAGGAGGAAAAAATAGGCAGAAAAGAGAAAAGAAAATTAACTGGTAACTGTAGTTGGAAGAAAGATTTTCGATGAAAAAAAGCTGGAAGGAAACAAAAACATAGAAGACGAGGAAGAAGTAGAATAATAACAACATGACGATAAAGAAGAAGAAGAAGAAGAAGAAGAAGTGAAAAAAAGAAAAACGATAAAAATAAAGAAACGTAATGAAGAAAAAGCCGAAGGATAAAGCCGAAGGATAAAGCCGAAGGTGTAAATGAAGACATAAAAAAAGTGGAACGAAGAAGAAGAAGGAGGAGAAGAAGAAGAAGAAATAAAAAAAAAAAAACAAAAACGAAGAAGCAAAAAAAAAAAAAAGAGAAAAAGATGAAGTGAAAAGACGAAGGTGTAAATGAGGCAGTCTTAAAAAGAAGAAAAAGCGAACATAATAATAATAATAATAATAAGAAGAAGAAGAAGAAGAAGAAGAAGAAGAAGAAGAAGAGAAAACAAAATAAATTGAAGGGAAAAAGCAAAGCTGTAAACGAAGAAGAATTAAAAAGAAGTAAAAATGGAAAGAAGAAGAAGAAAAAGAAAAGATGAAAGGAGAAATAAGGAAAACAAGTGAATAGACGAAGAAGCAAAAAGAAGAAAATGGTGAAGGAAAAAGACGAAGGTGTAAATGAAGAAGATGAAAAATGAAGAAAAAGAGAGGAAAATGAAAAAGGAGAAGCAGAAAAAATAACAAGTAAAAAGACGAAGAAGCGAAAAGAAGAAAAGGGCGAAGAGAAAAAAACTAATGTGTAAACGAAGAAGAAGTGAAAAGAGGAGATGAAGATGAAGAAGAACAACAACAGATGGAAGAAGAAATAAAGAAAGCAAGTGAAAAAACGAAAAAGCCGAAGGAAAAAGACGAAGGCATAAACGAAGAAGATGCGAAAAGAAGAAAAAGTGGAAATAAGAAAAGACGAAAATAATAAGAAGAAATACGTAATGAAGAAATTAAGCGAAATAACGAAAAAAAACTAAATAAAAGTGAAGGGAAAAGACGAAGGTGCAGACGAAGAAGATGCGAAAGGAAGATGATGATGAAAGAAAAAATGATGATGATGATGATGATGATGAAGGAGGAGAAGAAGAAGAAGCAAAAAAGAAGAGGCTTAAAGTAGAAGCAAGAGGAAGAAGATAAAGGTTAGGATGAAGAAGAAGAAAAAGCGAAAAGAAATGAAGATGCGCAAAGAAGAAGAAGAAGAAGAAGAAGAAGAAGAAGCAAAAAAAGAAGAAGCTTAAAGTAGAAGCAAGAGGAGGAAGATAAAGGTTAGGATGAAGAAGAAGAAAAAGCCAAAAGAAATGAAAATGCGCAAAGAAGAGGAAGAAGCAAAAAAGAAGAAGCTTAAGGTAGAAGCAAGAGGAAGAAGATAAAGGTTAGGATGAAGAAGAAGAAAAAGCGAAAAGAAATGAAGATGCGCAAAGAAGAAGAAGAAGAAGCAAAAAAAGAAGAAGCTTAAAGTAGAAGCACGAGGAAGAAGATAAAGGTTAGGATGAAGAAGAAGAAAAAGCGAAAAGAATTGAAGATGCGCAAAGAAGAAGAAGAAGAAGAAGAAGAAGCAAAAAAAGAAGAAGCTTAAAGTAGAAGCACGAGGAAGAAGATAAAGGTTAGGATGAAGAAGAAGAAAAAGCGAAAAGAAATGAAGATGCCCAAAGAAGAAGAAGAAGAAGAAGAAGCAAGAAAAGAAGAAGCTTAAAGTAGAAGCAAGAGGATGCAGATAAAGGTTAGGATGAAGAAGAAGAAAAAGCGAAAAGAAATGAAGATGCGCAAAGAAGAAGAAGAAGAAAAGCAAAAAAAAGAAAAAGCTTAAAGTAGAAGCAAGAGGATGAAGATAAAGGTTAGGATGAAGAAGAAGAAAAAGCGAAAAGAAATGAAGATGCGCAAAGAAGAAGAAGAAGCGAAAAGAAAGATGAAGAATTAGGCAAAAGAAATGAAAGTAGATAGGAAAATAAAATGAAAGAAAAATGTCTACAGAAAAATTCTGGACATATAAATCAAACAAGATAGAAAGGAAAAGAAGAACGAATAGAAAGACCTGGTCCGAATTCTGACGTAAAAAAAAACGAGATCAGACAAACTTAAATAAAAGAGAAAATGAAATGAAAAAAGAACAGGCTTAAGCATTCAATTACTTATCGACAGACGGAACGACAGATGCCTTCGCCGACACTTCTGAGAAATGATTTCACCCAACGTATAATTAGGCATTTATTTTTTTTTTCAAATGTTCTGTTTTTTGTTTACTTAGACTTTATCTTGATTTTTTTCTAGGCCCCTTTTTTTACTTTCCTCATATCTCGCAACTGCTTTTCTTTTTTTTTTTTTTTTTCTAAATTGCATCTATCTGTCTATCTAGCTAACACTTTTAGCATTCTCTCGAAGGAAAGACTATATAATGCAGCGAGGTACATAACGTTCATAGTGATTGCTTTAAAACACAATCAAGATGTCGGAGAAACATCAAAGAATGTTATGAAGTTGATAATAATAATTCTATGCAATTGTATGAGGTTGTTCGGAAAGTAACGTCGCATTTTAAAAATCCCAAATGAAACCCCGTTCCAATGTAGTAAAAGTTTTAATGTACAGGGTGTCCATAAAGTTCGTGTGCACTTTAAAAAATTCATAACTTTATTTCTTTTTGCGATAGAAATAATTTGTGAAACACATTAGAAAAAAGTAAATCTATATTTATTTAAGGTTTTATTGAAATTTTATTTAAGTTTCCACATGTCCTCCATCATTAGCAATACAAAGGGTAATACGATTTTGAAGTTCACGGAAAACATTTGCCAACTGATTTACAGTAATGCCTGAAATCACATTAGTTATTTTAGCTATATTTAAAACTAGGTACATTAAACTTTATAACATATTTTACAGATTATTTCTATCGAAAATATAAATAAAGTTATAATTTTTAAAAGTGCACACGAACTTTATGGATACCCTGTACACTCGAAGAACATTAAAGTCCACTTTAGCAACGCTAAATGCCCACACTCTTAATATAGGCCACGTCCATTCAAAATGTGAACGTTTTTTTCTTTATAGCAGCGTTTCTCAAACTGTGCACAAGAGCGTACTATTGCGCCCTGAAAGGCAGCCAAGTGCACCCCAAATTGACAGAAGAGTAATTTATGATTTTTTTTTTATTTATAAATCTTTCCTTTTTAAAACACCAGAGACACCAAGCCCATGAGTTCCGTGTCTAAGTCAAGTCTTTGTGATATAATATTCTAAAATAGATGCTAAATTCCTTAAGCTCTAAGAAAGAGTGGATAACCCTTTCCTATTTGTCTTCTTTGGGGGATTTCAATAATTTATTATCTTCCTCTCTTAAAAAATAGGTTCTTCATAAATTCCTTTGAATGAAATCTTCGTTGGGATTAGCAAAGCATAATTTCATATTTTCAAATTTTTTGACTAATTTTTCTTTAAGTGAGTCCCAGAATTTGATTTATTCTATAAGTGCTCGCTGAAGTAAGCAAAAAAAAGAAAAAGAAAAAAAGGTTGAGAAACACTACTCTTCTCGTTTCATTTTATTTAGTTCCTGTCAACAATTCCTACTCTCTTACGATACCACTTTGCCATTGTCGTATTTTTCCCTCCATCCATTTTCCCAAAGCTGTCAAGTAACAGTTTTCCCCTGCTTCTCTTGCTATCAATGCGCCCTTGTGAGTGTTAAATGCTTTCTTTTTGCACTTATGCGTCCGAAAAATTTCAGTTGTACTCTGTTGGGTGTTGTCTCTGGATTGTGTCAGTCTATCTACAATTCTTCAGTAGGGACCTCAACGCTGCATCAACAGACTATATCAGTGACAGACAATTTTTTTCCAGTTTTTCTTCTCACTTTATAGAGAAGATGACTTAGTCATCGTCATTTCTTGGAGGAAGCACTTTAGAAGATAGACACCCTATCAGTCAATTCCGGTGTATTTGCACCGGAATTGACTGACAGGGTGTCTCAAAAACATTTTGAAGCTTTCTCAAGAAATAATTCAAGAACTAACTATATATAATTTAAATAATCCATTTTTGTTTGCAGGACCAGGAGCCATACGAGGTACAGGGTTAGGATAAGGGGTACTTTATATGCATAGAAGGGGAAGATAACGGTTAATTATAGACTTGAACAGGTTAAGATTATAACGATCGGGAAACATCCTCTTGGGAGTCTGTTCCACAGAGCAGTGGTTCGCAGGAAGAAGTTCGATTGGTATTTACTTCTCGCCGGTGGAATACGGACGGAATGTGGATGATTTGCTGCTATGTAAGTGGGATGGCGGCTCCTAGCCGTGGAGGTCAGACCTGGTGTAACCTGGAGATGCAGTTCGTCCGAGCACTTTCGATGTTAGTAGCGATAGAGTAGTGAGAGACTCGCCACATCCCACCCGTGAGAGAGAGGTTGGAGGGTGGAAAATAATTCTTCAACAATGACTCGGAGACACTTTTGAACTCTATCAAGACTGGAAAGTAAAGTCTAGGCAACCCCCGCCCAAATATGGCAACAGTACTCCATTCTCGGTTTGATCTGGGTCTTATAAAAGTAGAGGATAGCATGTGGAGCTCCAGTTACTTAGTGGAGCGTTACAGGGAGCTGACCATTTTATCTGCATCTTTAGCGATGGAACGTATATAAGAGTTACACTTGAGGTGGGGTGTGAGTTTCAGGTCCAATATATGGAGAGAGTATATATTTTAAATAAATTTAGGATTTATTATGAATAAATTTATGATTTTGTCATCACAACTTTTCAAATTGATGTCCATTAGGATTCACTCTGACAACGTGACGGAGTGGAATCACAAGCAGCAATCAACATTTCGATAAATTTCTTGAACTTCTCTGAAAACATTTCGTTACCCTTTCTTGCTTCACAGGGCGTGGTTGGTATGCCGTGGTCTTTCGGGACTCCTTCTGTGCACATCGCCTACAGTACCATCAGCTTCAAACTTCTCTCTAATTCGTGAGATTGTAAGACGCGTGGGTGGATCTGAATGAAACTCTATTCTATACGGACTTTGAACCAAGTGCATTTTAGTAATACTAACGGGTAAATCTGAAAAGAAAGATGACTTCAGTGATACACTGTAAAATTGCATATACACTTTCCGAGACATCCTGTAAAAAAATATTTCCTTTCATTCTCAATAACATAATCTCATTTGTTTGGAATTTTGTTCATCCATTTTTAATAAAATTTCCTTGTTGATTACATGCTCCGTTCATGGTATCCTCAGCATCCTTCTGTAGATCGACATACTTATTGCCTCAAGTTTCCTCTTCATCTGTGAGAATATTATCTGTTAGAATATATCACTGTCATATAGGACGACTGGTATCACATAGCAGTTCAGCAATCTTTTTGTTTCTTTGTTTCCAACAAAGTTTTCATGTTTCTTGATACTTTTGTTACGGCTGACGCAACACAAAATAAGAAGAACAAGATTCATAAAAATTAAGGTTGACGAAAAGAGATTACATCTAGTAACGAAATGCGGAAAGGGATGAAGTATTTACTGGCAGTCTTTTCTTTTCGAGGACTGTAGGAATTTAGATTCTTTCGGTTAAAGCTTTGTTCTTGAATCAAAAGGACCGGAGTCGACCTCAATAGTCGTGGCTGTGGATTCAGGAGGCTAGTTGGTACGAACTCCTGTTTATATATGTTTTTTAGGCTCTCTAGAACCCAGCAGAAGTTTCTAGAAACCCCTAGAAATTTCCATTCTATTATTACGAAATGTAAAGGGTTTGGTGAATGGGAGCTTTTCGTATGGTAAAAAGAGCAACTAGTAGCTACAGATTTAAGTCAACATTTTAAGTTAGATTTTGTATTTTACATTATAAGCGTAAAGAAGTAAGACAAAATGGGACCTCGTAACACTTTGTTTAACTTTCTGAAAACATCTTTTGGAATTCCAATGAGTTCTGCATCTTATTTTACCTCCTCTGTTAAAGTACTTCCTTGATAGTTAAATTTGTGTACTAACCTGATTTTGATATCTTCAATTATTAACTCGCATCTTGGGGACCGTTCATAAATTCTGTCTTCATATAATTGAGGATTGGCCATTTCTTGCTACTTATCCTTTACTACATTGTGTAGTAACTCTCGTAATTTCGTTTCTCTCTCTTCCATCAACAGTGACATCGCTTTTTTTAATCAGTTCACCCCAAGCAAGGCAATAATGCCATTAAAATGCAAGAGTTAACTCGGAGTGAAAGAGAGTGAAATGACTTTACGACGAACCGGAAATCCAACCCTAAACAAGAAACAAAAGATGAACTTCTACTCCTGTTCAAAAAACCGAGGAGTGTGAATCGGACGATAGGTGAACCTACTCACTTCTCTTGGGAAGAAGAAGAAGAAGAAGAAGAAGAAGAGAGTAAAAGGAAATAAATAATTAGTAAATAAACTTTCAGTGTTCCAATCGAGACGTCAGAAGTATAGAGTTGAAGACAGCTTTAGAAGGAACCGGAAACCCAGCCCTAAACAGGGAACAAGTGATAAACCTCTGTTCCTGTTCAAAAGACCGGGGAGGAGACGTTAGAAGTCTAGAGTTGAAGTGGACTTTAGAAGGAACCGGAAACCTAACCTTAAACAGGAAACAAGTGATAAACCTCTGTTCCTGTTTAAAATACCGGGGTAGGGGAGACGATAGAAATATAGAGCTGAAGTAGATTTTAGAAGGAATCGAAAACCCAATCCTAAACAGGGAAGAAGGGATAACATTCTACTCTTGTTCAAATGACAGGGGAGGAGATGTTAGAAGAATACAGTTGAAGTATACTTTAGAATACTTTAGAAGGAACCGGAAACCCAGCCCTAAACAGGGAACAAGTGATAAACCTTTACTTCTGTTCAAAAGACCGGGGAGGAGACGTTAGAAGTCTAGAGTTGAAGTAGACTTTAGAAGGAACCGGAAACCTAACCTTAAACAGGAAACAAGTGATAAACCTCTGTTCCTGTTTAAAATACCGGGGTCGTGGAGACGTTATAAGTATAGAGCTGAAGTAGATTTTAGAAGGAATCGAAAACCCAATCCTAAACAGGGAAGAAGGATAAAACTCTACTCTTGTCCAAATGACAGGGGAGGAGATGTTAGAAGTATACAGTTGAAGTAGACTTTAGAAGGAACTGGAAACACAGCCCTAAACAGGGGAACAAGTGATAAACCTCTGTTCCTGTTTAAAATACCGGGGTGGTTTTTAGAAGTATAGAGTTGAAGTAGATTTTAGAAGGAATCGAAAACCCAATCCTAAACAGGGAACAAGGGATAAACCCCTATTCTTGTTCAAAACACCATGAGAAGATTTAACCTATCTACTCCTATTATCTGCGTTTCTTATGCTGTTAATAATGTGCCCATCCATAATAAAACTTGGTAGGACTTTTAGTTCTCTTAGGAATGCCTCGTTGTATAGTTTAAGTAAATCTGGGGAGAAGACACACCATGTCTTACGCTCTTTGTGTAGTTAAATTTATATACTATCCGAATTCAGGTGGTTTGCTCCCAATATATATTCTGAATTATTCTGTTGTTTTTCTCAAATAAATCAAGGATTATAAAAAAAGAAGTAAAAGTTACAGGAGCTGGTTGCGCTCTCATAGAGTGGGGAGTGCAGGCAAGCGAGCGAGCGGAGAGAAGTGTCGGCCTGATGGTTGCGGCGCGTGGCACGCACGCAGCGACAGCTAGGCGCGTTCGTTGATGTTACACCTGGCGGGCTTCCTGTTTGCAACTCTGCACTTGTTACGATTTAGCAGGCTTCCGACTGAAAAGCGAACTTTTAGTCGCAGCCGGTCGCAGCCGGTCGCAGCCGGTCGCGGCGACCAGCGTGTCAGGCACGTCGATTTCATTAACGATGGCAGCAAGCCCCTGTTTGCGACCCTTCCCAGGAGTTCAAATAGATCTTTGTGTAGTACTTTATTAAATGCCGTTGCATGGCTTATGAGACACAAGAATACGTATTTCTTATGAGCCGCTGGTGATGGTCCGGTGACACTTGTTACACATATTTCTCCTTACTGAGCGAGGGGACAATCCGAAGGAGCTTGACCCCATTCAGGCCGTTATTTCTTGTATTTAGCTTGTGCATTGCCATGAACTATCTTGGGACTAATAGTGCAGTGGTTTTTCTTTGCCTTCTTCACTGGGATTTTATCGAGAAACCATTATATGGCCGTTGACTCATCAAAAATCCTTACGCCCTTTGATAAGTCTTATTTTTCTATTTTCTATTTTGTCTTATTTTTTCTACGAAGTGGCGTCGACCATCCCATCAAATGTATAATTTTAGGTTTTAACATAGTTAAACGTCTAAACGATATTTTTTAACTTTTAAGAATTTTAAAGCAAATTTCTCCCTTACATGGACCATTGAGTCACTAGTGAGAAGAAGAAAAACAGTTCACTATTCGAATTTGATTCAAAATGTCTAGCTGGCAAAAGAGAAGATACTAAAACCAAAAATAAGGAGAATAAATAGAAATTTAATTATTAAATCAAAAATTATTATATGCATCGTGTATAAATCGACTCTTAATTACTCAACCAAAAATTCAGTATATGCCTTGTGTATAAGTCGACCTTTATTTACTAGGCCAAAAATCATTGTATGCATTCTGTATGTCGACTCTTAATTACTAAACCAAAAATTCATTATATGCCTCGTGTATAAGTCGATCCTTATTTACTAAATCAAAAATCATTATATGCCGCGCATATAAGTCGACTCTTAATTATTATGCAGCATGATCGGTGTATACCATGTGTATAAGTAAAACGTTAATTTTTAAACCAAAATACTTATGAATATCTCGCGTATTGATCGAGCTTTAATTACACAGCATAAAATTATAATATGCCACGTGTATAAGTCGACCCTTATTTATTACATGAAATATCGTTATGTGTCTCGTGTATAAGTGGACCATTAATTGCTACATAATATATCGTTTTGTGTCTCGTGTATAAGGCGACCCTCAGTTGTTATATGAAATATCGTTATATGCCTCGTGTATAAGTCGATCCTCAATTATTACATAAAATATCGTTACATGTCTCGTGTATACCGCCACTTAATTACTGCCTCAAATATCGTTATATTCCGCGTGTATAAGTTGACCGTTAATTACTGCATATAACATATGTATAAGTATATGTATAATTAGAGCTAATTTTATACCAAAAATCATTATATGTCATGTTTATAAGTTGACTTTTATTTACTGAACCAAAAACCATTATTACACAAAAAGTCATCATATATCGAAGTAGAATTTTACTTTTTAAACTAATAATAATACTCATACAGTAGAATCCCTGGCAACCGGACTAAGAAGGCCTTCCGAATACGAGGAATTGGTTACAAACTCCGGATATGAGGGATTCCAGATATGAGGGACACTAAAACGAACACGCTGATTGCTGATGTTTCTTCGTACAGTAGAATCCCTGACAACCGGACTAATAAGGCCTACCGGATATGAGGAATTGATTATTTTTAGATTAAAATAAAAGAACTGAAATCAGTTTTAACATTTATTTTCAATGTTTTATAGTAAACAAAATAAGCTAATGGTGAGTGAAATATAACGGAATTGATTTTAAGGAAAAAGAAATCAATTATGTAATGTTAATGAAAATTCATTAAATTAATTATGCCACGTATACAAAACATAATATAACGAGGATATTTTAATCGCTGTTGCATGATGATTCTTTCTCTTCTAATGTCATTCTCAACTTTTTCCGAATTTCGTTTTGATTTTGTTTTTGAAATTTTTTAAACGAAATAAACTTTTTAATTCTGCGTGCGTTATTGCAATCGTCATAGCTGAATTCTGGTTTTCTTTCCATAAAACTGACAACATTTTCAACAGCTTTTTCAATTTCATTCCAGGTTTCATCACAATCATGCATCTCATCGCTATTTTGCTGCAGATGTGTCTCGTTGTCATCCTTTCCTCTTATTCCCATCATCTTTTGAACCAATAGAAGCCATTAGGGTGAAATAAGCATAAGCAATTATCTAAAGTAAATTTCCTGAAAAACAGAAATTTCAAATCAGTTACATCTCACCAAAATAGTTCAGATATACACTTCAAAATCATATCCGGATATGTGGGATTCCGGGTATGAGGGATTCTATGGTATATCTCGAATATTAGCCGAGCTTAAATTACGAGACCCAAATCATTTTAGTTCTCGTATATAGATAAATCTTATGCCACGGGAATATGTAGAATTTTAATTTCTAAACCAAAAATCATTATATGACTCGAGTATAAGTTGACTCTTATTACGAAACCAAACATTCTTATATGCCTCGAGTATAAGTCGAGTCTCAATTTCTTACATTACATACCTCGCGTGCGTGTCTACCCTTAATTTTTCTTATTTATATACTGTGCCCCTGAAAGAGCACCGTACATAAAACCTTCGATCTTTACCCTCTTTCTTTTTGTCATTATTCAGTTAGCCATTCACCAAAAGCCGTTACGGAGGTTACTCGCTGTTTCCTCCGCTTCTCGTGACTTCAGTATGTCCTGCGAGTATTAAATTCTCTAAGCCTTCTTTCCTCGTCATGTTCCCCAAGCTGTCCATTTTTGAGCGCAAGTTTAAGTTACCTTGTTTTTTTTTTTTTTTTCTATTATCTTTTCTTGCTCACGTGCACTTCTAAGTAATGCTTGGAAAGAGAGAATATCTATTTGATTATCTACGGTCTCCAATGCCCATATTATACATTAGTATATCCGTGATATATTAACACCATAACACAACGAAAGGAAGGACAAGAATAGCTGAAACAAACGAATACTCAATATGCGTCATGCTCGAAGATATTTTATATTCAGTTATGTCATACAATAAATTATAGACAAATATGTATATTATCTGTTATTCTTTGTCCCACACAGAGAAACTATAGCACATATGAATACAACAAGCAGTGTGAAAGGATAACAGTCTTACTCGCAATATTTCTTGGAGGAAAACTGGTGATATTTTTTATGCTGTGGTTTCCATTCGTTTCCCCTTTATTGCCGCTAGCTATCACATCTACCTTCCTCGCAATCTATCAAGCAACTGGCTGTCGTCACTCACGGGCTGACGTCACTCACCGACCGTCACGTGATCCTCGTAAATTCATCTTGCAGTAATAGAGAAAAACGCCCCCCCCCCACGTATCTTACATTAGTATTCATCGGTAGAACCCCGACTTTGTCGCTTCAATTCTCTTCTTCATCTGCGAGGAGAACCTACAGTGAAATCACTCTGAAAACACCGATCCTCGTTCGATCACCCAAGTTAAGCAGTGTCGAACCCGATTAGTAGTTAGATGGGCGACCTGGGGAACACCGGGTGCTCTGAGCAACATTTTTGCACCCAGTAATATGTTTCAACATTGAATAACTGAGAAAGGCTTGATAAGCCGTTAAAAATAAATCATTCAATTAATATGTGAGATGATTGTCCAACATTCGTTAGTACTTTGTTCAGCTCCTGGAAGGCAACTGTGGCTATTCCCAATCGGAGATTAGATTTTACGTAGCAGTTCAGTACTGTTTTCTTTGTTTGTAACGAAATTTATTACTCTCTTAATAATTTGCATTAGTTTATAAAAGGCATGAGAAGTTTGTCCAGCATCTACTGCCATATAGGAAATTAGATTGCTTAGTTTCTGGAAGGTATGAGGAGATTGTCCAGTTACTACTGCTGTATAGGAGATTAGATATTACACAGCAGTTCAGCACTCTTTTCTTTGTCTCTAACAATATTTTCTTCTCTCTTATTACTTTGCTTAGTTTCTGGAAGGTAAATGTGGCTATTCACATGCGCCTACGAGTTTCTATCACATTCCCGTCAATTGGTACATAGCTAAATTCTCTGTATTTGTTTCATTTTGACGTTTGTTTTATTCTTTTTCGATGGCAACCATTCATTTTCTCTTATAGTTAACAGGTAATTATTAAATTAAAAATCATTAAACGCAAGAGTTGAATTTTAATTTAGGCCCAAAACCATTATATGCCTCGTTTACGAGTCAAGTTTTAATTACTAAACCAAAAATCCTTGCATGCCTCGTGTATTAGGTGGACCTTAATTACTAAACCAAAATTATTATATGCTTTGTATCAATGTCAATACCTGGTGTTAAAGCAAATTCATGCATTTCCTAAATTGGTCGACCCTTGAATTTTGAAGAAAATTTTTTATTTTTATTTTATATATTCATTTCCGGGCGATAAGGCGACAAAGACGCAAGGTGTTAGTGAGACTGAAGGAAACTGAGAAAACTTTAACGAAGGGAAAGGACAATAAAAGAACAGACTTCAAGTGAAAAGAAGATGACGATTGACTTTGCATTTAATATTTTTGGAGACTATAGGTTGACTGGAAAACCAGAAGCTATAAGATACTTCTACAGGCGAGAAGTGCGAGAGAAGAAACTTAGAATCGAACTTACGGTTATATTCAGCAATTTCAACAATAAACAACTGTTAAATGTAGCCGTCTCTTCTACTCCAATAGCTTCATGTCTCGCACTTCTTGCCCGTGGAACTCACTCCCCTCCTCCTGTTTCCCTATTTTCCTATTCAAATGTAATGTCAATCGACGTCTCCAGATGCCTTGATCTATCCCCTCTCCTTCTCTTCATCCTTTCCTCTATCACTCCTATTTGCTCTCGCTCCAACTCTCTGTAACCCCTTGTGTACTAGTGGCTTCCCGCCTTGTTTGGGGTGAAACGCTTTAAAAAAATGAATTTTCTCTTTATCTTTTGAAACAAGCATAGTAAAATTCAGATCATTCTCGGGTAAAGCTCCAACACAGACATTATTATTATTATTATTATTATTATTATTATTATTGTTGTTGTTGTTGTTTTGTCTTTGATTTGAGTAAAGCGAATTACACCCAAATCTCAACCAGAGACTTCAAGAGATGAGTTTTTTGTATCAGGGAAAGAGATGAGATGCTTTGCAACGTTCTTCTTCTTCTTCTTCTTCTTCTTCTTCTATGAATTGCGTCCCTTCAGGATGTGGGCGATCATGGTTTTTCACAGTTTCCTTTTCGTTTGTATCTCTTAGCAATGTTTGTTTTTATATCTCTTCTAATCTCTGTTCTCCCAACCATTTACACAAGCTCGTTAGGTAGGATATTCGCTGCTTTTCTCCGCCCCTCTTGCCTCCAATATGTCCTGTAAGTATCAAATTTTCCAAGCCCTTTTTTCTCATTATGTACACTAGAAATTTCAACTCTCATCTATGCAATTGTGCATAACTTATGAAGAGAGATCTACGCTAGATATGAAGAAAAAAAAACAATGTAAAATGAAAGTTGAATAGATGTGCCAATCTTTTTTGCAACAACGCGAATGTGACCCATTGCTTTATCTGTTGTGCCCAATTTTCATCAACGACCCCACCCATTCTCAACTCGGCATTTATGATGATAACACAACTATTTACTCATGTCTTAATGTTAAGTCTGATACATCCAATAAGGTCAATTTGACAGCTGATTTTTAAAAAAAACCCTTCAGTCTGTTGTTAACTGGGGCAAGAAATGGCTTGTTCGCTTTAGTACCTCCAAAACGAAACTTCCCTCTTTTAATAATCTTAGAGAATATTTTTTGCATTCCATCAGCACGGCAAATGCTAACCTGCAGGTGAGTGACTCTTCTCGGGCTAACGTTTTTCGCTAACATGAGGTGGAAGGATTATATTAAGTCAATTTCTAAGTCTGCTGCGAGGAAAATTGCTTCATTTTGTCGTGCTAGACCATTCTTCTAGTCAGAAACAATTTTACATATAAATAAGTCTACCATTTGTCCATGCATTGAATATTGCTGCCACATCTGGTTTGGTGATTCTGCTAAGTGTTTAGAGATTCTTGATAAAACCTAAAGAAGAATCGATAATATTATTGGTCCTGACCTGGCATCTCTGCTTCAGTCACTTTCCCACTGATGTAACATAATTTAAGCGCAGTACTAGATTGGCAGCTAGGTCTCATCATTTTACAATTGAAATGACTAGATGTAACCGTAAGTTCTATGCTAATCTACCACTTCGTTTCCAGCCCCTCAACCTCCGGCGTCTTCCTCTTTGGGTTGAGGTGTCCACTCGGTCCTAACCGAACATAAGGGTAACTGGCCGTACGCTCCCTGAGCAACCGTAGATTATTTCGACCGGTCAACTGGTCAAGTCCTGCTCGTTGCCCACACTGTGTTAGTTTTTAGATCCAGTAATAGGGTTTTGTCCATACGTTCACGGTCTACTGGGGATGTGGACACGGCTGTGAGAGTTGGTGCTAGAAAATTTAGAATGTGGCAAAATAAATCAAGAAATAATATCTGCAGAAGCCAGACAACAATGGCGGAAATATTGACGTCTTTTATATAAGAAGATAACATCAGAACAGAGGTTACAGGGAGAATAAAAACATTTAACATAAATGAGAAAAGAAAAAGACAAAATGTATCCAGCGAATTCCCAACGGAGAGAGGGTTTTTGTGTGATAAACGCGTATTGAATTGCCTGGGGTAGGTTTGTGACTAATACTCCCGTCTCATACGGACTTCCCAGTACAGGAGGCAGTCTTCTCTCTCTCCTCCAAAATTCTCCCGCAAATCTCTCGACTCACTGCGACGATAGTCTCGTGACTCTCTCGACTACAGTCTCTTTCCCCGACTCTGCTTTATTAGCAAAATCTCGAGTTAATATAGAAAAAGAATCAGCTGATCACAATTGACCCTCGGCCCGGCACGCAGCTACCGCGAGTGCCAAAAACTATCCCTTGACATGTAAACCTATTCTCCAATTATTTACCTTATCTCAATCCCGAGTTCTTCTCGCTTCACCAAACTTATACTTTGCAATATCTAAACACTAATTCAACCTTTTAATCAAAACAAATACTGTTAAACAAAGCCAAGTATCTCGCCCATCCCCATTGTTTGCTAGTGACCCAGGTTTAAAACATCGCCTCCTACCCTGAGATCGTGTTTCTCATCGGTAAACACACATCTTAACCCAAATTGTACTTTGATATATAAACACCGTTTCCATTTCCATCCAATAAAAGTTCTATTTGCGTGTGTGCGTTCATGTGGGTGTGTGTGTCTATACCTCTCTCTGTTACACTAATAGTTTCTTCTGTCGTACTTTTCACTTTTGGGAAACTCTTCCGGCTTCTTGCTTCCCAGTAAACTGGTCTTTAAAATTTTTTAAATGCAATGTTAATCGTTTTTGTCTTCTTAATTCCTGTTCTTTTATTGGTCACTCTTCTTAATAAGGTTTTCCTTTTTTCTCATACGTCTCTCTTTCACACTGAGTAACCCCTTGCTTCTTTTTTTTTTTACAGTAAGGTTCATTTTTTACAAGGCCCGGGGGCCACACGAGGCAGAGGGTTACGTTAATAGGTAATATGTGCAGATAGGAGTAGAAGATAACCCTACACTTGAACAGGTTAAAATTGTAGAGATCGAGGAAACATCCTCTTGGGAGTCTCTCCCACAGAGCAGTGGTTCACGAGAAGGATTCTTAGTTGCTTTATTGCCTTGCTTGGAGTGAAATGAAAAAAAAAAAAATAACGGTATAGACCGAACAGAAATCTCGCTAAAATATTCCGATTTTTCTCTTCTATGATAACAATTACAGATTCTTCAGGATGTTTGTGATCATGGCTCTCCCCAATTTCCTTTCACTTGTACCTCTAAGTAGCAAAAATAATTATCTTTTTCGTTTCAAGGGATTTATTTACTTATTTTTGTGATATATTTTTCTTATTTTGTTTATTTAATATTGTAATTTGTGAATATTTTTCATGTTTTAATCTCAGATTTTCGTTCCGCCCTTCTCATTCTGGACGTTTTTTTTTGTTTTTTTTACCTCAATTTTGGTCTCGACTTAAACACGAGTACCTCCAGCAAATTAACCAGACGAACCGTAAGCGAATGAAACAAGAAGCAAATAAATAAATAAAAATAAAAATTACAGAGAAACGAAAGATGTGCTACGCAAAAACGGTGCTGCCAAAACTAGAAAGGTGAAATTTAGAAAGGAAATATTTCTCCATGATGGAAATATAAGCAGCCCAAAGACAGTACAAAGAGAAAGATGACGTCAATAAAGAAAGAAAGAGTAGAAGAAAGAAAGAAAAAAGAAAAAAGAAGAAAGAAAGATCGAACATAAGAAAGAAAGAAAAAGAAACCTTTCAATTCGTTAAGCAGACGGAACGACTATTTAATTTCGCGCTGTTAATGCTAACACACAAGTGGTTAACACGCTTAGTTAGTTACTGGGAATGATAACGGCGGTCACTGGGTACATCTAGCCACGTAATATTAAAATTGTTAAGCGGGTCAAATGTGGGTCATATCTACCTATGTTTACGTCGGTTTGTAAATATATACACATATATCTGTATAGATATCAAACTCGCACTCGCACCTACTCAGAAACATATATTTATTTATATGTAGACATTTAAAGCAAGATTAGCTAAGTCTGGTACTCTTCCCAGCGCCACCGAAAGGGCACTGGATCGAAATCCAGGTAATCGATTTCATTGCTGTTCGAGGATTCGTAGTTGCTTTATTGCCTTGCTTGGAGTGAAATGATTAAAACAAAAATTAACGGTACAGACGGGACAGAAATCTTGTTAAAATATTCCGATTTTTCTCTTCTATGGTAACAAGTACACCATAACCAAAATAGGATTATTATTATAATGCAGGTTCTTCTTCCATATGCCTTTTTCCTTCAGGATGTTTGAGATCATGGCTATCCCCAACCTCCTTTTCACTTGTACCTCTTTTCTTCACTCTCATCGGGCTGAGATCAAATATTGGCTCTAACTCTCACGCTAACGGTAACATTAACCGTTTCCTTATAAAGAATTTCTATAATAAAGACACTCCCGGTAATACAAATGAACTAGGCAAGATGTCTTAAATAAAGAACTCAAAATGAATCAGGGGTAGTCCATCGGAGTCAGTCTTCAGGAGTGTAGTCGTACTCACCACGCTTAGTCAACTGCGGCTGGATGAGTCTATTTAACCCATAGTTGGGTATTTTGAATTCAGAGTTGTTCTAGGTTTTAGGACTGTTTTCCCGCTGTTTAACCATAGTTGGAGAAGAAGATACGGATTCATCCCTTTCTCAAGGGTATTTGCACGTAAGTGGATGTAACGAATTTGGCTAGAATTCGAACACGGACCTCCGATTGCTCAATCCAAGCCTCTTTCTATTACTCCACCGTACCTCGTAAGGTCTGATACGAAGCTAAAATAACGTTACCTACTCCCAGTCACGATTGCAGTAAGTATACATTAATAAAAGGTCTACCAGTCAAACTGTACACTAGACATTCTCATGCATTCACATGTATGAAGATACTAATTAATTTTATAATCTGGGACGAGGCAAAATAAATTAGCGCCCCCAAACAATCGAATTAACAACTATTTCAGAAAGCATCTGTCTCCTTCCGCCATGCTCTACCTTTACAAGTTTCAGATCAGACCCAAAATCAAGCATTTCTTCTATATTAGGGCTCAAGTTACCCAATCTTCACTTTCCAGACATGGCGGATGAGTTGTTTCATATTCTACAACCCCTTTCTCACAGACGAAAAGTTACTATCGCTATTTTCATGCCAGGTGTTCAGACGAGCTACCCTCCAAGCTAAGACCCGCCATGCTTTATACACAGGATCGACTCATCACATTTCCTTTCGCATTCCATTTATAAGGAGGAAGTTCCGCTCAGACAGCTTCTTCCCCAGAAATGTTACTTTATGGAAGAGACTCATTGCGATCTTAACATTCTCAAATCTAGAGACAACTATCCTACATATCTTCATAATATAAACTTCTTATATCACCCTTTTACGCCCTTAAAATAACGTAATTTAGAACACTTTGTTATTTGGTACAGTTTTTTGTTTGCAATTCTATAGCGTTAGTCCACAAAGTTCAAAGACGGCTGTTCTTTGCCAAGACCTGATTTGCTCGGAGCCATTTTTAAGCATTTATCTGAGAAAGCGGTTGAATACAGCTGACAGTTGAGATATTTCTGAACAAGTTTGATGGCATGCATAACATTTTCGATCTGGGCACTTTGATGTTGTGTAATGCTTAACAAACATGTCGCGCTAAATCAATTACAACTGGATAGTGAGTTTAATCCTCACTGGGTGCCCTTTACTTTCGGCCACATCTAAGCTACACTTAGAAAATCATCACGATATCCTTTATCAGACGAGACTATTTAAAAACATGACTTGAGTTTAGATCAATGTTTTGGTTTTTGTAGCAACTTGCGGTGTTGGGCGAAACTACTCCTAGCACAGTCTATTTTATCTTTAATTTCCTTATCTCTTATACTAAATTTATCATTATCTCATAGTTCTTTGAATGTGATTCTGTAGCGCCAATTCACAATGATCTTTACTAAAATCCACAGGATTCACTTTCACAAATATCCACAGGCTTCACTCGCACAAGGCCATTTTTAACCGTCGACCTTAGGAAATGGAAGCACTCGGTATTTTGAACAGGAGTAGAGGCTTATCCTTTGTCCTTTGTTTAGGATTGTGTTTCCGGTTCCTTCTAAATTCTACTTCAATTCTATACTTCTAACGTCTCCTCCCTTGTCTTTTGGACAAGAATAGAGGTTTATCCCTTGTTTCCTGTTTAGGATTTGGTTTCCGGTTTCTTCTAAAGTCTATTTCAAATCTGTACTTCTAGCGCCTCTCCGTCCGTGTTTCGAACAGGAGTTGAGGTTTCTCCCTTGTTTCCTGTTTAGGATTGGGCTTCCGGTTCCTTTTAATGTCTAATTCAACTCTTTACTCCTAAATTCTCTTTCTAGGTCTTTTGAACAGTAGTAGAGGTTTATTTCTTTTTCCCTGTTTAGGATTGGGTTTCCAGTTCCTTCTAAAGTCTACTTCAACTCTATACTTTTAACGTCTCCTCCCCGGTTTTTGAACAGGAGTAGAGGTTTATCCCTTGTTCTCTGTTTAGGATTGGATTTCTGGTACCTGCCCTGTTTTATCCTCTTTCACTCTCAGAAGCCCCTTGAGTCTTAGTGGCATTTTCGCCTTGCTTGCAGTGAATTCATTCAAAAAAAAAAAAAAAAAAAATAGAGTGTTTCTGCATCTGTAATGGATAATCTGTTTTGAACACTGCTCAAATTGATAATTGCAATACTCGATCATTCTTTATCTCATCTTGAAAACAAAATATAAATATTTACAGTAACATCTAATGACTAGAAGGGCTACTCAGCGTTGCCCTTACGGGGAGAATAAACTATTTAATAATATATTGAATAGGTAAAACATAGAACCGAAACTGAGAAGACTCTGCAGGGTGACCCTAAAGTCTGGACATCCTAGACAAAAATATATATTTTCAACAACATTTTATTGAATTAGAATATTAACAAATAACCTCTTCAATATGATTTTCCGTCATTTGTGATGTAAAGATCGATGCACTTTGCAAGATTCACGTGAACTCGATACAATAAATCAACATTGTCATCAATTTTATTGCATTCACTCTTTATATGTTCAGGTAATGGAGTATTCTTATTTGATTGCGAGAATAAACAAGAAAACATATATCAATGGTGATGTTTGGTTTTATAGAGAGGAAAGGGAAGATAGAGGAGGTGATAACACTCTCATGCATTTAATGTCTGCTTCAGTGAAATAGAAAACCATGTCAATTTTGAATCCCTTCATTTGTACCCTCTTACTTCTTTAAATAATAACTTACATTCATACTTATGATTTTTTTAATATTTTGTTAAGGTCAGATATTTAATGAGGCATTAGAATTTTCACAAGGATTTATAATCATGAAACTCGCATAGAGCTTATTTAATCATTGACTTAAGGATTAAGATTCATTGGAAAATTCAAACAGGAAAATTTATGGAATTTTCACAGGTATTTCTATTATAAATTCATCTTCATTACTAAAATAAGGTCTTGAATAGTTTTATTTTTAGAGTCTATGGTTAATTCAAACTTGTTTACAAAATGGGGTGGGGGTGAAGTTTAATAAAAGATTAGTGAGCTCAGTGATCACAACATTCCATTACAAAAGAATTTCAAATAAGAAATTTCAATCTCTTTAATTGCTTCTCTCATATACAGGGTGTTCCTAAAGTCTGGACACATAGGCAAAAATGTATATTTTCTAGAAATGAAATGTTCAACAATATTGGAATATTAACAAATACCATCTTCAATATGATTTCCATCATTTGTGATGCAAAGATCGATGCACTTTGCAAGATTCATGTGAACTTGATGCAATAAATCCACCTTGCCATCAATTTTAGCACACACTCATTCTTTATGCATTCAACCAAGTGTTTTGCACTCTGTGATTTTCATTCAGTACACCTTCTACTTTAGCTTACCTCCCCACCCTCTAAAAAAGTCAATTCTTTCTTTTTTCGACAAGATCGTGTTTAATCTGTGGGGGTAAAAACAATAGATAATGAGGTATCCTATGTGTCCAGACTTTAAGTGCATCCCGTAGTGAGGAGAAAGAACAAGAAAAAAAAAACATGTTTTAGGAAGACAAGATGGTGATTGACGTTGTACACGGGATCCAAAATGCATTTTTCAACCCCACTTGCTTTTTCGCCGTTGCTCTTTAGTAGGCCATCATCTGACCACTTCCTGGTTTGCGGTATTTGCCTTTCCCGCTGTAAATGTCACTTTGTAAACACTTGTTTAACTGGCTTAGAGACGAGCTGATTGGCTGTGGTGTGGCGAATATAAAACTGGCTCGTTTGGGCGTCAACTTAGTACAGTACATAAATCATGGTTGCTTGAAACTTTTTGTACGTGATGTGCTGAAAATGTGGTAAATTCATGTTAAAGGTCAAAAATAAAATACAAATGCGATTATAATGTTTTTTGTTTAATATATATATATATATATATATAAATATATATATATATATATATATATATATGTGGTGACCCAAAAGAACGGGAATTTTTGAAGTGCATATTGCCAGACATGAGCAAGTGGCAACACTGCAAGACAGTAACCTTGAGCAAGTAAATATTTCGCCATTTAGAATTCAAGATGAAATTAACAGTATCCCAGCTGTGATGTTGCAGCAGTCAATGAGGAATCTCAATAGCAGATTTCAAGAATGCATTCGTACAGGAGGACGCCATCTACAGGGCATAATTTTTAAAAAATGAAAATTCCCTCATTCTTCCTTAAATTGCATGTTTTAAGGTTTCAATTACTATGAATAAAATATTTTTCTTTCATCACTCTTGGTTTTATTGGATTGTTAAAAAGTTCCCTATATATATATATATATATATATATATATATATATATATATATATATATATATGCATGCGCGTAAAGCTAAGTGTTGTGTGTACCCAACTTATATCAGTAGACTAAAACAGTTCGGCCATTTCGCTAATATATAGCAAGTCTGTTATTGGTCTCTTTTTTTTTTTTCTTTTTTTTTTTTTTTATATATATTACTAACAAATAGAGTTTATAATATAAACGGTAACTTTTTATTTGCATAACAATTCTTTAAAAACATATTTTAATAAATATTTCAAGTGTTATTTATTTTTCATTTAAATTTTTTTTTAATTGCTATATATAAGAAAAGTTTCTGTCAATTGATTTTTTTAAATTCATCATGTTTCTATAGAAAGAATATATATTTACCTTGTCATCATTCAATCGTTAAGCGAGAAAACCTGCAGCGTTCGTAATAAGCATTGTTGCCATATGATATTTCAGATTACTACAAATTAATCGGAGATAAATTGTATAGAGTTACCTAAATAAGTCAAATGAGATGTTTAATTAAATTATCTTAAAATCTACCAAATCATTTAAACACGTGAAAAATAGTAAGTATACTGAATTAATTATTATTAATATTATTTTATTTCCTTTGATTTCTGGTGTGTACACATTTCTTTCCGGGTCCCGCCAGAGTCCTACGGTCAGAAATGGCATCATGACATTTTCCACTGACCAATTAAAAAAAACAACAACATATTTTACATAGATAAAGCCCTTCGTAAAGTGTGGGCTATATTTTCTTATATTCTTATTTCTTTAAGACATGGATTTCCAGGGATTCCTTCAGTGAGTCTATTGGAATCTTTTCCAACCAATCCGAGGGCTCCAACTACAACAGGGAGTGTTGATGTTCCCATGTGCCACATTTTTGAGATTTCGATTTCAAGGTCCTTGTATTTTGATAGCTTTTTGAAGATCTTCAAAGATACATTGCAGTCTGCAGGGACTGCCATATCAATAAGGACGCACTTTTTTTTTTATTTGCGGTCTCTGATAACAATGTCTGGGCGGTTAGCTTTGATGTTATTATTATTATTATTATTATTTATATGCACATTAGGAAATTATTTAAATGTTTCGTTCATGGTCGGTTCTATGGATCTATGTCTAGTGTGGAAAATTTAAGCGAACATAATATGACAAAAATCTTTAGAAAATAGAAGTCTTGCTGAAAATGTTCTTTATACAGAAAATCTAGTGAAGTTAGTGAGAAAATAAATAAAGCAACACGCGAATTACAAATTGGAGACATCACACTGAAGCAAGCAGAAAATGCTAAATATCTAGGGACACAGAGGACAGAAAGTATGACACTGTAATCCGAAGGCACAGTGGGATAGTGAAAGATGCCTTCCAAAGGCTAAGCAAAATATTAAGAAACAGGAAAATTTTGTTAGAAACAAAGAAAAAAAAAACTAAACTCTTATGTAGAAAAGACTTAACGCAACAGAAATGTGCTTCTACACAGGGGAGCTGAGAACCCCATGAACAGAACACGTGAGCAATAATGAAGTTCTAGTGAAAATGGAAACAAAGAGGAATACTTATACTTAACATTAGCAAGAGATACTTGGAATTTATAAGACACGTAATAGGAAAAGGAGCTAAGAAAATTTGACACTCACAGCACATATTGAAGGCAAGAAGGATAGAGAAAAGCTGTATATAATCTACCTAACAAACTTGTAAACACGGTTGGAAAACATGGATTAGGAGAGAAAGTAAAAGGACACTGTTTATTAAGAGCTACATATAAAGGGTGTTCCAATAACTCGGACTTGTCTTTTTCTTTCAGGTTTAACAACTTAGGTCTTTGGCAATTTTAACCATGGAAAGATTAACAATCAAACAACCTGTTAAAGTTTCAAGAGTGCAATTGGAAAAATTGTTTGTAAATTCAAACAAACTAGGTCGGTGGCAGATGTGAAAACACCATTGCGTGCTCGTTTACGCCGTTCAACTAAAAATATTGCTGTAGTGCACGAGAATCTGGCCGAAAATCCAGACACTTCTATTCGTCATCGCGCGCAGGAATTGAACCTCTCCACAACAACGTTACATCGTTTCCATTTCCGGTTGTTCGATTATGTTGACCAAAAAAATCGCGAAGTGCTCGAAATGTATTTCTATTTGAACGTCCATTTTTGTAATGGGCTTCGATAACTTTAACACGTTGTTTGATTGTTAATCTTTCCATGATTGAAATTACCAAAGACTTAAGTTGTTAAATCTGAAAGAAAAAGAAGAAAATCATTAGACGCTTAAACTTAATTCACATTTAAAATCGGTCCAAGTTACTGGAACACCCTTTATAATATAAATTTTTTCTTGTAATTAAATAAGTTAATAAATAAATAGTGTTTTATTATTTTTGTTGTAAATTCCCAAGAACAAAAATATGTATAAATTCACTTTCATCGTATATTTATTTTTTTTTATTCAAATTCTAATCATTCCCGAGGAGTTAAAGTAATTTAAATAGCAGCAGTGTCAAGAGAGAAACTGTCCTTTTGACACACCTTTTTTTTGTGGAGGTGGGGGCATGAAGGTCAAAGATTGCTGAATTGTATTTACTAGACATATTGATTTTCAATTGCTTTCAAACTTCTGCCTTTTCTACAAATATTTTCATGGCAACTGCTTTGACGAGCTTTTTTTCCTTGGTGCCCCGATTACGTGAATTTAAGCGTGCTACTAGATTGGCATCTAGGTCCCACTCTTTTACTGTTGAAATAGGTAAATGTAACCGCCACTTCTACTCCAACAGTTTCTTTTCTCGCATTTTCCCGCCTGTGGAACTCCCTTCCGTTTACTTGCATTCCTGATAACTACAATCTTCAAAAATTTAAAAGCAACATCAATCGCCATCTTCTATCTTCTTGAATCCCGTTCATTTTTTGTCCTTTTCTCGATTCTCTCTATTCTCAATCTTTTCACTCACTTTCACTCCCCTTCTAACCCCTTGCATACCAGTGGCATTCACTACTTCCTGGGGGGGGAGTATTTTTCAGTACTAGTAGTCGCAACTCTTACTAGGAACCACCGTATTCAGCTAACTAGAATTGGTTTATCGATGCGGCTGATTGTAGTTTATCGTCCATGATCGATCACTTTTTTTGTGCCATGTCATTTCAGGATGTAGGCGATCATGGCTCTCCACCTCCTTCTATCCCTTGCAGCTCTCAACTTCCTTCCTTCTGCTACCTCCCCAGACCACGTTCTGTCAACCACTTGCTTAAGTCCGCCAGGTATGTCGCGCGTTGTTTTTCGTAGTCTCTCTTTCCCTATATTCGACCCGTGAGTATCAGGTCCTCCTTCCTCATTATATGCCCACAAACTTCAACCTCTTCCTGATGTTAAGTATAAGCCTCCTCCTTGTTTGCAACCTCTCTAAGACCTCATCGTTGCTCACACGCTATGTCCATCATATCCTTAGCATCCTTCTGTAGAACCACATATTTGTCGCCTCGAGTCTCTTCTTCATCTTTGAGGAAATCGTCCAACATCCGCTGACATAAAGAAGGATATATGTTAAGTAACAAATCGGCGTTCTTTTCTTTGTTACCAAAGATATCCTTCCTGTCACGCATTATTCTGCCTATCTTTTGGAATGTGTCCTTGGCCATCCCAATACGCCTACGGATCTCAGTGTCGCACTAATTGGAGATGCCAAAATCAAATAATTTCATAAGTTTAAATATCTTGTATGTAAATTGACAAATAACGGAAAATGTGACACCGAAATCCGAAGGCACAATGGAATAGCAACGAAGACTTCCAAAAGCTAAGCAAAGTATAATTTTCCAAAAATGTATTGCTGGTAATATTTTTTTCTTCATAAATCTATTGCTGGTAATATTTTTTTCTTCAAAAATCTATTGCTAAGATTTTTTCCAAAAATGTATAGCTGGTAATATTTTTTTCCAAAAATGTATTGCTGGTAATAATCTTTTTACAAAAAGTATTTCTGGTATTAAAACGTATTTTTACACTTTCATAGTATTTTGAACCAGTTTAGTGGTTAACTATTTACCCATAGCTGGGACCCTAACAGGTGCTACCACCGCGAGTCAAGTTCGACCTGGGCACACCAGCAATTAAGAGGTGGTTCCACGCTCCTCAAAACCTCCTGATCAGAGGCCTTGCAGTCTATCGTCATACCCAGGAGGGGGAAATTTCGTTAGCAACAAAGAAAGGAGTACTGAACTGCTATGTAATATCAATCAATGGGAATTCGTTGGATGGAACATATAAGTAACTATGACGTTTTATGGAGAATGGAAAATACAGAAAGAGGACAGTTGAAATGTCTAGGATATATAATGAGGAAAGAAGACTTGGAAAATTTGATACTCCCAAAATATGCTGAAGGTGAGAGGGACTGTGGGAAAACGGCCAGTAACCAACCTGATGAGCTTGCGTAAATGAATGTCAGAACAAAGAGCCGGAAGGAGAGTAAAAACAAATATTCTTAACTCATAAACGATAAGAAATTGTGGAGAGCCATGATCGTATACGTCCTGAAGGGACACAACACAAAAAAGAACTCATACTATTACTGAATTACTCTCACACTTAAAGTGTAATTGCGATTGATTACAAGAGGTCGCAACTTTTACTAGTTACTGCAGTATTCAAACAATACTAGTTAGCTAGTATTCGTTAACTAATACT
Organism: Acanthosepion lycidas; assembly: GCA_963932145.1. Taxonomy (NCBI): domain Eukaryota; kingdom Metazoa; phylum Mollusca; class Cephalopoda; order Sepiida; family Sepiidae; genus Acanthosepion; species Acanthosepion lycidas. The sequence continues at coordinate 12,358,802 of OZ010584.1, forward strand.
AGTTAGCAGGTGTTGATCGAATAACACTAGTTAGCTAATATTGGCTGAATAATACTAGTTAGCTAGCATCGCTTAAAAAGTATTTAGCTAGAATTAATTAAATAATACTAGTTAGCTAGAATTGGTTTAATAATACACGTTAACTATCAGTTGAATAATACTAATTGACTTATATTGGTTCAATAATACTAGTTAGCTAGTATTGGTTGAATAAAAGTATTTATCTAGTATTGATTAAATAAAAGTATTTAATTGAATAATACTAGTTAGCTAATATTGGTTTAATAATGTTAGTTGGCTAGTATTAGTGGAATAATACTAGTTAGCTAGTATTGGTTGTATAATAAAAGCTAGCTAATATTTGTTGAATAATAATAGTTAACTAGTACTGGTTGAATAATACTAGTTAACTAGTACTGATTGACTGTCGCCGACAAAACTAACCTGGCCGTTTGTCTTGAAAAGGACCTCTAATCGGTTGTGGACTTGGGCAGGAATTGGCTGGTTAACTTTAATGCCTCAAAAACAAAATTGCTTTCTATTACTCACCACAGGGAACCAGCCATGCCACCCATTAGAATGTCTGATGGTCAACTTTACGAGAGCACCTCTTTGCGACTGCTCGGTCTCACAATGTCCGCTGACCTGAGATGGAACAAATAAATTGAGTCAACAGCTTCGTTCGCCGCAAGGAAAGTTGGCTCCCTGTTGCCGCGCCAGGAATTTTTTCTCGCCGGAGTCGATCTTTCAAATCTACAAATCAACCATTCGCCCTTGCATGGAGTATTGCTGCCATATATGGTCTGGAGCCCCTTCTAATTGTCTCAAGGTCCTTGATAAAATCCAAAGACGGATATGCAATGTAATTGGCCCTGATCTGGCATCTCATCGGCAGCCGCTCTCTCACAGACGTGCCGTTGCCTCCCTCTGTCTTTTTTACAAATACTCTCACGGTAACTGCTCCGATGAGCTGCTTTCGCTGGTTCCCAGACTTCATGAATTTAAGCGTTCAACTAGGCTGGCATCACGCTCTCACCCTTTCACTGTCGAAACT